>JAOUZG010005735.1:11253210-11273679 GCA_026289955.1 Argiope argentata | reverse complement strand
AATCAGCTATCTTATAAATTAAATATTATGAGATTTTTTTCTTCATTAACTAGCTAAAATGTTCATAGCTATCTTTTACGGAAATCAGTGGAATGGAAAACACTTAAATCTTTTCAGGTAGGTTCTAACTATGTTGATGTAATAGGACCTGACATAAAAATCATATTTAGTGAAAATTATAAATCAAAATTTTAAACACTTGTGCTTAAAATGCATATTACAAATAATCCCTAACTTCTTTACTAAATCATGAAGGTTATGATCTGTGTTTCTGTTATCATTTATTTTTGATGGAGGATTATATATTTGTTTTAATTTAGATAGTACTTTTTATGCATTTACAGTTGACTGCTACACATGCAATGTAGATTTTCGAAGCCAGCCTTTCGAACAAAACAATTCCTGCTTGTTTCCCGTAAAAGATAATGAAAGGACAACTTGCAGCTCTGTTTCAAAATTTTGTCAGGTAAGTGGAATTTTCTTATTTTAACCCTCTGTTAATGAAAATAACACATTTGCCAGTCAGATATGTTTGTTCATTTGCCGACTCAGTTTTTAACCCCTTAACTGGTTTATTTTAATTATTATCTAATAAGATGACACCTTCTATTTTGGGAATATTTTCTTATTTTGATTCAAATGGAAATTCATGGAATACTTGGCTTATTTATATATTAAGTCATTTTACTATTGAATTATAATTGTTATGAATGATTTATTTTTTGTATACAACAATCAAAATTCGATAAATCGATGCACGTACGGCGTACGGGCAAACCAGTTAAGGGGTTAATGCGAGAAATAAAGTAGTGAATAATTTGGCTGCGAATGAATTTCAAATGTTTATATTTTCCTTGCCTTTCCTTTGATTTCTTGTGTATGCATTGAATACAACAAGCAATCGGAAATATTTTGCTTTATAAAGATAATAGAAAAATTGCTTTAAAAAGATAATAGAGAATAAATACCCATTCCAAAACATTTAACATATCTACCCACTATATGGTTAAAATCCATAAATTTTAAACACATAAAAACACTTAAATTTGAGATTAAATTTTGTGTAGCAACTTATGTTTGTTTCAAATATTTTTTAAATAACTTTCCATCTTAATAACAAAAAACTGAACCAAACACATTTTTGAGATTGTTGGGAAACATGTAATATACTGCTTAGCAAAATTATTTCATATAATGCCGGCGTCCTGGCACCGGAGTAGTGCATCTTTCTCGTGATCTGGGCATTCCGTATTCAAGTCCCGATTCGGGAATAGTTGTTTTTCTGTGTTATATCTGTAAGGCGAGTGAATGTGCCCCCTGCCCCGTGATGTGAAAGTGAATGTGATGTGTGTGTAGCAAAAGTCGTACTCTCGGCCCTAGTTGGCGCTAATACAGAACAAGAGGCGCTGCTTAGGCTCAAACCGCTGACTACCTCAGCGAGCTTGTCCAAGGCAAGTGCCATAAGAAACCACAACAAAATTCCATATAATGGATGAAATAAATTATGTCGTAATTCCATTTTATCGTTAAAATTAGGCAAAACATTGAGGAAATAAAGAATTTAGCCCTTTTAGTACATTAAAACGTACAAATAAAAGATAGTACCAAATCATTTAAGTAAAAAAAAAGCAGGAGGATTTAATAGAAGCATTTTTTGGCACAATAGTATCATCATTCTGGGGGCATACTAAAAAAAAGAATAATGGCAAAAATGTAATTAACATTAAAAACAATAAATTTTAACAATAAAATATATTTAAAAATTCCGTAGAAAGTAAAAAAAAAGGAGAATTGCATTTTTGTGGTAATTAAGTAACAAAATTTTAAATTGCCAAAAAATACATTTTTTGCTACACATTTTTAAATATATTTTGCTGTTTAATTTTTTAGGTATTGAAAAAATACCTATTTCCTATTGTTGAACTCTTACAATTTGGATTTTTCTTTGAAAGTACTGATTTACGCTGTCATCGGAATTAATTATTATATCGAAAGGTCTCACTTTTATATTCCTATCTTTAATTTTTGCTATTAGCTACAGCATTTTTTTGATATTCTCAAATTATGTTTATATTGCATTTTAATTCACAAGTTTATGTTTAGAATCTTATTCTTTTCACCATTTAACCAAGCTAGATGAACAACAAAATTTGTGCACAATAAACAAAAAGAAGGGCTTCAAGTGACTACGGCACCATGTGCAGGGACGGTTGTTCGATTTGTTTTATTTTCCAATAACTTTAAGAATTTGAAAATCAAACATCTGACATCTCTGCCAATAATAAAAACATAAGTTGATACTGTACAGGATAAATCGTTTTACATAGAGCTACCATAGAGCTTTCGAAGAAGGAAAATGAGTGTACGGATCTGCTTAAAATTTTTGACTTTTTACGATCATAACTTCCAGAAATATTACAGTATAAAGATACTTTTTACACCATGTAAAAGTTGAAAAAGTTAGTTTCTTTTGGCATTTTTTCTAAAATATTTTGGTTTAATTTTAAACATTAGATTTCATTATTGAAAGGAAATTCAAACCATATAATCAACATAATTTCATAGTAATGTTACGTTTTTAGCTTATCGGGTTCGGATTGATTGGACTTTATTTGAGGACAGCACAAACAAATTTATTTACAGCTATTTACAGGTATATACAGGATGACTTGAAAAAGTAAAACTTCAGAAAACACAATTCAGCAATAATCAGTCACTTACAGCGTAAATGCAAGTCTTACGCACAATAAACACCGTTTGAAAAACAGCTATAGTATAGCACAGCAACAGTCAATCACAGCGAGCTCAATAACACGACGTTAACAGCAAACGCAAACACAGCTCACTAATAACAAGCGAAAAGCTACAAGTAAGCGAAACGCTTCTCTTCCTCGAAGAGAGATCCACAGGAAAAGGCAACCCGCCTCTTATATACTCGGGCGAAAGCACTGAGAGGCTTCCGCAAGCAGGGAGAAAAACCGAGGCGCAGCCAGAATTCTCTCGGGGTTACCAGAATATTCCTCCCGCCAAGTCAACTCGGCTGGCGCGAAGCGCCTTGTGACGCGCCGCCAACGTTTTCACCTCTGGCGAGCGTTCGCCCGCTTGTAACAGTATATTTAATTGCAGGGTTTTCATCCATTGTTGAGAAGTTAAGAAAAGCAATTTCGGTAATTATTTCCCAAACAGAAAAGGATTCAGAAATAAAATGTCCCGAGCAATCAGAAAATGAAAACACATAACTATGTGAAATAACGTACAATTTGAAACTAATAATCTAGGAGCTTAGATTTTTAATGGCTCTATGATATTGGATTCGACTGCAATAGGAAGGCTAATGCACAAAACAAATGGAAAAAATGCGATGCTATTAATAATGCGCCTTTAATGTCAGTCATAATTTGATTTTAAAAATGTTTTGTTGATGGAATCATGAACATCATGTACCTAAGAGATTTAATTGAATTTAAAAGCAATAATTATTATTCCCAAAGAATCAGCTAGTTAACGTATAGTCTGAAACTAATAATCTAGGAGCTAGTTAACGCAGCTAGATAATAATAGTCTAGGAGTTTTAAGTTTTTAATCAGCTAGATAAAGTATAATTTGAAACTAATAATATCTGATATTATTAATATTTACAAAATAATCTGGAGATAACATAGCTATATAATAATAATCTAAGAGCTTAAGTTTCTAATCAGCTAGATAACGTACAATTAGAAATTAATAATCTACTTGATTCTTAAAAATATCTTCTTGATAGAATCACGAATATCATGTACGTAAGAGATGTAATTGAATTTAAGCATAATAATTATTCCCAGCGAATTAGCTAGCTGCCGGAGGCGACTAGTAAGGAATAGCAGTTGAAAATAGAAAACTTTGGTTAGATTATATATTTCATTTGGGGAGCAATAATTGTTATATTTATATGAGACAAATAGTTATTAATATTGTAAATACAATACTAGTTATTAACACACAAATATTTCATACAAAGAAAAAACATTTATTGCATCTTATGTAATTCTATATCCATATTTTTTAAATAATGAAATTCAAAAAATTATTAAGCAATATTTTAAATAGCCTTCTAGTATTCATTGAATAAATATAAGTATAAAGGCAGAATAGCATCAGCAATTAATTTGTATTGAATATTTATTTGAGATATGTACTAGAAGAACAAAATACTCCATAATATTAGCAATTCACATTTGTGAACGTTTACTGGTTTTAGGTGAGCATTTTTACTGGATATTATTAGTAGTTTACCACTGTTTGCACCTTAATATTATCTCATTAATAGTATAATTCAATAATTATAGAGAGAAAAGTATCTAAAATGTTTTTTTAAAGATATGTACTAGGAAGATGAACAAAATACCCCATAATATTATTGATTCGTATTTGGGAGCATTTTCCTAATTTTACGTGAGTAGTTTTTAACCTAAGCTTAATTTTACGTGAAGATCACGTGATACTCTATAGACAGTTTAAAAATGTTATCGAAATGGGCTAAGTGTTTGTCATTTTCTTGACAATGCTATCTCAACTTTTTAAATTTAGACAATCCAACAGCAGAAATACAACTATTGCGCACAATAATTGACCTCTTGTGTACGTACCTTTATAAAAGATAGTCATAAAATATCTTCCTATCTTTAGAATTTATCCGTAACTGAAACTAGAGAATGGAATAAAAGCAAATTTTGTGCACAAATTGTAGAAAGCATAAAATGACATCTGTTAAAAGAAATTGGTGATCTTACTCACAAATATAAGGTCAGCACATCAAAATTGTAACTGTAATATTGATTAATAAAATAGTATTTCTATGAATTTTATAAAGTATAATATTTGTTTCTGCACATGTATTTTATTTTTATCATCCGAGCATTAATGAAATTTTGTACAATCCTTTTTCTATACACTCGTTATGATTACTAATTTCAGAATTTTCAATTCAACATTAATATTGACTTTCGTTGCGATTTTATTCCTTTGAGACTTCAATTTTTTGACAGATTCACTTTTTATGCTTTCGACAGACTATTTATGAAATTTGGTCTCTATACGTTCATTAGCTTTTACAGTTACCCTCAAAAAGTCATTCTGTGGTTACTCTGTTTTAGTACAATTGAACTCTTATGATATATTTTCCTCTTAATTTATTTTTTATTATTTTGTGAAATTAATAAGGTTAAACACTCAGTGATATGTAAATACAAAATAGATTACAGAATTTATTAAGAAGAAAAGTTTGCAATTAACAATACTTATATGCTTTCAATAATTGAAATAATTTAATGAACTTGGATTTTATGCTTGTCTTGCTCAGTATTCATACGGAAATATTGCTATGTTCAGTGATTACTGAAAGTTAAATAGAGTTGTCCAAAAATAATAATATAAATTTTAGTAAATATAATACAATTTTTTGAAGTTTTTGCTCTCAAGAATTATTGATATTAAAGATAAATTAGCTCACTTTACTGATTTATGATACATGTTGAACAACAGTATGTTTCAAAAGAGTTTTTAAAAACGAATTAACCGAGTTAAATTGGCCGAAATGAAGATGATGTTTTAATTTTTTGAGCTTAAATTTATGAAAAATTACTATTACATAATTTGCATATAATATGTCAACATTGGGTGACAAATCATTTTCACCAATTTCTTATTAGTCATTGTAAGCTTCATATAAATTAAAAAAATTGGATGTTTACAACAGAAATAATGCACATTATTATTTACCAATTCCATATCATATATCATTACCAATCCATATATTTTCAGAAACACGAACCTGACAGGTTATTGACATTGATGTAAAATTTTGCATTCGCAAACTGATTAATTTTAAATTTATTTATTCAGCTTGTTGCTAAAAATTGTTCCACAGAAAATACTTTATAGATTTAAACAATTGATATTTTACTGCAATAACTAGAAAACAATCTATGTTTTATAGCATTTTTTTTAAAAAAAAGAGAAAAAAATTTCGATAAAGACATTTTATTACCATTATGTCTTAAATTTCTGCACTTCATGGAAATTCACTCATTTCAATACACAATTTTTCCTCGAGTGCAGCTCAACCGGTAGCCAATAAACTGAAATAATCTCTATAATGTTGATTGATTATGTCTTGAATGATAATAAAACAAATGTTGTGTTGTTGATTTACAGAATGGATCGTTTGATTAACAACAACGAAATTTGGTACAAATATACCTATAAGAATGGGTAAAAAGATGTGTATAATAGCGGTACGTTTTTAAAAAAATGTGATTAGATTTTATTGCTTTGTACTGATGAATTTAAAAGATAAAGCAAAAAATAGTTTCTACACTGTTTGAAAATATAAAACTTATATTTTTAATAATACTAATCTTCCAGTTTTGCATTTTTTTTATTAAAGAGAATTTTATATAAAATATATTTTCTCAACAAAGTTTTCATTTTTACAATGAAATTCAAACAGTTTTTATTATTTCAAGATAGCATTCCAATATACAAACAAGGAAACCCCGATTTGAAATTTTGGAATTGCAACCAAAACTGCTCAAGCTGAATGTGTAAATTTTCATATTACTTTAAAGAATATACCTGAAACTGTTTGTATTTAAAATTTTATTTAATTTCTTTGCTTTTTATGACGGTAAGGAATTTATGCATTGATCATATTTTTTATAATCAGCATACTTCCCTTATAGCCAAAGTACTTATAGATTTGTCCTTTGCCTAGTGTACGCCATTTTTTTAATAATTTTTTTTTTATATTTTTGCATGTTAATCCACTTTTAAAGATTTTCTGATGGTTTTAAAATTGCCGTCTGTAACATTTCTGATCCCCAATTCGATGCAATTTACAATAATAAATTAAAAAATGATGGATCGAAATTTTTTTCATAGTTGCTTCAATTTTAAATGTTTACATTTTTATTTTTATAACGATATTCATATGATATTCATTTTGCCTTTTAGGCAGCAATTGATTAAAGAGAAACAGTCTTATAGATTTTACTTCACGACTGTCAGAAGTTTTTACTGCATTATACTACTGCTTCCAGTTATCTTGAAATACAAGAGAGCCTTTTTCATTGTTTCTGCTAAACTCAATATCTTGCTTTCATCTATTATGAAAAACAAAAGAGATATCAAATTTATATATTCACTAATAATAAAAGTGAAGGGCTAATAATATATAGGATTAACCGTTTAACTTGGATTTATAAACTTAGACATTGATATGCTTGAAAAGGCTTTATGTGCAAAAGGAGATTATTTTTTCTTTTTCTTTTTTTGAAATTTTAATTTAGAAATTAGTAAAGATCCAAGTTTTCACGATAACTTTTTATACGATATACTTTTTTACAATGTTTTGAAATTAAAAAATATATCTTTTTAATGATATATTTTATTTATTTATTACATTTTTTTTTAATTTTGTCAATCTTTAATGCATTATTTTAACAATATATTTCAATGTTTCAATAAAATGTAAACCGCATTTTTATAAATCACACGATTTTTTTCTTTGATTGAAATACCCTGTTTGTTATTTCTGCAGTTTGTATTAGGAATTAGAAAGTGAAGTTATATTATCGAGAAAGATAGCTTGCCACTAAATAGGAGATACTATTATGTTTTTAATGGCACTCTGTTGATCTGATGATTTGACACCACCTTAAAGATCTCCGACTGCAGTCTCCAAATTACTATATTGATTTGACTCCGCAAGGAGTATGTTGTTGCTGTTGTTGCTAATAGCACTTACCATGGACAAGAGAGCGATTTTAAGCCGTATGAGCGTCTCTTGTCTTAAAGTAGCTCCGATTAGGGCGAAGAGCAAGACTTAACAACACTCTCATCACATTCGCTTGCATATCTCCTTTTCATAGGAGGGAACATTCACAAACCTCACAACTAGCACACTGAAGAGTAACCATGCTCTAACCGGGACAACCAGATCACGAGGAAGACGCGCTACCTCTGTGCCAGGATGCCATCAATAGTAACGTTAATTTTAAAATAAATAGAATAAATGTTAGATATTAAAGTAATACTGTTATTTTGTATATCATGTTTTGATGCTTGATTTTACCTTTTTTTGAGTAAATCATAAGGATCAAAGTCATCCATAAAATTTTTAAATTTAAATCAAATAAAATCAATATTTTCAGGGAACCAATGATCGTTAAAAGTAACAAGTTTTCCATTTGATAAGTTTCATTGTAAAGCATATTTTTATTGACATTTTGAAGATTTTGTTACAGTTTTGAAATAAAAAAAATAAAGCATCAATTTAAAATATCTATATTTTTGTCCACTCTTTTTTAATGTTGTTCTTTCCTCTAATGTAATATGGTGTATAAAAATACATCATTAATCTTTGTTGCTTTCTGAACTTATTTTGATTTTAGCAATCCACTTTTAAAACTGCTGCACATTAGAAAAAAATAACACTTGCTGATAAGTGAGTCTGACCATAAATTATGTGCAATTTCAAAATTGCGTGCTATGAGTCATTGATTTCGTTTTAAACTTGTTGTAAACACTTAAGCTATGTTATTTTCGATATTTAATTGCTTTCAGCAAAATGAGGAGAAAATGTTTTTTATTAGTTTTCTACAATACTAACTGGCAGCTGAACAGAATGTTCTTAATGGCTTCAACATTTCACCAGAACTGCTTACCGGAAAAGAACGGTTCTTTATCGAAATTGGCTTAAAAAACCTGATGCAATTTAGTTTTCTCGAATAATTCTTTATTTCTAAGATTGTTTTCTGTAATAATTCCGTTATTACAGTATAGACGTACTTATATTTTAATATATGTCAAATATCAATATATATGTCGTGATTATGATAAATAGTATTTTTTTCTTGGAATAAAATGGTGATAATATTGACTTAAATTCTCTGTTTCTTACAACTTCTTTTATCTTTAGCAGCTATGGTAAAATTCGGTATTCTGGAGCTCTAGGTCATGCACATTGTAAGATCTCTCTTTTAATAAAATGACCAATTTTGTTTCACGTTTCAATACACCTCTTATATGTTTATGATATATTTTGAGTTACTATTTTTTTTATTAACTTTGTGAACATGCATTCGTTTTTTTTATCATGTCAGAACATTATATTGTTTTAGGATTGAGGTTTTGTAGCATCCACAAAAACCCGTAGGCGAAAAATATAAATTTTATTATCTGCACGAGCTTCTCACAAAATCAGCTTTTAATAACGTGATGCCATCCCATTTACAAAAGCTCTGATTAAAAAAATTAATTAATGATGACAGTAAATAAAACCTAGCAAAATGTCATTTTGAGCACGTGGTTATATGAAGTGAAATACATAGGAAACGTGATATTTTTTTACCAATAAATGCGAGTCAAAAATTTTTTTAATCGTTTGCAATACTAAAGTGACTCATTCGATGAAACAATTGAAATGGATAAAAATATAATTTAACTTGCACAAGCACGTGGTGCTTGGTCGTTCAAGAAATGATGTTCTGACATGATACATTGAAATATGCATAGTAGATTTCATTTTAATCTTTTTATTTATCTGCTGTGACTCCGGAATATTCAGAAACTACATTTGCCCACAACATTAATGATATAGACGAATGTAATAAAATATATAAGAATTTGAACAATTAAGGTTGATAAATGTTAAAAATATTCTAATGTTTTAATAAGAATTTTGTTCACTTATTTATTTGGTAACGGGTAAAATAAGGTGTTTTAATCGATCTGCAATCTTCTGTTAAAAGGAAAATTTCTCACTAGTCATACTGGTTAGTTCCAAAATATATATGGCTAATTTTTCCCCTTCAATTTCCACTATATATATATATATATATATATATATAGATATAGATAAATATAAATATATAATTATCTGTATAGATTACATCCAATCAAGTTCAAGTAAATTTTTTTAAACTTGTAGTGGACGATATTTGATGTTACTACAGATTTTTAAAAAATATTAATTTATTATTATATTTAATTATTAATTAAAAACTAGCTTTCTAGCCAAAAATCTTCATTTCCCCACCGCCAAATAAGTAAAGAATTCAGTTTATTTTTTCCTCACACTAAAGAGGTTAGATTTAACACGTTTTCGACCGATTTTTTTAAACGATTCTGTTTATTTTCATAATGCCTGATGCATTTAAAATTAAACATTGTTAATGAATCGGGTTTTTTATTCATTTTGAAGTACTTTCAAATTAAAACAAATATGTCTTTTATGTGTTGCGTAACCCCAACTGGCATAGAAAATTCATGCATTTTGCGTTCCCACTATTGTCTTTGAACCCTCTATTGGCGTTGAAAATTCAATGCTAGCATAATTTTTTGATCAATTATTTATTGTAACAGTAATTGTTAGACTGAGATAGCTTGGTTGGTAGGGCGTTGGATTCGCATCCGTTGGGCTGCGAGTTCGAAACTGCCAGCTGAAGATTCCCCGTGTGTGGTGGAAGTTATATCTCTCGTGGTCACAGTGTTCTCCGTCTGGGGTGTAATACCACTGGGACTATTGGGTCACAGGTGATCGCACTCTGTTTTAGACCGAAATTATGATCTATGGATGAATGAATGAAATGCATAAATGAAGTCCGTCTTGTAAAATGTGTATGTGACGTATGTGAGCTATAAGGCAGATTTCTGCCCTCAGGGGTCCATACCCTCAGAAATTACTGCATCCCCTCTTTCCGTTGTAAAGCGAAACACGAGAACAACAACTACAATTATGATTATTTAATGAAAAGTAGCAAAAATAAAAGGTTTCGCAATTACCTAAGTAGGAATTTATATAAAAAAATGCTTTTTTATATGAATTGTTTATTAAAAATAAATTAATTTCATACATTACTTTCATGCTTTTAACAATGTTAGGATTTAATATTAATGAAACATTGATTGTATTAATGTCCATGGATATATTTATTTTTTTATTTTATACAAATTACACATAAAAAAGTATCTCAATCGTAAAAAAAAATTGCCACTTATGATTTTGAAGAATCACATCATTTTAGACCTCTCTGAATTTCTAAAACATATTTTGAAATGCTGTCTCTCTGTGAACTCGATAATTCAAAGTCACTTTGAGCTAGACGAATGAAATTTGGCGTTTGATCTTTAAACCGATTTTGTGTAATTATACATTTTTTTGACAATATCTAAGTCAAGGAATTTATTCATGGATGAATTCTAACATATATAATTATGAAAAAGGGAACGTGTTTATAAAATAATTTTCTATATCTATTTTTAAACAAAATTTAAAATATTGCCTCATTTTATTAAATACTTATAGAGAAATATAATGTTTTATTTGTTTCCTGAAAACTTTAAAAAAACATGGCATTTAGTAATTCAATTCCAGAAATGCATTTTCCATTTCTTCTTTGTAAGAAGTTTTTACTTCTATCGACAGCATTCAAACCGTTTTCATCTAACAAATGGGAAGCTAAAACCTCCCTTTTTCGGATCAATAACGAAAGGAACTCTTTTGAACTTTGCTTCTTTAATTACCCTGCACGTTTTCCAACGGCCGACACACCCTAGCTTCTTGACACCTTTATGGCCGCCCCTTTACTCAGAAGGTAATGTCACGAGATCTTGTAGGGACGCTTTACAGGTGGAACACTTGTTGTGGGGAAAAGCTCGCCTTTGACGACAGGAATTATTAGTCTCCTCTTCAGTTGTGACATCAAAATAGCTGGAGAAATCCCCTTGACATTTATACATCGTTGAATGTGACTTTACTCTCAAAAATGCAAAAGGTTTCACTTTTGGTCTGGGTTTCGCTGGCACTTTTGAATTTTGAACAAGCTGCGGTTGCAGGTAAACTTATTTGATTTGATTCTTTTTCATGCGTATTTATTGATCCAATTCGTGTAAAGCTGGATTTTAAAATGAATTTAATTATTTTAGGTTTATATGGAAACTATGTATAGCATTTAAAAAGTTATGTTTTATATGTTTGAATGTTTCATTTGTCTTTAAAATGCATATAAAAACGATAGTTAATGAGCTTTATAAATAATTGATGAAATTAAAAGACCTAATCAAAGATTTTGACACTACTGCAAATATGCTTTTTATATTAACCCTTTGCACTCTGATGGTGCCTCTGACTCACCATTCAAAATTGTGCATCATTTTGACTTTTTATTTATTTATTTTTCAAATTTAATTGTTATAAACGCCTACATAATGGTTAAGAGATGTAGATTAATTTTTCAAAGAAATTAAAGAATTAAATTGACTTAAAAGAATTATGTATATTTATTTTTCGCTGCAATAAACAAATCTTGGTATTAAGTGAATAATTTTGCATCTAATTATTTTCGGTAATTATTAGGTATTATTAAAAGAATGTTTCATTTCTTTATAAATCATTCAAATATTACTGAGACAATGTCTTATTCAAAAATACTTTATAATTTTATCCTGGTTTTAAAATTTATCATTTTCACGGAGAATATAAATAAATATTTATTAAAAAATAATGAAAGAATCTACAATTATGTGTTATAAGTTTGGAATTTGAGGATGGAAGATTAATTGGATGCCGTAATGCCTTTAAATTCTACTCCAATGAGTACATTTCAAAATAGAACTACTTTCGTAAAAAATTATGAATTTTTTTAAGGTGCATAGTAACATAATTAATTATTGATTTTAAAATTATTCGGAAATTAATCACTAATACAACTGTACATCACGAAGTTCTTTTAATCAGTATTATTAAAAAAATGCTAATGAAAAAAACCTTTTCATTCAGTTGTATCTAGTCAGTGCATCAAATTCGGGCATCGCCAGCGGAGAGGATATTAAGACATATTCGATGCTTGATCAATTGAAAGAATGAACCCAAAAGAATCAGTATTGTAACTATTTCTAAATTATATCCATATATGATGATTATAAAAGATTTTTATTTTCAGTTTTTGATTAAAAATTCTATAGACTTTGCTTTTGAATGGCCGTATAACAGGGTTTCTTAAATTTTTGGTCACAGTACAAAATGGTGTTTAACAAACAGTACAAACACAGTACAAAATGGTGTTTTGGTCACAGTACAAATGGAAAAATTTATATGGTGCAAAAATTCCTGTATGAGTTTTTTTTCTATCAGATTCTTTAACGTTTATAAACCAAAATAAATGAGAAGATGATTTTGATTTAAAAGAATTTCATAAAATTTGTTTAATAATTTGTTTTTCTTGCCCATGATTTTAGTGTTCATTAGCTATTACTGCATTTTTTAAAAATTTATTTCCTTTCTTTGAAGTCATGGGAGAATATTTTCTTCGTTGGAAATAAAGTCATGAAAATTGATTTATACTGAAAAATTATCACGTTTGCAAAATATTAAAAAGTTCTGTGTTGTATGACCTACATTTTTAGTCACGTAAATAAATATTGTGCACGAAATTTACTTGATTGTAAAATGAAATATTAGAACAATTTTTATTTTTAAGTTCTGACACTATGCAATTTTATCTATAAGAATCGATAGTTAGTTATTAATAATTAATATAAATTCATTAAGAAAAGAATTTCATGTTGTAACTTTATTTAAAATGATTAGAAAATCTTTAAAATTAATTATTTTGGATCGATTATTTTGTTTATATAAACTACAATATATCATCTGAAATGAAATATGCGGTAAATAGATTTTTAAGAAATAACTATTACATAACGATTGAAATATTTTGAATCTTATGCACTACGCATTTTTCTGTAAAGCAACTTTAACTCTTTGCAGTCCGAAAAATAATTAGATTCAAAATTATTCACCTAATACAAAGATTTGTTTATTGCTATGAAAAATAAATATATATAATTCTTTTAAGTCGAATTTCTTTGAAAAATTAATTTATATTTCTTAACCATAATGTAGGCATTTTTAACAATTAAATTTGAAAAATAAATAAATAAAGCATTAAAATGATGCAAAGTCTTGAATGTCGAGTCACACTCGACATCGGACCGCAAAGGGTTAAGGGATTTGGAACAGTGAAAAGTAAAAGCACATAACTGATCCTTATTATATTAAACACTCTCCCGAACAATAAGCTACCAAGGAGTAAATGATCCCGAAACTCAAAAATTACAAATTTTATTGTTACAGAATTTACTTAAAAAAATTATCCATTCTGCGTTTTTTAAAAGAATGAAAAACTATTTCCTTTTATGCTAAAAATGATATTAAAGATTCGAATCAAATTAGTTAAACTATGATTAGTGTTCAAAAATAAATACTAGCTCAAGACAGATTGCTTTGATTTTAGGAGGGAAATTTAAATTTTTCATGTTTCTTTAAAGTATTAAAATATTCAGTAAATTTACTGGAGAAAATTGGTTTCTAAATTATAACTAAATACTTTTTGTTTAACCACTTGACATACGAATTTATTTAACTTCCCAATTAGATGATACATCCTATCTTGAACATTTATTGTTATTTTAATTCCTATAATAATGTAACGAGTTTTAAGATATTGAAAAGTTTCTAAGTGATTCTGGCATCTTGAATTACTGAATAATTTCGCTTAATTGCAGGTTTAAAATTAATAATTCAATAATTCGATGCACGTGTCAGAGACGTCATTGTATATGAAGTGGTTGAAGAGTGGCGTTAAATCTCAAAAAGGTTCTTTTAAATATAAACTGAGAGTAATTTCTTAAAGAGATTCATAAATAAAGTGTTGTTTCAGTATCGACCCTCGCATGCCCTTCCCCTTTAAAAAAAACTAAAAGGTAAGATTTTTTTTTTTTTTTTTTTTTTGCATCAAAAACGTATATAAATTTCAAAGACCAATTTCCAAGTAATTCTTTTTCTTATCAGAAGAATGTTTTGATACGTTATAAAAAATGCTTTTTACTTTGGGCCTTTTATGAATTAAATTTAGTAGTAGGCGAGATAGTATAATTTTAACATCAAGTGAATTGTCTGCATTAATGAGGGATTGGAGTGGAATACCATCTTTACGTTTAGAGAACCAATCTAGTGTTTTGCTTGGTTGATAGAGATATTCGTTGAATAAGCTCTTTCCAACAAATATTCTCATGCTGCTAAGTGTAGTCATACATAAAAAAACATCTCATAACCTTTATTAAGTACTGATTATCAACACGACGTCAGATTCCTAGATATAAGAATCGCACTTAGAATATCAATCATCTCAGCAACCTATCTAGTTATTAGAAGTTTAAAAGAATGCTAAAATCTCTTTTTATGCTTTGACTCCATTTTGTCGAAAATATTTTATTTCTCGATCATTTTCATCTAAATGAATAAATGATCTATGCTTTAATTTCCGATTTTGAGTGTAGACTCGATTTATAGACTGAAGAGATTCACGGTAAATGTTAGTTCTTGAGACTTTTTTTCTAGCCATTAGCTTTTTCTTTGTTTAATGAAGCAGAAAAGTTTGGATACATATTCAAAATTTCTAAAATATTGATTTTTGAAGTTGTATAATTCATGCTAGTCTGATCAAATTACGAAATAATTCACATTGTAATCAATGTGCTGTAGATTGTCAACTTCATATGTATGAAGAGAGCTTCTTTTATGATTTCAGCAAAGATAATAACATATTTTTCCCTTTTTGCTTTAAGTAGCATACTTTAAAAAAATGTTAAGTAAAACTTGACTTCCGACAGAAATGCTTTCTCGGAGATTTTTTTCCCATGATTTTTTCTTCTCGCGGAATTTATAAATTCATCCCTTTTTACTTAAAATGTCCTTTAGGGAGACATTTTTTATTAAATAATAAATTAGTCAAAATATACATAGCTTAAACATAAGCTTTTAAGTTTTTGCAAGTTGTAGTTTAACTTTAACCGTGCATTTCGCAGAGAAGCAGCGCAGAGAAGATTCTGTTTTCCTTTTGAGGATGTAGATTGGTCCCTTGACAGAAAAAAAAGTATTCTGAACATTATTTGCATTTGTAATAGTAACGAAAGAGGATTGAATTTGAAAATGGGGCGAAGAATTTACAACAAAGATTTATTAAGGCGTCACAAAGCAGTATTTATATTGTTTATTAGTAGCGAAATGACGCACAACTAGTTTATATTAACATGCCGTTTTAAAACAACAAGTGACCTGTTTTGAGATGTTTGATGTAGTTTTAAATCCACCGAGAGTAAAACTCGTCTCCATCTTAACGTTGCATGAAAATGTAAGGAAAAAAGTTCTGACGCTGGATTTATAAGCCAGATAACATCTACGATACTCGAAGTTGACTTTTGGTATTCTGGTTATATTACTCGGATACTGGTCTTAGCGTCACGGGTTCGTACCGCTACTTTCACTAGCTACATTGGTGACCCGGGCGTGATATTAACACGCAACTTTCTGATCTGTTGTGGCGCCATCTACCAGCAGCAAGATAAATTCATTAAACCCACTTGATGCAGAAAGTAAAAAAAAACAATGTCGTCAGACCCACTTGATGCAGCAAGCAGCTACTCACACATTTGCTTCCCAGCGCACTAACACGCTCGCCATAACGCTTGGCGCTTTAAAATCGTTCGTCTCTCCCCCGACTCAGTGGTGGTGGAGTACAATGGCGAGGGCTTTATAAGCCAGGTAAGATTTACGATACTCGAAGTCGACTTTTGGTATTGTGGTTATGTTACTCGGCTACTGGAACAAGCGTCACGGGTCCATATCGCGACCTTCAATCGCTACAAAGTAACGATTTTGTTGCCTATATAATCCGTTGACCATGATTCAGGTTTATAAGGTCAATTATAGCAATAATTCGTTTTGAAACAAAATCATAAAAGTATTCTCCAAAAGCAGTCTCTGAGATTCTATTATTTATTAGCTTAAAATTACTCCCAGCACTTAAAATTAACAGCTTTTATATAAACTCACAATATTATAAACTTGATATATAAATCATAAGCAAAGTTTACATACAGTGCTAATTATTGGACTTCCCGAGAAAAGAATGAAACTTACTCTCATTGTCTTTTAAAGTGGGTAAATCTGCAATTTGTTAAAACTCTTACTTTTTTCATATATACAGTTTCAGTTAATTTGAATTTCTTTCACTTAATTTTTTTAAAAAAACGTCACTTTTTCAAAGAATCCATTCCTAATTTTCCAATATAAAAATAAGTGGATTATTCCCCTTAAATGGTTTCATGTTGTTTCATGAATTTGTAAAAAATGTTAAGTTTAAATGCGTTAGCAAAATCGTCATCCATTCATACTTTCCCCCATTTCTTTTCAGTCAAATGTTACACTTGCAACGTAGATTTTCGCAAAGAACCTTTCTCTCAAAATCATTCCTGTGTTTTCCCCAATGAATTGAATAGCAAGGTGACTGAGTGTAGCGGCGGTTCTACATTCTGCAAAGTAAGACGATTGAGAATCTTCTCCATTTACATCCATATTTCGTATCCGAATGTATAAAAGAAATTTATTCCAATCTGATTGGAAGAATTATACACTCACTTGTCAATGAATTAGAAACCTTTGAGATTTGCATTTGAATGCGTGCTAGAGATGAAGTATGCAAAATGTTTATTATAACGTGGGTTACACATGGTTATAATGCTGGTATAAGTAAAGTGTAAGAGTCCTTTTCGCGATAAATGAAGTAAATTGAGAAAAACAACAGAAAAATGGCCTATGGAAAATCATTTGAAAAAGGGCCTATTGTTGGTGCCCGTTTAGCAGGTGCCTCGATTTCGAAAACGGCAGATCTAACTGAGTTCTAAAAAGCAGCCATATCAAAGGTTTTCAAAAGTTGGAATCAGAACCCACAGTCCTTCTCCAGAAGACGTAACTGCGGTTCGAACACTGTTTTTCAAGAGCATGATCAGCGGCGTCTCCGACGAATTGTACGGCAGATCAGGGACTGTAAAGTAATTTAACTGACGCAAATCGTCAACCAAGACTTTTCCCAACAGATTTCAGCCCGAACCATGCGCAGAGAATTGCAGAGGAAAGGAATGCATAATCGAGTGCCTGTAAGGAAACTATTCATTTTTGCCCAACACGCAAAAATTCCGTTGCAGTGTCTGGAGAAAGAAGACACTGGGCATCTGAGGATTGGAAATAGATAATGTGGTCGGATGAATCACGCTACACATTATGTTGCACTGAAGGAAGACGCCGAATTTGGTGATAGCCCCAAGAAGATATAAATCCATCTAGCCTTATTCACACTGTGCAAGGGTCTGGAGGGTGTATCATGATATAAATCATGCTCTGCTGGCATGGAAGTAGTACCCTGGTGTTCCTCGAAGGTAAAAAAACAGCCATGCGATACCTAGATATACCGGCAGATCAAGTGTACCCTGCAATGTTTCATTTTTATCCTGATAGCAACGGATACTTCATGGACGATAATGCAATTATACATCGTGCCAAAAGTGTTCAAAATGGGTTCGCTGAGCATCAGTCTGACTTCCAACACCTTTCCTGGCCACCACATAGCCAGGATCTTAACCCCCATATAAATTGTGTGGGTTATGGTGGAAAGACGCATCCGACAGCACTCTCCTCTCCCATCTAATTTACAAGATCTAAAAAGCTGCATAGCCAATGCATGGTATTCTGTGGATGTAAATGCACTCCAAAATCTTGTTGATTCGATGCCCAAATGAATCAGAGCAGCTATCCGTGCAAAAGGTGATCCAGTAAACTATTGATCTTGGGTTCCTAATTCATTGGCCAGTGACTGTATAAAGTATAATTTGTGTGAGTCATTTCTAATTTAGACTCCCAGAATTCTCTGTTGTGACAGATTTTTCAATTAATTTCTTCTTCCTATTGTACTATAACAGCGTTATCTATGGTTGGAAGATATTTATTTACAGTGAGATATCTCGTATCATAGATAATGCAAAATATTTGTAAATTTCATTATGTAGTTACAATCCAGAAATAAAAATGAAATATTCGCAAAAGCAATGATTTATTAGCATTCAATTTTCGTTTTCAACTATCAATGGAATGCCAAATGAAATTCTAAGCCAGTCTCAGAGCCTTAACTTCAGAATACGATATCGTGATACCCATAGCCACATAAGTTGTATTTCAATGTAGTAGTCTAAGCACTATGTGATGAGACTTAGAAATAAAAAGTGAAAATCCTATATTATGAAATATTTGACAAAGTCAATTATGAAATTGTAAAACATCATTTACTTAATGCTAAAAGACGGTAATTATTTATTTTTAGGGCCCGTACTATAAATCGCCAAAAACTAAAACTGCTGCCAAGAGACGTCGCTAACCATCTTGAGGAAATTTTGGTATTTTAATCATAATAAAGTTTGAAACCATGTGAATCACCTAGTAAATCCAAGAATACAACTATATTACCAAATTATTGGTATCTTGTGTATAATGAAGCCGGAAAAATAAAAAAAGTAATGAAAAGAAAATTTGCCAAAGTTTGGGTAAAAATATATTTGTTTGTAATTTTCCAAAGTTGTAATGTCAGGAATAAACAGCCTTCCAATTTCGCAAAATCCTCTTCCAAGTCTTCAAACTCAAATGAATCTGATAATGGTATATGAATCTCCCTAAATTGGTATATTATGCAAATAAGTATAGAATGTCATTATGTCTCCTGTAAATTAGTAATGGTCGTAATGAGATATTTCCATGTGTTTCACAGCTTTTGATTCTGTGATTTTTTTATACTGGGCATTGCAGATTATTTTAATTATCGAAGAATGTATATGAGAAGAGAAAAAGGCATTAAACATGACATTGGATTAATGTTTGGGGTGGGATTTTATTTGAAACTGCCTTATTATTTATGAGAAAAGGAGACTGGCAGAGACATATTGTTAATATATGGTTGCATAGAATATTTTAAACCCTCTTTTAGTTCTTTCCTTTTGGACTTTTTCCTGTAGAAGTATTTCAATGCGAGCATGGCCACCAACATTGATAAATATTTTATTTTAATTATTCATTTTTTAATTTGATTTCCCATGCTTATGTCAACGTGCTACCTGACATGATATATAGCATGCAACAAAAATTTCATCTCAGAATTGATATATGTTTTGAGGCTAGAGGAAAGCACTTGAGCTGGAAGAATAAATAAGCTTGGCTAGTAAGTGTGTCTTTCTTCTAGGTTTTGCTTTGTCGTTTTTTTGGAAAACGTGGGCAAGAAAACTAAAACTTTAAGCTCCATTTTAAGCTGAAATGTTGGCGAATATATTTTATTATTTAATCGACAATGCTCTAGTTTTGTGACTTTTCTTGCATATCTCATTCCGTTTTGGTGATAAAAAATGTGAATTTCGGTTTTTGGATTAATGTTTAGTTTTGTGATCGATTTCTTCACATTCGCATAGCATCATGCATCACTTTTTTAATTAGAGAAGTAAACACTTTGGGGTTGAATTAAAGAGTGATGGTGATGGTCAGAACTTAAC
>JAOUZG010005735.1:11210787-11252810 GCA_026289955.1 Argiope argentata | reverse complement strand
AAAAATTTATTTTGCCAAATTTAGTACACCAAAAAAAAAAAAGATTAAAATGAAATCTGCTATGCATATTTCAACGTATCATGTCAGAACAAAATTTCTTGAACGGCCAAGCACCGCGTGCTCGTGCAGGTTAAATTATATTTTTATTCATTTTAATTATTTCATTGAATGAGTCACTTTAGTATTGCAAATGATCCAAAAAACTTTGTCTCGCAATTATTGTTAAAAAAATATCACATTTCCTATTCATTCCATTTCATATAATCACGTGCTCAAAATGACATTTTTCTAGGTTTTATTTGCTGTAGTCATAAATTTATTTGTTTTTAATCAGAACTTTTGTAAATGAAATGACAACACGTTATTAAAAGCTGATTTTTTTGAGATGCTCGTGCAGATAATAAAATTTTAATTTTTCACCTAAGGATTTTTCTTGACGCCAAAAACCTCATCCCTTAAACATCATGTTTTGACATGATAATAGTTTGTCCTACAGAACAGCAGTATTCACATATTATTATTAAAAGCGATTACAACCGCTAATAACGTTATTTTTACTAGTACAACTGTTACATTACGAATGTTGATGTTTTCACAGTTAATACATTTAAAAGTGTTAATGGATAGACATGTTCTTATTATAAATCTAATGTCAGATCTAGCATGAAGCCGACATCTTCTCTTGTTTGCTGCCACAAAAGTTACTCTTTGTCTATTTTTTTAATATTCGCATCAAAAAGATATTTATTTTCTACGGAGTAAATAACTATAATACGAATAGATTTCCTGCCTTCATAAGTTTTGCTACATGGAAGTTTTTATTATATTATTACGATAAATCCAAAATTCGTCGATGGATGCATAGTAAACAGAGTCCTAAAGACTCAAAAAGGGATAAAGGAGCCCTATTCTACACGAAAGAATGAATTCACTAGTGCCAAAACAAGATGACGCGTACAAAAAAAAAGTTCTTGTAATAAACAATAGTACATAAGCAGTGATAAACAATCGTAATTGTACAATTGTAACCATAAGGAGAACCCACTCAACTACTCTCATGAGCTCAACTCAAGTGATCGATTACTCACTTTGTCTCTTGGTGTTTATAATTCCATGACAGGGTAATAATGATTCTATAAAATTTTTATAACTTCAATTCGCATCGTCATATTGTCAAAATTTAATCAGTTTCAGGAATTTCCGTTTTTATCACTAAAATCGCCAAACCCGAAAATAACTGACCTGGGCATCCTTTAGGTCCCTATTAAAAACGCTCATACTTATTATTTAATACTAGCCGCCTTTGGCGACCAGTCGGTTCGCCAGTATTAATGCTCACTAAAATTTTCATATCATATTTTATGTAGCTGTGTCTCATAACAGGTTTTTCACCATAATATTTTTAAACCAAACAAATTTTGATAATCATATAATTCATTTATAATAGTATTGTTTTCTTCAGATGTTCTGTTCATTGTACTACTCATCTTTCTCTTTCTATCCGAGCAATGACTGTCCCGAAACTGATATTTTACTTAAATGGTGGAGGGAACGGTCTAAAATTCTACCTTTTTATAGAATAATGAGATTCAAATTTTCATAAATGTAAACACACTAAACAAATATAGACACAATTGGTTTTCAAGTGATGCGAAAGTTTAAAAACAGCTTGGAAAATGCCGCGTACAGAGGAAATAATGGTGACACATACACACACACACACACACTAGATACTAAATTAATGTAACAGGTTTTATCCTTCTAAATCTCTTCGCTTTTCAGTGTTACTGTATTGATTTATATTCTGACAGATGGACAGACAAATGAATCTTTGAGAGAAATCCTATGAATGGAGTTTGCTCAAAATTATTCAAATTGGATTGCAGATCATTTACCAAATTTTATCCATACAGCTTAAAGCGTACTTGAGTTATTATTTTCACAAACAGACGGACTAAAAGACAAACATAATACCGATAACTGTCTCTCGAACTAAATAAATTCTGAAACAAACAAACTAAACTAATTCTTCATAGTCTGTATATACAAGATAATGAATCATACTTCACATTTTCGAGTTTGAATTAATTTGACGAATAAAACTCCTTTTTTCAAACTTCATGTTCAAAAGTATAAAAAGAATAATAAAAACCCATAATTACTAAATGTGCATATCACCTTTAAGTTTTTAAAATAATTATTTATTTTTGCATTTAAATTTTGAAGAAATATTAGTATGTAGATACTATAATCACTAATAATTTTAGATTATGAAATTTCTTGTAATCCTTGGAAGAGCCGTTTTTTTAAATATCCCTTTTGTAGAAGAACATTTAGAATTCTAACAGATTCACTATTATATAACATTTCAGTAATTGTCTATTTACCCCTCAATAAAGGTAAATTACGGGATCAAAATATGACTTATTATTTTGAAAAGCAAGCAACTAAATACGTAGGAAAGATTGTAAGATAAATTCTGGAGTGTACTTCTGTGATATCTTCATGAAATTCTTTTTACCGTTTTATGAAACCATTTTTTGATCGTTTCTTAAAAAAATATTTGAAAGATCAGGAACCCGCTAAGTGTTTTAATTACTCTTAGACACCTTAGTTTGATATTAACACACATATCTTTTTTTAACACATTAAAAAAAGATAGTACACACATACATTATACTATGCATACTTTTTCACTTTCTTGTATTCGAAGAACAAGAATTGTAAACGGCAAAATTTACGAACTCCAGATTTTAGAAATTTTTACATTTAAGATTTCAATCAGTACAAAAAACGCATTTTGGTACTATGCTTTTTTGTAAACTTGATGATTTAAAAATAATTTCAGTTAGGCGGATGAAATCAGGATTATGACTTTTGTATCAACTCTGTAAACTTCCACCAAATTTTTGAACGCCATTCCATTCACAGGCATTTTGTCTGTCTGAGAATGACTGAGATCATAGCTGGCAAACAAATTTTTGGAGTTCGACCGATTTCGAGATGTAATAACTGCTACTATATCACAAATCTACGCCAACCTTTCAAGAATGCATCTGCTTTCAAAGAAGCCTACATAATAATAAAGTAATGCTGGCAAAAACAGGTCACCCTTTTAAAAACGCATCTGCTGTCGAAAAAGCACACATAATAATAATGCAATACTGGTAGAAGCAGATAAAAATATTTTTGGCCTTTAAATTTCGGAAACATCAAAACCTCGGAACCAAAACAACATCATGCTGTCACATGATAAAAAGCTAAACAAATAAAATTTCGTTCACAGATTGAGCATTTAAAGGAAAGATCCGATAAAAAAAATCTAGCCAAATCTTTCAATTATCATCTCCCGCTCTGTGTATTTGAATGTTTGTAGAAACGCCAAATGAAACGCATAATAACTTAGATGGATGCCGGCGTTTTGGCATAGGAGTAGCACGTCTTCCCCGTGATCTGTTCGTCCTGCATACGGGCAGGGGCGTTCTTCTGAGTTCTATTTGTAAAATACGTAATTGTTTCCCTCTATAAAAAAGGATTTTGCAAAAGAATGTGACGCATAAAATAGCTAATTCGTACTAATGGCCATAAGTGGCGCTACTGAAAAAACAAAAGATGCTCACCCGGTTTAAATCGATGATAGATAGCTATCAGCGGGCTAAAGTGTCATAAGTAACAACAACTTAGATGTATAAAATTTAGTACGTGACTTATAAATGATCTGTTATTCTCAATGTACGGGATCTATTATTAAAATTGCAATTATTTATGAAATTTCGGTTTCAGTCGGGCAAGAAAAAGCACCCAAAATCATGCTTGATTTATTTTACGATACAGAAAAGATCCAAGCTCACTTCGACTCTCTACACAATGATATCCCTTTTCTTTCTTTCTTTTTATTTTGTCCCATTTACAATTTTAAAGATAATGAGACATGAGTACTTATGTGGTGCATGGCTTTGTCCAATATCCACAATTTCATTGAGACTTTTTTTAGGGAATAAACCAAATCAGTGACCGTTCCTCTGGAGAGGCTTTTATTAATAGAGTTTAATCAAATCTCAAGCAGCAAGTATTCATATCATCATAATTGAATATTATAACTTCTATTAAAAACAAAGGTGCCTAAGTATCTGAGATTTCATATCACACATATCTTTTGAAACAAACAAACACACAAAATTTTACAACTATTTTTTGTGAAGGGAAGTTTTTTTTATTTTCAATTTTTCTCCCTCTGAGAAATTGTCATTTTAAAAGTTGGAACTTCTCTCTAACCTTTACATGGAAATGGTTTTGAAGAATTAAGCCAATTAACTTTATACAATGCAGCACTTTCATGAATTGCTATTTTCCTTCTTTCCCTGCAGGGAGTGATTACCAGAATCAATGGAGTTTTCGTGCAACTGCAGAGGACGTGCGAGACAGACTGCCAGGAAACATGCACTGAGAAAGGATACGGCATCCAGACAAGGGAGTGCAGGTACTGCTGCAGTAAGGCGCCCGACTGTGGCAAAGAAGGGTACAAGTCTGCAACTTCCTGTCTGAAGCATGCCGGATGGCTGCTTTTACTCCTGTTATTGTACGCGCTCAACACTTGATTCACTTAAGATATTTATGTTACAAATGTCATTTGTCCAATTTTGAAAAAGAATTTCAATAATAAATATGAAAGTATTTGTGTGTCCACCTTCCAGTAAAGATTTCTTATCGAAATCAGATTGTCAGCTGTTCATTGTGTTACGAATTACGGGATTCGCTTGTATATGTAGTGGTGAGTGTGTATTGTATGAAGACATAATCAGCAATCTTCGGTAGAAAAACAACAATGATGTTTATTTACGCACGGAGACACTAACACAAAGACGACGAATACACAGACGACAAATATGTACGGCCGAGACGAACACGCGACAGCAGCACTCTACAGCAGACAGTAGCCCACAAGTAGTAATCGTCCACAACTCTCAAGGCATAGATAGAATCCAGCTGGAGAGGGGTAGCCTCACTCTATGGTCGCTCCAAATGGCTGAATTTATCGCTGCCTCCTCGCTTTAGCTGCCGATTCACCACCGCACACTGGCTACTCCACACACTATATGTCACTGCTTCCACAGTAAATAACACGACTGGGCATACAACAGTTGAGCACTCGCTCGAACTACACATAAAAACCTGGTAATTTGCCATTGCTTCGCTATCTTCTCGAAGACTCGTTACTTGTCTTTTACTCCGGCACCATTCAAATCAAATCCTCATTTTATAGCTCCTAGGGGACGGGATCAAGAATCTTTTCAGCCAATCAGGGCACATCTCGGTTTCTATAGGATGGAACTTTCTATTACTATCCGTTTTGTTGCTAAATGGTCGCCAAGTTGTTGCCAAGCCCTGACATCACTAACGCGTCACCCACTCAGCATGCAACAGTGATTATCGTAAAACTATCTTTCTTACGTATTCGTTCGTGCTGTGGAGCAAAAATACTGGTTTGTAATATTCTTTTGAATTACATAACTTCGCACCGGTAGCTCGGGTCTTAAAGGAATGTACTAGTTAAAGTTATGTCCTCCAAAATACAAACTTTCAAAGCTTTTTTTTAAAAAACTTCTGTTTTTATTAAACTTTAACTATGAACATTTTCATTTCACATTCACAATAATTCGTTTCCTTTGACCACAAAGCGATTTTAACCACTTAACTGGTTTATTTTCTTTACCATCTAATAAGATGTTTCCTTCTATTTTGGGAAGATATATCGTATTCGAAGTCATTTTACTATTGAATTATAATTGTTACAAATGGTTTATTTTTTTGTTTGCAACTATCAAAATTCGATAAATCGATGGACCTACGACATTCGGGCAAAACAGTTAAGTGGTTAAATGGAAATATAACCATATATAGAAACTAAAGCAAGTAATTGCTAAGAGTTTTGCAACAATGTACATGTAAAAAAAATCTGCCACAAAATGAGTGATTGGAGGATTCTCTATACTATTGCCTCTCAAGAAGTAAGTTTTTACAGAAGCGTAAAACCTTTACGGGATTTGCAATAACTTTCTCTTTTAAATTATTTACGAAATAATCTTATTTTATTCAGATTCTTAATAAACTATTATGAAAATCACAGCGATTTTTAAATAAAATCTCGAATAACATCCTAATTTCTTCTAAGACATTGTTGTATAATTTTTCAACTTATGGAGTTGAGGATACTGCTTTCAATGCTAGGACCACGAGAGAAAAAAAATTTAACAACCTCATTTGCATATTTTGCTGATATATCTTTTGCCATTACAGAATTAGTTGAAATTTTGAAACCTATAATTATGTTTGGTTTATGAGGAGGCAATATCTGAACTATATCAAATTTTTTAACCTTAGTTAAGTGACGAGATTAATACCTGAATCGATATCCCTTTCTCTGAGCTTACTTCACAACAAAGAGTAACATTTGACATTTGAAAGATTCTTTCACTAGAACCTAATGTGCAGTAGATATTTTATTGAATCAAGCATTGAATCCTCAACCGTTCAGTTGCGCAGACGAGATTTTGTAACCTGAGTATTATGGCCCTTTTCCTGCCTTAGTTTTTATTGAAGTTGTTCTGAAGAGAAAAAGATTTTATAATTTTCTCTTCACTAATATAAAATGGATTGCTTCTACTTTTTTAACTAACCAATAAAATCCATAGCTTAATAGATTAAATAGCACGACACATGGTAGGTAGTAAAGTACATGCAATTTTTTTATCTTATATTATTTTACCTTCTGTTATAAGTTATTAATACGAAGCGAATGTAATTGTTCTAAGTAAGGGCTGCAGTTTTTACATTAATATGGAATAATTTTGAAAAATAAGATTTTATACTAAGCAACAATCTAATTCTTGAATAATATTTACTATCTGTTTTATACATATTTTAAAACAACTTTAAAAATCAGTTACCTTCAATTAAATGTTAAACACACACACACACACAGAGAGAGAGAGAGAGAGAGAGAATTAGGTTATTTTTATTTGCCGTATGCCAGTTTTGAATGGAATTCATTAAACGAGCTAATGGTTCGGCGGTTATCGGAGCCATGGATTTGATGAGAACACATTTTCACAGCATGAAAACAGAAGTATTGTTTCGTAACAGAAGTTTATTGTTGCAAAAAGTGTCTTTTTGATAAGCCGTTATTCCTTACGTAATTTATCGTCTCATTAACTTCAGAACCATCTGATGGATAAGATGACTTAAATTGTAAGCCGCAACTCCATTTAATTCTGGTTAAAAAACAACAACCCTGTTTTGTTTTATTTTCATTTTGGGGGGGGGGCAATCAGGGTTTTATTTTCACTTAATTGAAAATAATGAATATCCCTTGTTTTACTGGTTTAATTGTTGAAAATTAGTTAAAAAATCATTTGAAATATAAATTGAATTTTCCATATTGATAACCTTTGTAATAGAAGGAGAATCACTAAAAATTGTTTATTTTACAGTAACTTAGCATATGAGGCCAGGAGCTATTTTTGTTGTCATCATAAATGAATACAAAAATTGTTTTAATTAAAAATTATGATAGAGATTTCACAAAACGATTCACTATTTCGAAAAAAAAAAAAATACGAGTAACATCTCTATAAAAATATCTATTTCCACAAACTGAAAAATTTCAGAGGGTGAAGCAACTTATTATTGGGTTACTTAACCCTAGCCAAGTTTCTGCGTAAATTGCAACTGCATTTTTTTGGCATAATAAGGCATTCTTAAGCAATTTTGTTATGAATGGATTTTTATTATATCTTGGTGCACATTCAAATCGAATTCTTTTCTTTAGATAATCAGAAGGATTGGTTATTACCCTTTATCTTTTATTCCCTGATGAAGATCTTATCACACAGCTATTTTGCAAAGAAATAAGAAATAAAGAGGAACTGATTATCTAAAATACTGCGTTTTAGATTAATGTATGGATTGACAGATTTTGAAGCCTTACATAGATTTGATTTTAAATTTGAAATCTATCTATGCTTGAGATGTTAAAAAATATGGCCGCCAAATTTCATGGTCTGGATCTTTAAGTTTGGCCATTATCAGATTTACCTGTATTTAGCAAAACAGAAAAACTTCTTAATATTGAATTTTGTTATTTTTTTACATATTTTATGTAAAAATCACATATAAAATTTCATTCATTTAGCTGAAAGCGCTTTGAATTAATGGTAATAAGTCAAAATGCTTTGAATTAATACCCTTCAAAGGCAAACAAAATGTCAAAAATCTCATTTTCACAATCAAGCAGGTCCTAAATATGAAAATTCGTCAGAATCTCGCAGTCGAATTTTTGTGATTTCTGTATTTTCTTTTCGTATACATCCTGCATTAAGAAATTTTTTTAACTTTCAAATATCAATTTTTATGCCGATATGCAGGAGTTAAAAAAGCTATTTAACTGGATGGCTCATTCTCTGATTATTTCTTTAACTAGAAAATAGTCGTAAGTAATAGTAAACAAGATATTGTATGATTTTCAGAGTGCAGTTCAATATATATTTTTTGCATCTGCATTGATTCATTAACCAAACAAACTAGAAATATAAATCAAAAGCGCAGTAGCCAGATCTAGGATTTTGAAGGATACCTCGACCCCCCCCACTTTTTACACATTTTGATTGCCCCAGAATTATCACATCTACAATAGGTAGGCTTAGAACCAACCATTTTAGAGGTATGAAGATCCAACTGGCCAAATCAAGATCTTATGTTTCCAGTAAAAGCTGCCCCGAAGTCCAGCTCATGCCCATCCACATCATGGAATGCCCATCTGTTACCGTGAATCTTTTGAATAACGGATTGGTTCCCCTGAGCAACGCATTGCAGGAAGTCCTGTACAGTTCTGATGCACCTATTTTAGCCGCAGCAGTGATCAAGACTTTTGAAAAAAATTAGAGACTCCTTTGCATATTTTTTTCCTTGTTTTCTATCCATGCACACTAGAACAACAACATCTGCATTAAACTGAAGCTTCAACTGGATTTGGAAAATAAATGCTCTGGAGGAAGTTTGCTGTCCTACCAAAAAGTCAAGTCAGTCAGAGATGAGAAGATATAAGAAATGAAGAAACGAGTTTCAAACAAAAATTTTAATCGTACAAAAAAAAATTCTTAATCGTTTTCAGACCGGTAATCGTTATGATTTCCCTTCGGAAATTGGTGTTCATACCTACCCAAACAATTGTTTTACAAAAACGGTCTTTTTTGTGATCATTATGAAAATTATCCTTTTAATGATATCATTTCCATTTCTGCACAGTTTCTTCACAGCAATTTTAATAATATCTTTATTTACCTTCTGTAAAAATATTTTTAAATGTTATGGTTGAGCTTGAAACTCATCCATCAAAATATTCAATCCCATTCATTTGACAATGATTAGTAGAATTCTCATTTCCACTTTTATTTCCTAAAATATACATTTTAAAAATCTGTTTTAAAGTGATTCAATTGTATATATGATTTTTAGCCGCATCAAATAACGAAGTGAAATTTTTTTAAAAAAAGATATTAATGATTTAGCAATCTAAAAAGTCATTCATAGAGATGAAAAAATTGGTTAGCAAAAGTAGCTAATATTACAATATTTTTTTTTAAAAAAAAGATAATTTTTGAATTATACCTAAATCTTGTTAATGATTTGGAAATTATATTACCCTTAACACTCAGCGCCATTACAGCCGAAAAGTCTCTCTCAAGGCGAAATAATAAATGATTAAAATAATAATAAAAAAACATACTTCATATCCATCATTAATCAAGAATGATTAATCACCTCAGACATTTTATCTAACAAACCAAATTATCCTCAAAAAATTATAATAAATTCGCTATCAAACTTGAGAGGATATGAAATAAATTGTCATCTAATTCTAGTAAATCGCAATCCAAAACTTATTTATAAACTTATAAAGTAATTATAACCATTTTTTGTTTAATTCAAAAATTAACTTTATGAAAATTTAATTATATATCATTTTCATACATTCCTTGTTTTTACTGTAGTCATTTGTACGATGTAATAATTAATAAAATATTATAAAATCTAATTTTACTGTACAAAATTTGCTTCACAGAACCAATCAACTTTGAATCAGGTCTTTTTTGTTGGGACCGGCCTTTCATAATACTGGCCTTACATAATACAATAAATATACATTTCAAAATTATGTGTAGATGGTTTTTCAAAAAAAAAAAAAACATAGCATAACATATTTTTAGAAATAGAGCTATCAACTAATAGTAACAATGGAAAATTGTTATAAAACTCGCTATGACGTATGAACAAAACTAAACAGTTAAAAGTTCACATTTTTAATTCAAATCACTGATTTCATTAATTCAAATCTTTGCACACATCAGGAAAACTAATTTTAAAATATTAAGCAAGTAATTTAGTTAACATAAAATACATAAGTAATCTTCAAGTTCTTTCGTCTCTCTCTTTTTCTTGCTAAGCGTTTATTCTCTAGTCACTTAAAAACAATATAAACAAGAAATAGAATTATTTTTATACTAAGCAAGGGCACTGCTCATTGCAATATCTACAATATAAAGAAACAGGTTTGAATAATTTATGGCAATACTGAAAGCTACATTACCTGTGCATTATTCCTCAAAGAATTTTATCATTATCCTTATAAATGGGAGATTCTTATAATGGAACATTATATTTATTGCGAATCTTTAAATTAAAACAGTATCATTTAAAAAATACATACATTATTCTATATTTTTGAAAATATAGCTGTCTTTTCGCATATAAATTTCGAGATTACTATCGGAGCATGTCAGATCTAGGGATGAAAAGCTTCGGGCTTCAGGGAAATCAATTCTCGTTTTTCCTGGTGGTACATTAAGGTTAATGGGTCGAGTTACCTTTATTTCTATGTTGGAAGGAGTTCTATGTTAAGAGGTCACCATAGTCGATGGTGACCATAATGGTTCTCCTTTATTTCTCTTCCACCATTCTATCTCAATAACAATCATTCAGGTGGTCCTTAAACTTCACTATAGTACTAAATGTCCCCAGGGCCCGACATAGCCTAGTTGGGGCCCGGGACCAAAACTTCTTTGATGTCTTCTCTGCCTTACTACTTTAGTAATGAAGAACATTCATTAAAGAAGGAAACTTAAAATGTAATTTCTATTCGATTTTGAGGTCCTCATCTATGTGAGGACCCGCGGCAACTGCCTTGTACGCCCCAGCCTTAGTCAGGACCTGAATGTCCCCCAAACATCGTTGCAATATTTACACAATGTTAACCGGCATTCTTAATGTCGCACAACATCTTGGAGATATTGTACAATATCTTGTACTAATAGGGTTCTGTAAATCAGATGCAGCTCTCGTTTGCTTACAATCTCGAAAGCTTTTGTATTCTCCTTTTTTCTTTATCTTTGCCTCTTTTTGACCATATGTATAATAGTTCTTTTCGATTTTATTAAATTTGTAAACTTAATTACATTTTTTGAGACGTCAGAACATATTAAATAACTTAATACGAAATAAATATATCTTATGAAAAATATGAAATGTATGGTATGTTTTTGCCATATTATCAAAAATTTCACAATCTATTCATCACAATACTTGTTTACGAAAATAGACGGAACAGGATATGTTTTTCTTAGCCTGCAGAGGCCACACTGAAGGGAAAAATATTTCCTATTTATTTTGTCCTGGTAAAGTGAATGCATTCATCCCCTAAACAAATCAAGAAAATGCACGAAATATTACCAACCAAAATTTTTTATATAGAACTTAAAGTTTGTAGCGTCAGCCTTATAAGCCAAATAATATCCTTCGAGCTGAAGGGTCCCTTTTGCTCGAACGGTATATCGCTCGGCTACTGGCCCAAACGTCGCAGGTTCGTACCGCGACCTTCACTTGCTACATTGGTGACCTTGAAAACGCAGCCTTCCGCAAAGTCGTGGCGCCATCTACCAGCCACCAAAGCCGTCGCTAACTCAACGCATCAAAGCCGCCTCTTAAGCCGTTGCTAACTCGACGCACCAACAAACTCGCGTGCTCGCCATATGCTTGGCGCTTTCAAAATCGTTCGTCTCCCGTCCGACTCACTGGTAGGGGAGTACTGTAGCGTCAGTCTTATAAGCCAAATAATATCCTTCGAGCTGAAGGGTCCTTTTTGCTCGAACGGTATATCACTCGGCTACTGGCCCAAACGTCGCAGGTTCGTACCGCGACATTCACTTGCTACAAGTTTATCTCATTTTTTTACAATAACTAAAACAAATTTCATCCTTAACAACAAACTCCGCTAACCTATCAAATAAAGATAGATTTTTGGCATTATTTTAAGGTTCACTCTACACGGAAGCATTAAAACGAATCATATTTTCAATTTCTATTGAAGATTTAAAAACAGGCTTTATAACGACTTTTAGTTTTTATTTCAATACATTTTTTGACTGAATTTTCTAAATATATCATTTTTAGTACTGCATTTCAAAATATTTAATATGATAAGATCGGAAAATTCCCATATATATATACAATATTTGTGTGCGTTTTTGAAATGCAGATAAATTAAGTGAATGTACTAATAAAATTTGAAAATTTTAAGAAAGAAGAAAATCTTAATGTGATTCAAGTATGGAAGACCGCATTCAGCAGGTAGAAATTTTTCTGACATTATGAATAAATTTGATTTAATTTTTGATAAAATTTTCTTTTTCTTTTCTGACAAAATTTCCTTTTTCTTTCTCGTTAAATGGTTGAAAATCGCATCGTTTCTTTAATGAAATAGTCAAATTTGGGTACTTTTAAATCTCTATAGGAAACATCGTTACATGGGAACCAAGGTGATAATTTTGAGAGACAGTATGAAACAGCGGGCATTGTAGCGCCATTTGTTGATTTTAAATATAATTAGAAAATCTGCATGTAAAATCGAAGGGGAAAATAAAATATTCTCTATTTTAATTTTTTGCAGACTTTAGGGAGTATTCGTCATGATTTTGACAAAAATACTGCATGTTGAGAAAAATATGGATTAAATTTTGTAAATAGAAGTTGGATAACTAGGGAAAATATAATTAACTGTAACTGTATTGGTAGTACCTTCTCTGATGTAAACAAACAAACTGATGTGTCTAGCAAACTAAGTTTCGATTTATACATCACAATTTGACACTTTCAATTTCCAAAATAGGTTTCGAACTTTTATAAGTCAGTAAAGTTTCGCTTTGACGTATAATATTTATTTTGTTATCTATTAAAATTACATTAATTTTTTTAATGTGAAATATTTTTTAAAAAACATTAAGAAGTGACTTTTACACATGGATTAGAAATTGACAGAAAAATTAGTTATCGTTATTTTTCTAGTACCTTTAAAAAATAATGTTTTATACCTGATAACTATGAAATTTAAAATGCATTTCAAACATGATTTTACACCTATCATGAAAGGGCTTAAGTTCTCTAGATATGTATGTTCTTTCGCAGAACTTATTCTCATTTCGATTCTTTTATGATAGTAATGATATCTCTGGATTGCTTGAAGTGTTTAAATATTATCAAATAGTTTTAAATCAAGAAATCTTTGAAGAAAAAAATATCAGAAAACTATTCAAAATGAAGGTAATTGTTTTTCGAATTTTAAAATTTTGCTTATAAATACAAACTTATTTGAATTTATAAAATGTTTAATAATCAAATATTGTCCTATTATAAATTTCATATTAAAATCATCCAAAAAATTTTATTCATAATCTATGGCTTTTGTCAATAAAATATTAAATTATTATTAAGTTTTATCTAGATTTTTGTTTTCACTTTGAAATTCATCTTTCTTAAAGATAAATAACTTTTGATTTAGAAAATAGACATATTTTTAGTATTTGATTCCTAAAATATAAAAATTATATCACTAAAATTTAAAATTATATCACTAGAGCTGTTTAAAACTACTTATGATGTATTTAATACATATGGTACATGTTTTATTTAGTACTTAAAGGAAGTAAACAACTTTGTCCCTATATTTTTACAGAGAGTATTTACAATCCCTAGAAGAGGTGTTAGTTCTGGTCCTACTCTGTTTTTATGGCAATCTATGTCAGGGAATTTTTTGGTTTCAACAGGGCAAGTTTTTCTCTTTAATAACTACTTTTGATTCATTTTACTGTTTTGAAATTTTTTATTAAAAGTACCTTTGAAATTTTAGATTAGATCAAGCAGTGAATATTTATGATAGACATGGTGAAAAGCAGCATGAGTTATCCTTACCTGGGTAAGATTTTTAATATGTCATAAATAATATATGTCAGTGGAAAGATTATTTTAAAGATTTCAGAAACTTAAAAAGTGACAAGCCTGAAGAAAAAATCTCTTGAAAGGTATTTCTCTAAATTTTAAATCAAAATTGCTTGGCTTGTCATTCCCTTAAGAGACTTTTAACTTCAAATTCCAAATTTTTAAAATTCTATTTTGTATTCTAATAATTTTTTTCAGGTTCTTCATTTAATATTATTTTTAATATTATTATCAAATAACTAAGAATATTAATTCAATATTATAATAAAAACAAATAGAAAAATAATATTTATTCAACTAATTAATAACATTGTAATATACTTATGTCTTTTCATTTTCATAAAAAAAGAATTTTCTTTTAAATTCTCATTTTGTTGTAAGATAAGTAACAGCACAAGATCAAAAAGAAAACTGGCTTTATTAAAAATCATTCTATTTCTGTTGTATTATTATTTGATAGTTATCTCCTAAGAGATTTTTATAAGTAAATATTAATGCATATTTTACATTTATGTAAGAATAATTATGTATGAGATTAAATTAAAAATGTCTCTAGTAAAAAAGTGTTATTGATTTTTTTAGATAACTATATGTAATAAGTTTTATATTATTTGAGATTGTTATAAAATTATTTTTATTAATAATTCTTGTTATAATTGTTATCTCTAAGATTATTGATTGATATTTCTCCCCTTGCATTATTCGGGATGTATTTTTTCTCTTTTTGGAAATAAACTCATTAAATGAAATAGAATAAAACCATCACTTAATGAACATTTAATTATTTATTGAGAAAGTATTTTTACTTATATATTTGTAATTCATTCAAGATTTATTGTATGAATTTCAGTATCTGTTGTGGCATGTCATGGGACAAAGATGGGCAAATCCTTAGCATCATTTGTGAGCATTCAAATACTTTATTACTATGGGACTCAAATACAAGAACAGTTTCACATGTTGATTCTGGATTAAGGTATTCTACACATTTCTCTTCACATTTATGATATTTATTTTTCAAAAAATGGCTTTAATTTTATAAAGGAAATAAGTTGTATATTTTATATACAATTCTAAAATTGAAAATTTTTTTGTACTCTTCTCTTTTAAATACTTATTTTACATCTTTTTTAAAAATAAAGTAACATTTCTTTTGAGTTGTGAGATGCATTATTTTACAACATTTTGTTTTGGGGTTTAAAAGGATGTTATTTTGATACATATACACTTTTCTCTTCTCCCTACTAATTACAAACTAATTTGTAAAAATATTATGACTTAATATTTGAATCCTTTGATTCTTAAAATCTTTTCAAATCATTTGATTTTAACCATATACAATTTACACTGCATTTTGTTCCATATCAATATTAATTTAACATCTAGATAGTCAATCAAATATTGAAAATCATTGAGATATATCTTAGGTCTTGTAATAGAATATTGAAGCAACATTGATTTGGTGCATAGCAACTAATCAGTCTTTGAGTTGAACATGTTGACTGTTAATTTCAGCGAGGGTAGTAAACAGTGGAGAAGAATAGATTTTGCAGAAGTTTGAGTAGTGAAATCTTTCTTCCTGCAGAGTTTGTGGTGTTATTGTTGTCTGCTACTGATTGTCTATTTGTGTGTTGCTGTTTTTTGTAAGTGTTCTTGCAAACACTTGCTCTGTGTGTAGTTGTGCTCTGTTTTCTGTGTGCTCCTGTTTTTGTATTGAATAAACATTGTTCTTTTCTTTGTTGTTGAGTCTAGTGTACTGTTTCACCCTACATCAGTTATACTTTACCAGATGATTTTTCTTTATTTTTGAATATTTTCTATGTCGGTATTGTTTTGTTTTCCTTTGAAACTTTGGTTTAAAAGAATCTTGAAAACACATGCAGGATGCTGAGATATATACTTTTTTTACTATCAATTTGATATAAAATCTTGTGTATTTGCTGTAAAAAAGGAAAAGGAATAATTAGTGTAAACCAGACAATTAAACAGGAAATACATAATATTTTTTTTACATTTCAGAGGCTTTTTGTTATTTGTGATAATAGAAAGGATTATTTGAAAACTGTGTAAGATGTTTTATATTATAGAAGAGATTACTGAATAAGCTAATTCATAGAAAAAATTATTTGTAATTTTATGTGAATTCTAAACTAATGCTACTGAGTTATTAGAGTGAACTCCTTTTTGTTTGGAAGAACCAATTCTAGAATAATATATTTTTTTCTTTTAAGTTGAAAGGTCATATAATTAATGCTAGTCTATGTTCATAATTTTGTTTCTGACACATTGTTTAGTTGGTTTTTGTAGAATAAGATAGTATATTAAATTCTTTCTTAATTATATAAGAAATATTAAAATTCTAATGATCAGATGCAGCTCTGGATTTTTGAATTCTCTGTACAAAGGAATTTTAACATTGTTCTCTTTTTCTGACCAGAAATGTAACTAGATGTCAGTATTTTAGATTGATTACAAACAAATACTCTGACTGATCTATGTCTGGGCCCCCAGATGCAAAAGTCTTATGCAATAAAATCCTTGACTATGACAAACCCATGCTAGAGAATTGTAAATAATATCCCTATGCTTTATGTGTATAAATAAATATTTTCTTTAGATTAATAGCTGAATGTTTTCAATGATTTTCCACATTTCTTAAAAATTCTACAGTGTTTTTCATTAATCTAATGACATTCATTTTCGTGAATCCAATGACATTTTCAGAGATCCAATGACATTAATAGTTTGGTCAAAAAGTGCACCTTTGCTTGCCGTTGGTACTATTAAAGGAAACTTGTTGATATATAGCTATCGGACATCAAAGTAAGCAGTTTATAAAATACGTTTTTCTTCATTTTATCAGTAACATCAATTCATTGATCAGTTATTAATTTTAATAACTAATGAATAATAAATTACAATATGATATTCTACTTATAAAATTAAATATTTTAAAGTTCAGATATTCCTTATAATTAAAGTTGGAGGTTTTATTTCCATCGTATCAGCTTTATTGTATTGTATTTAGGACAAGTTACTTTAATAGTTTTTTATATAAAAAATTATATATATTAAAATAATTAGAGATATAATTAGTATTGAAAAATATAATGATGTATCTTCAATTGTTATATTTTATATTTTGCTTAGTAAAATTATTCTTCAGATGTTATGATAAATTAATTCAATATTAAATAAACATAAAATTCAAATTATTATAAAGTTATAATAATAATTTTACTGTTAAAAAAGAGCATCTTTAAAAAAATGTGATTTTTGTTTGATTAAATTTTTTAAAAGTAAATTTAACTTCTTTTACACCTGATAATTGCATGGAATATATAATATATATATTTTCTTTTTCTTTTTTGAATTAAAGAAATATTTTTTCTTCTTCTAAATGATATCAGATAAGAATGATTTACTTTCCATAAATATGACCAATTTTTTTCATATTTATTTCATTTTAAGGACAATAGAAAATTATTACAATTATGAAATGGTTCATGGCATATGCGATGAATCATTAATTTTTTTGGTACAATATTCAAATTTTGAATCTTTTTCTTGTGCTGTAATTTGTTTATTTATGTATTTTTTAAGGAAAATTTCAATTTTGGGTAAGCATAACAAGCAGATAACCTATGGAGCATGGAGTCAACAAAATTATTTAGCTCTTGTCGCAAGTGACAAGACTTTTACATTGAGTAATGCTGATGGAGATACCATGTTCAGGACAACTTTGAAAGGAGAACCTTCACAAGTTCAGTTCTCTTCTATGAAGCAAGATGCACCTGGAGGTGGAGAAACCACTGTATGTTGGATTTTTTTTGCATTGATTTTATTGTGTTTTGGTTGAAATAATTTATTTATTTATTGTTAGAATTAATAGAATTATGTGTAACATGTGTTTTTGAATAAATTGAATACTTGATGATCAAAAATGTTCTCTTATATTGCACTTAACTTATTTATTTGATATTTTAGGCAAAGGTTAATTTTAAATTATGATGATAGAATATAAATTTGTTTAGAAATGTAAGCTTAAGAATAATATTTTTATGTATTTTGTAGGTGAGCCTGATTTTGAATAAAAAAGCACTTTTCCTCCTTAATATTCATGATCCTGAGGATCCAATTGTATTGTCTTTTCAAGAAAAATATGGAAGTGTTATAGATTACTATTGGTAAATATTTTTTTCTTCAATATTTCAAAAAAATAAAATAATAATAAATAGAAATAGTTTTTAAAAATCTCTAATGTTTTGATTAGTTTATCATATTTTTTTATCATTATATCAAGCATAAATGCAAATGCTTGAATAATAATGAAAGCAAATGTATATATATGTTTATGTATGTATCTTTTGACTCTATAAATCAGACCTTTGAACTTAGTATGCTGAATTTCTTTCTTTTTTAAAACAACAATTTGTGAATATTTTGTTATTTTATTTAATTTTTGATAAATTATAAATGTATCAAAATGTAAACATTTTTATCATTAAAAATATTAATTTTGCAGGAAAATCAAAATTTCTGAAATTTGCATTAAAATGTTTTCCTCTTAAAAAATTTTAATATATAGATTTAAATATTGATTTGAAAAATTTTTTGTTTAGGCATGGAGAAGGATACATTCTCTTAGGATTTTCTTCTGGATTTTTTATTGTTCTATCCACATTACTCAAAGAAATAGGACAAGTAACAGTTCCTTTATTTATATAAAAACTTTTTAAAAGATTTGAATATTTTATTAGTGTTAGATTAAAATTCAATTTAATTATGCCTTTCAACATAGATTAATTTTTTTGATGTTACCAAAGTATTTGCATATCATAATGTTTTAAGAGATTATAGTATTTTTTATAATTACACTGTTGTAAAAGTTAAGTGCATATATACATATTTTTATTAATTATGTTAATATTTTCAAATGGTCTCTGTTAATGATTATCACATGCTCTATTTATCTTCTAGTTTAATCATACTTTTTCTAGAAGATTTGGTGAATTAAAAAAAAAACCTACAATTTTTATTATTGATTATTATTGTATTCTATTAATAATTTTGTTTAAAAATATAGATCTATAATTTAATTTATATCTTTTAAATTTTTGAAAAGTTGCTTTCAATTTATGCAAAAAAAAAAAAAAGAGATTGTTATTGCTTTTGGGATTACAGGAAAAATACTCATAGGATAAAGAATATTTATGTATATTTCCTTTATGACAAATGACTGAAAAAACTGATATTTTATTTCTGTTTTCTTTTAAATTATGATATTCTACAAATATAACCTTTTTTTTAAAGTTCTCTCCCCCCAAATTTTAAATTCTAAATAACATTAAAAGAAGCTATTAAATAAAAAAATTTCAAGTTTATGATCACTTCAGTGTTGGATTATCAAAAATTTGATTTTTTTTCTTTTGTTAAATTTTTTTTTGATGCAGTTTAAAAATAATTTAGAAAAATTATTAAATATGGTATGATTAACAGGATAAATTTAAATACATAAAGTGTAAATGCAAAAGGAAAAAAAAGTTATATTGTCATTTTGTGCTTTTGAAATTAATGATTGCTTTGATGTAAGTTTTCATTGGCAAGTAATTTTTCATTCATTTGATGTTGTTTTTAGGAAATGTGTCATGTGCAGTGCTTCAAGAATAATCTTACTTATATGGCCTATTGTTCTTCAGAAAAAAAAGTTATTGGATGTGGGGATGATAATAAGTAAGTTATAAAGCTTTCATTTTTCAAGGATCTTTTAAACTATATATTCTAAAATTTATTCAATAGTATTATAGATAAAAAAATAATTTGCAAAAGTTTCTTATATTTTTAAAAATTATTATTTGTTTAATGGATATTTATTTTTCAAAATTTGGGGCATATTTATACATATTTGTTTTAATATGAAATTTGTAAATAATAAAGAAAAATATTCCTGTGCATGATGTACACATTTATCTATTCACATATAATTTGAATAAAAAAATATATAATTCTATCAATAAACACTTTTAAAAAGAAGTTAATTTGCAATGGTTTTTACAATGATTTGTTTCCATTCTGTAGAATAAAAACTTATGATATTCGAAATTTGCAAGAAATGTTACACATGATCACTGTGGATGATGAACAGTACATTGATGGAATTCAGTGGAGTGATGATGGCCAGTTATTAGCTTTGGCTGGGAGTGAGGGAAATATACATGTTTACTTGACTAAGCTACCTGTTTTGGGTTCTATTTTTAGTCAAAAGTTAGCTCATCTCAGTTCATTATATGAAGTTTCCATTTATTCTGCTAGAAAAAAGGTAATTGATCAAATTTTGCTTTAGTTATTTCACTTTAAATTAGAAGTTAAAGTGGCACTCTGCACAAAATTTTTAATATGTTCCAAATGTACTTAATGGTAATGAGGAAGAATTGATTTTGGCAAATTGAAATATTTTTGACTTACATTCAGATGTTACTGGAGTTTACCTGTTGTTTTTAAAAATTGTTGCTAGAACCACAAAATTTATCAAAAATTTATTTTTATCAACTAAAACCGCATCTTTTACAATATTTTTTCATCTTTAATATACGGCACTTAAAACACTTAATGGTGATTATTTACTATCCATTACAGCTTATATATCTCAAAAAACATTTTTCTCTCAGCAATCTGTATGATATTTTAAGTTTTTATAATGCAATTAAATATTTTCTTGAATGTTCAATATTTTCTTGAATGTCATAAGTGTAGTGTAGTGTAGTGATACCCATTTTAAAAATTATTAATTACAAATTATTCTTATTTTTTAAAAAATATTATAGATAAGTATATCACAAACATTTCTTGACATAAAAAAATTAAATAAAATCATGAAAAATATTTGATAACTTTGATATTTTTTTTGGAATTATGAAAAAAGATTTTACTGCAAAGGAATTTTAATTAATCATCTTTTATTTTCTTTTGTTTGTTTTATTTAAATATTTAACTATCTTTTAAGAGAATGAGAGAAGAAAGACCCTCAGAAGTGATTTTCAATGACTTATAGAAGAAACTGGCATTTTATTGTAATTAAAAAAATATAATTAATAACTTTTGTTTACATTTCAAAACTATTAAATGAAATGCTGCCTTTATTATTATTAAACTGATATTATTGATCATTATTAATTTTGGATATATATATATATATTTTAAATCTTTCAAATAATTTTAATTCTTAAAAATTTCATCGCTGCTTTATTTTTTGAAAACTTATAAAAAATCAATTTATTTTTCAGGATAATGTTACAAAACTGAAAATTGATATTGAGCCAAAATTTATAGCTCTAGGGCCTTTTCATCTTGCTGTTGGAATGAATAACAGAGCCTGGTTTTACACTCTCAGTGACACAGGTATTATTTTTTCATTATTATTGAATTGTACAAAGTAGCTATTTAATGAATTAAATAATATTTTTTTATAATTATATATTTGACTTTTGCTATTATATTTATACATTGGATTTTTATTTTAGGAACCGAGTTTTTATCTGACAGAGAATATTTAAGTACAGTAAGAAGTTTGTATTTGAATAGTGATTATGCTTCTGCTTTAATAGATGGCAAGATACAACTTCACATGGTTTGTAATATTTATATTCATAATACAAACAATAGTTGAACATTTAATTACAATGTTTTTATTTTAAGGATTACTCTCTGAGATAGGAGGTGATAATATAATAAATTAAGTTAGAATTGTTCAATCAATAGGAATTTTAATTTAACTTTAGAATAATTTATATATTTTCTCCAGAAAATTCTATAAATGGATTACTTGAATTCAATGAAATTTCATATAGTTTTAAATATGATTATTCTCAGAAAAATGGAAAGAAGAATTTGTTTATAAATTTTTTTCACATGTCAAATTTTTTGATGCATATATATATATATTTGAAGTTCAAAGAAAAGTAAGCTCTTATTATTTGAAAGAAATAAAGTTGCTCACATATTTAAGAAACAGTATACCCCCTAGTAGCATTCAAAAATAATTTTTGCAACTTTACTGCCTTTGTTTCATTTATATTTTTATATTCTTTCAGTAAAAAAAATATTGCTGATACCATGAAAACTATTGTTAAGTATTACTGAATAAACATGTAATAATTTAAGATAATTTAGTATTCTAAGTTAATCAGAGATAATAATAATAATAATAAACGAAGAGAAAGAATTGAAAAATAGATACTTAGTATATTAAAATCAGACTATTCAATATTGAATACTTCAGTTAAACTCAAATATTTATTTAAATAGATAGATGAACCAAATATGCCTTGCATGGAGAGAGAGTCAAGAATATTCCCTGATCCTGACCAAAGAAATACAGTTATTACCTGCCATGCCTTAACCAATGATTTTTTGATATTCGGAACTGATGTAAGAAATCTGTTCTCTTTCAGTTGATTCTTTTATGATATGTTAAAATATATAAATTGCAATATAATGTAAATGAATTTGTTAAACATAATTAAACTATTCATTTATAGCACTTTATATGTATATAGTTTTATACAATGTAATATTTAAAATAAATAAAATTAAAAAAAATATTTTGTATAAGATTAGTACATATTTATGCCACTATATATGTAAAAAAATATTAACCATGTATTAAGTATGCTGAAAAAAAAAATCAATTTTATTTTCAATGATCTATTATATTGCAAAAGTCATTTTTAAAAATCTTGGATTGGCCAATTCAGTCATTCTTGCTTTGGATCTCAGCATCTTTTGCATCTTTGAAATAATTTAACCAACTTGTTGAACAATATTTCTTTCATGACTGATTTGTACCCTCCCCCATAATTAAGGAGACAGCTTAGTTTCAATAATTTGCATTTCTTCCTTCTATTAAAGATTTAGCTAAGTAGATTAAAGCTTCTAGAGAAGTTTTAAAAGCCCCTGAAAGCTTAGTGAAGGGCTTCAAAGGAACATTTAAACGTATCTCATTCTACTGGGGGTAATTTTAATATTCTTCAAAGAGGATGAAGATCAGAAACCTAATTCACTAATATCATAGATCTAATCTTCATATAAATCTATCTAATCTAAATCTTTAATACAATGATGTTATAAAGCAACCATTTTTATACATTAATTTTGATAAATTAATTTTACTCTCTATTCTTGACTTTTTTTAATGGTGTATTAAAAAAAATTATATTTTGATAAATATTGTGTATTCTATCTCTTCAGTATTTAAAATAAAAATTCTATTTTTCAAGACTGGAATGATCCACCTTTTTTCATTATTGGAGTGGGAATTTTGTGTTTCTACTCAACATCCACAGAACACAGGGATTAAGGATCTGCAACCTGATTTCTCTGGGACACGGATTCTTATAATTGATTCCAAAGGTGGTGCTTTCATCTGCAATCCGGTACAAAGATTTATTTGATTCTAGAGTTCTAATAATTTATTAAACATTTTTCACTGCATATTTGTACATTTAACATATAATAAGATTTAATATGTGTTTTACAAATTTCATAGCAGAAAAGGAACATTTACTAAGTTAATAAAGTTGTTAAGCGCCAAATAATCACATTGCAAATACTTTTGTACTTTGTCCTTTATTTAAAAAAAAATTAAAAAATTGAAATACATGTTAGAATTTGTATTTTAAATTTTTTTTCTTGATAGTATTAGTATTTTTTGACAATAAAATTTGTTTTAACTTAACAACTAATTTGTGAGTAAAGTTGGAATATATTCATTTTAGAGATTTTTATTTATAAAAATGCATATTGAATATGATGCATTTGCTCAAGTTAAGGAAAGTGGACATAAATATCCTTACATCAGTGTCTTTATAATAAAAAATGAAGATAAAAAATTGAATTAAAAATCAGCAATGACAAAATTACTTTTAGATTAACTAAAATTTTAAATTCTTTACTACTTGAGATCAGAAATTTGCCATTGTCTGCATTAGCTTGCCAAATTTTTTGTTATCTGTGTCACTTTATTTTCTTAATAGTTTTTAACAATTGTTGGAAACAGATTGAAAAGATATCTCAAAAGCTCATTAAGTTTCATTGTTACTGAAATGCATTTTACTTCTCTAATAATGAAAGGAAGGAAAGTCTTCAGAATATTGTTATGTAATAGAGACAAATTGATTTTTTAAATTACTTACTTGAGCTAAAATTAAAAAATATATATATTTACTGATTATTGTGTTTTAAACATCACAATAATTTAATATTCTTTATATTTTTGCAGTTAGATTCCACTATGCTTGTTGTGCCTAATTTTTCATCCAATGTTACTCATGTTTTATGGAATCATAGTACCTTATATAAGGTAATATTGTAAAGCGTATTTTTATAATTTTTTAATAAATAATATTTGTAATAATGTATTTTCAATTTTATAATAATAATATTTAAATTGTGTTAAAATGCTGAACTTGATTATTGCACATGTGTAAAGCTGAGATATGGATTAAAAAACAAATGCATAAAAAACAATTTATCTGATAATTTTTGATATTTAGTAAGTGATTTTGTATATTTAAATTTTGGATTCTGTTATTCTATATTTGTTCAAGTTTTTTAACCTTCTAGGTTTCAAAAATTCTAATAATTTTATTCTCATTTGTTAAACATTTTTGTAATCTTAAGTGAATCTTGAATCAGTATATTTTGCTGATACTTTACATTTTTGTCTTTTTTATACAAAAAGGTGATATGTTTCATATTATTACTCTTGATTGCTTTAATGACATATTTTGTAGGATGGAGGAAAATTTTAATTTCTACATTTATTTATTTATTGAGGTTTTGTTTACTGCATTACATAAGAATATAAACTTCAAAGCCTACATAAATGAAGAAGCTGAATATATATATATATATATAAAGAAAAGAATACTGTTTCAAAACAGAAATAAATTAAAAACCTAAAGCTTGTTTTTGTGCATACGAGCTTTATATCTTTCGTTTCTTTCAAAGGTGTCAAGGCCATTAAGATTTTCATTAGGAATATTAGAAGGAAAGATATCAAAATCCTAAATGCCCTCAATTTTCTTTTAAAGGCACCTAATATTTTCTTTCCTGAATCAATGCATCTTACAAAAATACTTATAGAATCTCTCAGTAAAAGCATTGCAGTGAAAACTTCAATGATTTTGCTTGTAGTTGACTTTGTTCTTGTAGTTTTTTCTCTTGTATTATATTATGTGCTTTATATTGGGTATTCCTGTGTAAATAATGCCCTCTTGTGGAAAATATAAATGAATTTCAAATCTAAAATTATTTTCTTGTCAGCCCGACATTTAGAAAAAATTATCTATACCACTTTGATCATATTCGAACAGTTTCTTAAAAATGATCATTGACTTAGGTTTTCCCCATTTGATTGCTAGAAATAGGCATTTATTTATAAAAGTATTTAAATAAATTTGCATTTTAAACCATATAGTTAAGAAGCTAACCATATGGTTAAATAGTTATGGTATATTTTTCTATAAATCATAAAAGTATAACATACTTTAGCTTTTTGATGACTTTAAGTTTTTTTTTGAAATTTCCAAATTCTTAAAAAAATATAAATTAAATTATATATATTTTTAATACTATATTTTTTATATCAGTCAAATTTTCTCAGAAAAATTATACAATCAATATAGTATTCAAAATGGTGTAAATTTTTGTATTTACTTTTTATGTTAAGTGATCTTTAATAAAACACATATATTAAAAATATTTTCTCTCTTTTAGGGAGTTTTTATTGCTTTTGATGATGCAAAAGCAAACACATTCATTTATATCTGTGATAGTGTTGAAGGTAAGATAATTTTCAACCAAAAAGTACTCTTTTTTGAATAGAAACTAAATGTTTCAGAGCATTTATGTGATACTTCCTTCAATAATAGGAAGTAAGGTTGAGCACCTTCATTCTTTCCCAAGAAATGATTTATACCCAGCTCTACTAGTAGAAGAAGAGATTACATTCCTTACTCCAACAGGCAAAACATCTGCTATTCCAGTTCCTGGTCACCAATTAGATGTCTACGGATATGCACAGGACCCTAATCAAGTATTTTATCTCTTGGTGTTTGCTCTGTATATAAATGTTTGCTTTGAAAATATGCCTTTTTTTAGTTAATTATACATTAGATACTGATTGTTTCTGAATACTGAAACTAACTCTTTCTGGTAATTCAACTCTGCAAGGCATTGATATGTAGATAGATCTTCACATTTCCACATCTTTTTTTAGACTTTAATTGTGATTTCAGACTTATTAGATGCTATTTCTGCACATGTACGAAAGAATTAATGTTTCAGTATCTGGGAATGGATCGTACTTAGATCTTTATTTTTTCAATCTTCAATTTCTGCTTATAATTCCATAGTTGAAAAGATTATCTGATTATTTTAAGAGTTCTTAATGTATCTAGATTGTTTTTTTAATTTCATCAATTTACTCTAAATATGAAATTAACTGGTACTTCTAAAGAAGAAAAAATTTATTAAAAAAAGTTAAATATCAAATGCTGCATATTGAATATTCAATATTGCATTAATTAAAATACTGTATGTTGTATATTCATTTTATGGTTGGTACATTTCTAACAAAGATATAAATCTGAAAATACAAGATTACCTATAGATTCTTCAACTTATGGAAGTATTTTATGAGCATAAAAAACTTTACTTTTTATATGATAATTGAAAATATGTTGTATTTTGTATGAAAGAAATTCATTTTTATTATGAACCTATTTATTTAGCAAAAAGGAAAAAAGTATTTGATCATATAAAAACGAATGTTTATCTGCTCTATTACCATATTGATACTGAAATTTGTTCTTGTTCGAATAATTATTTTCATTTATTTCTTTTTGTTATGGTTTTTTTAGATGGGCTATTGATATAAGATTTTTATCAGAACGATCAAATATCAGTTGGTATTGGTAATGGTGCCAGTTTGCATGATTTGGTGCATGGCTTGCTCACCAAAGAAATGAATTTTGCTCCCTAAACATAGAAGCTTTTCAAAATTTTTTTGCTTCCATAACATTGAAGAGCTTTTTACTAGAAAAGTAAATTTTAATTAAGGTATACAAAAACCTCCCACAAATATGAGTATGTTATCTATGGGCCATAATAAACTGGAAATAATCAAAACTGATTGTCTTAAGGATTCAAATGTATTAAATATCTTTACAATAGTTATTATAAGTATTATTATTTCTTAACAAGCGAAAGATTTATGATGATGTGATAAATTAGAAATATGTTTTATTGCAAATTAAGTTTTTTTTCGTTGTTTTGCAGCTTGACAGCAATTTCAAGACTGCTATAAGATTACAAAGGTAAATATTGCCATCATTATTATTTTAAAATTTCTCTTAATATTACAAAATTTAATATAGTATCACTCTTTATACTTTATATTGTTAGATTCGATCAAGCTTATGTTTTGTCTTCATTGATGAAATCTGAAAAGCATTGGAATGAATTAGCTAAAGCTGCTCTTTATAGTTTAGATATAGAAGCAGGTGAAATTATTTTAATTTCAATTTCATTTTTCATTTTACCAGTTGAGTTATTTTCATATAAATTTTTTTTATTTATTTTAGCTTACCGAATTTTCCAAAAACTTGGTGCTGGAAGTAAAGTTATGATTCTTGAAGAAATAAAAGTAAGCTGATTTAATTATACTATTATTTTGTTTTGACTGCATTCCATTAATTCATTATCATTTATCAGTTTTGGACTGTGTTTTTTCAACTGTTAAGTGTCTATTTAGGAAGTAGAAGATACAAAGCTTCTTGCTGGTCATATAGCTGAATTCTTTTTTAAAAATTATGAATTGGCACAAAGTTTATATTTGTCATCATCTAAGCCTTCTGCAGCTTTAGAAATGAGGAAAAACCTCTTCCAATGGGATTCTGCCTTAAAATTAGCCACAACTTTGAGTCCATTAGAAGTTCCTCTGATTTCAAAAGAATATGCTGAACAACTTGAATTCACGTATGTGTATGAAATTTTTAAACCGACTTTTGTTTTGTTCTTGAAGTTAGAATGAATTTTAGTTTAAGACAATTTTATATATCTGTCAATATATTGAAATATGTTCTTTTTGTCTAGTGGAGATATAACTGCTGCACTAAATAATTATGAGAAAGGTTTGCAGATCGAGTCTAGTGATGAGTATTTGGTATGTATGAATACTTTTTTTGCCACGTTATAAATTTGCATAAAATGAGAGAAAAAATCAATTTAATATTGTTATATTAAGATAGTTGATTTGTTATTTACTGTGTTTATACACATCTTGATTTTTTACAAGCTTTCTGTTTGTAATATATTTTCTTGGACGTCAGTTTGAATTATAATCATAATAGAAGGAAGTGCAAGATCTATCCATGTTTAATCTTACTGTAGGAAAGGACTGACATGGCTGATGGAGGCTTTGGTATCTTATTTCTAAAAAGCAACATATCATACTATACAATTTGGTTCAAATCGAAGTCATTTCAAATGATGGAAAATGACAGGACTTGTTGATTTAGAAACCTCATTAGGAATTATTTTTATCTATTCATTGATACAATAGTTGGTTATATTCAGTTAGTAATTTATTACATGTGTATGGCATATAATAGAAGTCCATTCAACACAAGCCATCCAAATATATGTCTATTATATTTATAAGATAAGTAAAAAAGTAAAAATTAAAAAATAATAATAATTTATAGAATAAAGTACAAAATACTTCATTAAATGAGTATTGATTAAACGATGAATTCAATATTAAAATGATATCTAATATAGTGATATATTTTATGTATTTCTTATTCATAAAATGATATTTAAAAAAAAGAATATAAATTTTACTTCTTTGTAGGTGAGACGTCATATTAATGTTTGTAAGGCTGGTATTGCTAGAACTTCAATTAGATCTGGTGATTATAGAAGGTAAAAGCATATTTTAAAAATTATTTCTTTCAAACTTGTTCATTCATTCATTTACAAATTAAGGATTTCAATTATGTTTTATATTTAATTTCAGAACCAAATATTTATTTGTTTTGACTTTTAAAAATATATTTGAATATAATTTTTATTATATTAATAAGGATATGTAATACCATATTAACTAGTACTTAATTTGATTTTTATACTAAAAATTGCTGACAAAACAAGAGGTGTCTCTACTTATATATACTTATTCTGTTTTTGCTAGTATAATAATTCATGCATATAGTAATTTCTGTATTTATAATTTCATGCATATAGTAATAAGTTTAGTATTCTTATAGAAATAGTGACTTGTTTATATTTTAATAAATCCTACTATGAATCTACTTTTATTTAAAAACAGAAATATTGCAAATTCTAAATTGTTATTCAATTATTCTAAATTCAATAATTGATATACAAATCCAAAAATTCAATAAGTGGTTTTTACCATTTTTTTTTGTGAAGAATAATTTTTAAAGTTATTATATGTTTTATAATTTTTAATTATTAATATGAGGTAGGCATTATAACTGTTATTTTATTTTCAGAGGAATAGGAATTGCAGAAGAAATAAACGATCCCGTTTTGTATCAAGAATGTGCAAATATTTTAGAGGAGATGAAGGTTTTTACTATATTTATTTTAATTTTTTAAAATTAGAATTTAGTTTGATATATTTTATGGAATATTCTTCTAAAATTAATCCTCTGATGTCATTTTATTTTGTTCACATATAAGATAACATACAAGATAGTACAATAAAAATTGTATATTTGCGTTTTTAATTTAGGTAATATCTGATGCTGCAATGCTGTATGAAAAAGGTGGATTTGTTGATAATGCTGCTACTTTGTACATAAAACTAAAGAACTGGTATGAAATATTCATTACATTTTTATGTATTTTATTAATCTAAAAATAATTGTAAAATCTCTTCTAATTGATACTTATTGTCAAAATATAAACGACCAAATTTTACCAAAATTCTTCATTTCATGATAAAGCACCTCTAGCAGCTACATGTTTTAATTATTCTCTTCAGTTTTCTGCTATCCTTGCTTTCTGTAACAAATCTCAAATGTTTCTCTATATGCCCAGCGCTAAATTTTTGAATTTGAGAAGTTTGATTTAGCCTTCTATTTCCCTCTGACCTCTAAAACAAATAACCATCCTTTCATGAATTTTTCCACACAGTCTTATGAATTTCAGATGATTGATCCTGTTTTTTTGAGTTGAGATAAATAATTTATATATAAATTGTTTATTTTTCACAATATTAATAAAACTGTTGTATATTTCAAAGCAAGTGCTAAATATGCAATCTCATAAATGGTTTTATGACATGCCTTTACATCAATGTAAATAAAAAAATAATGATTACAAATATTTTAGAATATTACAGTTTTTGCTGCTATAAATGCATGTATTATGTGTGTGTTTTATTCTCCCACATATAGTAAAGATATGCAATACCTAGCTTTAACCCACAACTTTGCACGAGTTCTGCTTGAGGATTCGACCATTAACTTCTCATAACTTTTAATCTTGTTGTATTTAGTTATAATTTTTTTTGGTAATTTAGAATAAAATAAAGGCATAATATTTTAAGTAATAATTCTAATTTTTATTTTAAAAAATTTATTTGGATTTTTAAGGGTTTTATTATTATGTTTAATATGTTTATTTCTCCAAATTTTTTTTAAATAGTATTTTCTTAATTAATTTAACTTTTCTTTTTTCTTTAATTAATTTTAGCTTCACACTTTTGGACATTTTTGTATTTTGATGTGTAGCTGAATTGCGAACTACAAATGGGAATGGAAATGGGAGTTATTGCTTAAAAGTTTTTTTGTTTGCTTTTACTTAAAATTCTCTTTTTAATTTTAATTAAAAAATTAAAAATAATTTATTTCTTTGCATAATTTAAGATATGCAGAAAGAATATGTCCGATGATTTCACTTCCCGAGAAGTTAAAAAAAATTATTTTTACATACTTTAAAAAAAATTAATCTTCATTGGTAAGATGGAAAAGTTTTTACTATGTGAGTCAATAATGAAAATAATTTAATAACTATAATTCATCTAAAATTTGTCACTTAATTTGTAAAAAAAGGGTTTTTTAATTGCATACATTCCGGATTTAAGTCTTACAGGTTTAAATAAAAAATGATTAAACATTTGAATAGACCATTTAACCATTATGAAATATTCTTTAAATTGGAATATAAAGAAAGAAGCAATTTGTATAATTTTTGAAACTTTTTTCTTTGCAGGAGGAAGGTCAAAGAACTTCTACCTAATATTTCTTCTCCTAAAATTCTTGCACAGTATGCTAAAGCCCAAGAAGGGGATGGTAATTATGCAGAAGCTGCACAAGCATATGAAAATGCATTTGAATATGCAGATGCAATTAGGCAAGTTTTAACTTTACTAATGCCAAGAAAAGTAGTGTCTGTTTAAATAAGTAGTTAATTTTTTATTTTATAATAAAAATTTTTTTAGGATTTATTTGGACCACTTAGGAGATCCTGACTCAGCTGTAAGGATAGTGAAAAACTCCAACTCTGTGGAAGGGGCACGAATGGTTGCAATGTAAGAATTTTTATTGCAATCATTAAATCAATTTGTGCTTAGTTTTTCTATTGGTATAGTTATTTGCTGAATGTGTTTAATAAGTATTTAATTACTTTTTTTGGGCTATAATTTTTTTTATTCAAATCATTAGATTTGCTTACTTATTAGTATTATTAGTTTTTTAATTTTTGCCACTTATGTGACATTCCAAAATATAAGTTGCTTTTGAAACTTATGTTCCTTATTATATCTTATTTCCTTTTATTAGTCTCTTACTTTATAAAAAGGCATACTTTGCTTAAAAAAGATATTCTCAATAGAGCATTACTTCTTTAAATTAAATAACATTACTTCCTTGAATTCTGATAAAGGATATAATCCAAGCTTGACATTAAGCAAGGCAAACTACTAGCACTATGAAATTTGATATAAATATATTTTGTTGAAAGAAATGTGCTGCTGAGGGCTTTTTTTGATTCATTAGAGAAAAAGTTAATTAATTGGAATGTAATCAAAATATTGGGTTTTTTTTATCGTTTAAAAAATATTGTAACATAAAAATTAAAAAAAAATTCCTATATTACCAATTGATTTTCCATACAATTTTTTATACAATAAATTTTTAGGAGCATTTTATAACAATATTTTTTATTATTGCATTAAAATTAAAGTGTTTCATTATAAATATTGTATTTTATCCAGGGATTTCTTCCATTATTGATAATCAAAGTATGGAGATACTTGAAACATTTCCTGATTTGTAATAAATGATTTTTTCAGGTTTTTTCAGCATCATAATGATAGTGCTTCTGCTATTAAATTCTTGGTAATATCTAATTGTCTTAATGAAGCTTTACAAATGGCACAAGAGACAGATAATATGGAAGTGTACGCTGATGCCATCGGAAATGACAGAGATCCATCTGATTTCATCAACATTGCTGTTTATTATGAGTCAAAACGAAATTATCTACTTGCTGGAAAGTATTTCACTCTTGCTCAAAGATATAAGAAGGTTTGTATCTAAAGATTAGTGTATGCTTTAAAAAAAGAAAAAGAAAATGAACTTAATGCAAATTTCTTGTACATAATTCATTTTCATTTTATTGTACTTAAAATATTATTCTTATTGATAAATTTCATGAAGGTTATTTGTCTTTTTCAGGCTGTAAAACTTCTTTTAGATGTATCTGGTCAAGATGAAGACAAAGCTATTGAGCTTGCTATTCAAGCAGCTGGGGAAGCTCAAGATGAACAAATAACCAAACAACTAGTTTCCCATATAATGGGAGAAACCGATGGAACAGTGAAGGTTAGTTCCCCCATCTTTTCTTAAAGTATTAAAAGTTTAATTGAAGGCATACTGTTAACTTTACAAAAATGGTGAAATGTGTATTTTTCATTTTAGTTTCCATCTGAACTGAAAATATACAAAAAAATAAATTTTAATTAATATCATGCTTTACAATACATGTTCAGTCTTGCATGGTTAAAATTTTGGCTGATGAGTTCAATATATTTTAGTTCCAAATTGATTGTGTTATTTTCTTTCTAACCAATAATAACACTTTTCAACACAATCAGTTTTCAGTCTTATATACAGGGTGACATTTTTTAAGTTTCCTATTAATTATTGATTTGAGTTTAAGTAATGAATATTACTTAAATAAACTGAAATAACTAAACATTTAATTGCATGTCATTACTGAATTTGTGCCATTCTAAGATTATGGAATTTCTAAGCTGTTGACTTCTTTGCCTATTAAAACAATCCCCTTTCAGGATCAATTAGAAAACAATAAAACGATAAGTAATTTATTACCACTTAAGCATCTGTATTACTACTAATTATAAACAAAAGTAAGCTCAGGATTTTCTGTATTTTAAGTTACAACTATTCGTAATTAATCTTATTTCAATGTGAAGCACTTATTTAGTATGAGAAATAGTAGGTTTTGTGTTACAGTTAAGTGCTTTTTTATTAATATGACACTTTGAAATGATGGACAAATAAGTTTGTCAAGATGAAAGATGTGTCAATACTCTATTTTTCATGCTTTTTTTAATGTTTTTAAATTATGTTGGAGGCCTACATTTATATTTTTGTGCAAATGGTGATTTTTATAAAACATTGCATTGGTTGATTGAGAATAAACATGAATTTTTCTCTTTAAATTTAGGATTTACAACACATCTATCATCTCTACATTTCCTTAGGACAAATCAAAGAAGCAGCTAGGATAGCTGTCATCATGGCAAATGCAGAACAAAACTCTGGTATAATTTAATAATACAATATTTCTTGAATTGCTGAACTCTTTAAAATAATTTATAAGAAATAATTTGTTATTTTACTTAGAATTGTATTTACTTTTAAATAATATTAACTCATCTTATTAAAAATTACATTTGAACAGCATGCATTTTTTTTATCTTGATGAAATTACGATTAATTTTTGTTCCATTTTATCATTTTTTATATTTCTTCTTGTATATATTTCACCACTGCTTAGCACAATGGAAAGCTAAAACATTTATGGTACTGTTTTGTGACAATTTGATTATCATTCATATTAATACCATATACTATGTATATAACTAAATAGCAAATGAGCTAGGTAAGAAATCCAAATTGCATATTTCCCTTTGTGATAAATTGTTATCAGTTATACCTTTAAAATTTCAGTTTTACTACTATAGATGTTGATTGACAATTTTCAAGATTAGTTATCAATTTTTGACAACTATTTAACTGTTTTGATTTTAATAATGTATTTGAGATGAAAGATAGTTTGTTTATTCTCAATTTTTCTATGTAGGTACATATAAGAAGGCAAAACTGCTATTACTGGGCATGTATGCTAAATTAAAGGAAAAAGGTATGCAGATTCCAATTGGGATGTCCCATAGTCTAATGCTGCTACACAGCTACAGTCTTGCTAAGGTGACTCATTTGGTGGTTTATTTTCATTCATTAAGTTGTCTGGTAGTTGTTTGCTTTATAATAGCTGCATTGTTTTTTAAATGCTTATTTTTCAGCTGCATATGCAAAGGGGAGATCATTTGAAAAGTGCTAGAATGCTCATCAGAGTTTCAAACAATCTAAATAAATTTCCACGCCGTAAGTAAACAATTTTTTATGACCTAATGAATGATTATAAAGAGTGAACAATTTTATTATATGAATATCATTCAAAATTTTGAAAAATATTCAAATTGCATTATAGTTAAGGGCATACTTATTTCTGATTTTTGAAGTGTTTTTAAAAATTAATTCAGAGTATTAATAATTATTAAGAACTTTTTAGAACCATAGTAATTATTTGCAGAATGATATATAAATTATATTATAATGGTATTAAAGTATCTGTTGTATTTTAAAAATTTACTTCAAAATACTCTGCATATTTTGTAGCAAAGCTATTATGTACTAGAATTTAACTATAAATAACTACACATTATTAATATCTTCCAAAAATTATTTCCACTATTTTTTACTTTGTATTGCCATCATTAATATTTTCTAATCATAACTTTATAAAAAAATAATCCACAAACATTTTTCAGATTTTGTTCTTCCTGTAGTTTCATTTATTTTTAATAAGATAATTAGATTAATATTATGCAGCATTTTAAAAAATTGTAATTTGTTTTCATAGATGATGTTCAGATTTTAACCACCACTGTGTTTGAGTGCCAAAAGGCTGGTCTACATGTATCTGCTCATAAAGCGGCTGTGATGCTAATGAGACCAGAATACAGATCTAAACTCGATCCTAAATATAAAAAGAAGATAGAAAATGTTGTAAGGTGAGTTACATTTACCTCTCAGGCTTTCAGAAGTAAGTTGTTTGTTTCATGGTTTTTAACATGTTTTCAAGACTAATATACCAATTTTCTGTCTGGAAGACATATTAAAAATATTGAATTATATTATTATGGTAAAGTAGTCATGTGACTATTGATCGGTTTTTTCTTTTATTCAAACTACATTATCTTTTTAAGACTATATGACCAATTTTTAGAGATTTTGAAAAAGGAAACAGCATAGCTATTAAAATACGATATGTTTTCCTATTTATGTTGATAGTACAAAAGTAAAATTTTGAATGTGAAATTGTTGGTCAATATTTTTCAATAGATAGAATAGAAACTGGAAAAAATATTCACAAATTTCAAATGGATTTTTTGTGTGTCATAAATTATTGTATAAATTTCATCGGCATTATGAGTTGCTTACTTTTATTAGAAGATAATGTGTAATCTCAGATTTCATTAACTTTTTTTATCTGAATAATCTGCATTCATAAATGGGAAGATTATATTATTTTGGAAGATTTACTCTATTAAATCAATTACTATCTTTGTTATTTTTTTTACAGATTGTCATTTATATTCTTTGCTTTTAAAAATCATTCCCTCAGTTCTCAAGTGTATGCTTACTGTTATTTTTTTCAATTATTTCAAATACAATATTATTGCAGGAAGCATCAGAAGATTGAAGAAGAGGAGTTAAATATGCCTTGTCCTTACTGTGATGCTGAAGTGCCTCAAACTACTTTATATTGTGAACACTGCAAATACAATTTACCATATTGTATTATTACGGTACGTTAGTTACAACATAAGTTAGATGTAAAAATATAGAAAATTTCTAATACAATTTCTTCAAGCCCTTTTTTTTATCACAAAAAAATATAGAATTTCTCAGTGGTTTTACAGTTTCCCTAAAGTTTTATTTTTCTATTTTGTCTTTAGTTTTGATTTTCCATATTTGTTTAAATAAGCAATAAGGAATGAAATCTTACAATTTTATTTGGAAAAATTTTTATTAAAAAAATAATAACAGCAGTTGCAAAGCTGAAATAACAATATTTGCTGTCACCGAGAGGATAATTTTATTTTTAGAAATAAGTGATAAAAATCATTTCATTAAAATTATAATGAAAAATCCGAATTTTTAAAATATCCGCTTTGCTGAACTGCGCCTTCTCATTCTTAAAAATATATTTATATGGCATACCCCTTTTTATTATACAAATAATATCTCATTTAGATAAGAGATATTATTTGTTATTTTTATAAATATGAGAAATAAGTAAAAATAATAGAGAAAGTACAAAATGAATTTATTTAGTATTGATTACTATATAAATTAATTTTTTTTGGTTGGTGAGGATAAAAAGATGTTAGCTGTTTTATGATTAATGCAAATAAGTTGTTCCAATTAGCTAATACACTATGTGAGCAAAAGTATCTTGACATTTTAATGGAAAGACTAAATGAATTGATTGATAAAAAATATTTTAGGCATTTACTTTATATTTTGACATTATGTTATGCTATCAAAATGTTAAATATTCCGAAAATTTAGTAAAAAACAGATTTTATAATTTTGGATTTTTTATTAAAAAATTAAAAATTTTGCCAAATTTGTATATTTGTTTTTTTGTGAACATTTATATTATTATTGTGCTCAGAAAATTAAACCAATGATAACAGATGTTAATTGCTATTATTTTTTTGTGAAAAATGGTTGATCAAAATCAATTTTTAGATTAATACCAGCCCTATATAATCATTTGCGGCTGAATTTTCATTGAAAAATATAGCCTTGAAGTATATTCTTTACTTGATCAAAGGAAGTTTAGCCATTTGTAGAAATTTGAAAGACTAGACATTTTATCATATATTATATTGATTTGTATCAGTTTCATATTCATTAAATAACTATAACAATTGCTTATTTCATCTTCATAATATACCCCGGCAATATTTTTTAAAAAATAGAAAAGAGGTTAAGAGTTTTATAGGGATATTTGAAATTTAGTTTTTTGTTCCAGAAAAATGCAACTTTTCAATATGTCATAGAGCATAATAAAATGTCAAAAATTATTTTTTTTAATGGCTCATGGGGATTGTGTAAAAGGGAACGTAATAATTATTTTCAACATAAAATTAATTGATACAAATAATATTGTTACGTATTACTGGGTTCGATTGTTATAGGGTGGTGGGCGTATATTGTGTGAAGACAATCAATCGGTAGAAAAACTACAACAATGACGTTTTTTTTACACGCGAAGACAATAACATAAGGACGACGAATACACAAACGATAAATATGTACAGCCGAGACGAATATAAGATAGCACACAACAGCAGCCCACAGCTCTCAAAGCACAAATGGTCGTCAAATTTGGCGCCAAGCCTTGACATCATTATCGCGGCATTCGCTCAGCACGCAATAGTGTTGATCTTAAAACAGTCTTTCTTACTATTACTGCTGGTACTATTCGTGCTGGGAAACAATATTACAGGTTTGTAACAATATGAATTGTAATTCTTATGTAATTTAACAAATATTTTTCATAGTGAGAAATTTATAACCTATCTTGAACCATTCAGAAATCAACTTACGGTCATAATGAGAACATTCATACTTCTTATATATACACAGATTATTATGCCAAATTATTACGAATACTCCCTAAATACAGTGTTGGGCCACCTTTTCCCCACAAAGATTCTCACATTCTGCTTGGCATAGATTTTGTGAGATGTTGGTTGCAGGAATTCGACCCCGTATCCGATGAACTGCATTTTCCAGCTCCTTCAGATTGGATGGCACTGGATCCAGCTGTCTAATGCTCCTTTTGATCTCATTCCACAAATTATCATCATCTAATAAATATTTCAGTACAGTTAGATAGTTGGTAGGAACAGGGGTGTTTGTGCTCCGGGGAAACCCCGGAATTCCGGGGATTTTGAACTTCGATACCCTGAAATTCCGGGGATCGTCGTTCAAAAGGAAGTAGGAATAATAATGAATTATTTATTTTGATCTGGGTAATTTTGTTCAATAATTCATTGAACTTTTATAATTAGGTCATTCAATACTTCATAATTGTAATTTTTCATTTCTCTCCCCCCCTTCTCGAAACTCCAAAATGTCGGTAGTAAGTCCGTAAAAGTTTCAGGGGATTTTTTGGGGTCCCACAAACACCCCTGTAGGAATCAAAGTCAAATCATGCATTAGTCATTGAGCAAACTGTAAATGAAAGAGAAAGTATTTCTCAAAAAAAAAAAAAAAAAAAAGAAATTGCAAGCTGAGACAAATATGAACCAGAAATATCTATAAGATTTATGATGTATTACATTCATTCTTATTGCAAACTTGCACAAATCTATAGTCATCAGCAAATCGTTAAATCGGATAACGCAAGTTGAAAGAATGCCCAATTAGGCTTGGCACTTAATGCATTAGTGACTTAATAATAATACTTGATTCTTTTGTAGGGACACCATATTGTTAGAAGTGATATAGCCCTATGTCCTAAATGTCATTTTCCTGGAATGCTGGCTGAGTTTTCTAGGTAAAAAATTCTTGTTATAAAAAATATTATTTTCAAAGAGTACTAAAGAAGTTTTTGACTTTTAATCTATTTCGTTTTTAGGTCTTTGACAATCGACAAAACCTGCCCAATGTGCCTATCAGAGATATCATCATCCGAACTGATTGAAGTCGAGAAAGTTCCCCCTGAAAATTTTGATGAAGAGGATTCAAATGTTTCTTCCCTGAACAGGAATAACACAGAAAAATGAAGGAAGAATATGTTTCTTTCATCTCACCGAGAATTTTTTTAATATTTGATTTGCAGAAAGGCTTATTATAATTTTTAAAAAATTGAGAAATTTTATTAGTACAAAAGATATTTTTATTGTTACATTTATGAATTTTTATTAGTAGTGAGGTGATCAAAAGTATTAATTCAGGGAATCATTCTTTAACTTTTCCCAGAAATTTTATGTTGCAGTGATGAATATCTTTTCTCTTGATTTTAAATTTTACTTCTGTCATTTTCTGTTTTGTCCTTTTCCCCCTTGTTACTTTTTAAATAATTCTTCTCAAGATAATAATTAAAATAGGATTTTGTGTTTTTCAAAAATTTATGAAAGAACATCTAAATATGTAATCAATCTAATTTGTAAACATCAGTTAGAATTCCATTAATATGATTTTCTTCGGAAATTCACAAAATTATGTTATTTTTCATGATGAAAACTTTTTATCCATATTATTGAAGTTTTAAAATTTGTTGAATATTTTTTCCCATTACAAATTTAATAAAATGAAAGGCATTATTAATTTATGATTTACGGAAATTTATGAAGCATGTCTAGTCATAATGACCATTAAATGTGAAGTGGTTATTGGTAAGTTTATACATAGATCTATACATACACACACAGTCATGTTATTTTTTTGAAAGCATATATGTATATTTATTATGATTTTAACTTTTCATAATAGAAAAGCAGATATTCGTGGGCCACATGAAAGTCATTGAGATTATTTTAAGATGATTTCATTACTTACAGTATAGGAAGAAAACTCAAGAATTCACTTATCTTGCTTAGTTGAAATTATAGTTGTTCGGATGAGATTTTAAGATTTTTGGAATTAGTTTTCTGAAATAGATATTTTATTAAAAGTACCTAGAGAGATTGCAATTGATTTTATACATATCTACATATCATCTTGGAGGGATTAATTTTATAATAATAAATGATTATCGAAGCTAAATGAAGATTTTTCAATTACTTTCTATAGTAATAATAAAATTGAAAATATAGTAATAATAAAATTGATAAAAATTTGAACGTTTTACTATGAAAACTCGACTGGAAAAATATAGTCACATTTAGATAACATGATTTCCTAGAATTTGTTTTATACAGTGTTGGCTAAGTAGTATAATATATGCTTTGTTATTAATAAGGCATTGTTTATTATTATATATTTCAAATATTTCTCTCTTAAATATATTTAAACGTTTTAAGCATGTTGCTGTTGATATACCAGTTAACATGAGAATGCTACAACATACAGCTCATTACAGATATTGTAGCTAACTGAATTTAAATTGCATCCATTCAATAGATTTTCGAACATTCATTTTTTGGTTTCATTTTACATATAAAAAAATAGAAATTATTTTTTAAACAAGTAAAAAAAGGAAAAAATTACCTTTTGAACTGCTGCAGAGTTGGTGACTATTCTTAAACTACCCTTCATTAACCTGCAAAAAAATTGAAGGATATCTTTTTGAATGCAGTTCAAATTAACAATTAGTTTTATATGATTCCTTCAATTAAATCACTACTTTTGAATATGTGTTACATGAACATCCTGTATAATTAATGATTAATGTTATAAAATATAAATTTATGTTTTTACCCCCCCCCCCCCTCATTTTTTATATTAAGCTATCAAAACGCAAGTTTTTTAAAATTTATTTATTTTTTCAACTTTTTAGTATTATAGTAAAAAAGAAGCTTTTAGATGAATCATATTTTAGATTAACGAATTAAAAATGTTTGTTAATGTCATCAGCAATTCTATCAATGAAGTAATAATATATATATTACTTTTTCACAAGTAAACGGATTAATCTTAAATTTCGCCAACATTAACTAATTTTTAAATGTTGAATGTTTTAAAAATGTTAGTGCAGCCGAAAAAAGAATATTTTGAAAATTACTATAAACACTAAAATGAGTGAGTTGCTTCATAGCTATTGCATTATCTTATATATGTTGAAAACTAACACTTTTCTTTATTTTGATTTAAATAGAATTGTGTTGTATGTTTAATATACATATAATTTTTTATTAGGTAACTAATATTTTTTTAACATTCAAATATTAGTCCAATATTCATCACTTCATTTTTTTATTCACGTTTTCAAAAGTACTGCATAAATTGTAAACAGTGTAACTTTTAATAGGTAATACGACTAAGTTATTCTTATATTAAAGTCATCGAATTTTGTTCGGTATTAAAACAACTTTAATACTTTGTATGCCTTAAATATATTTGCTCATAAGAGTAAATTCTTCAATGCTCAAGATTTTGTAAGTTTCCTTTTATAAGCAATTTTATTTTAATTAGTATTTATTATTATAATTTTGCATCATGCAATTTTTATTCTCCAAGATAGCCAAAGAAAATCACGAATTTTTTGAATAAATTAAAGATTCAATAGAGTTGGACATAATAGGTTTCCTTTAACAAATCGAAAGAATTTCA
>JAOUZG010005735.1:11182462-11210387 GCA_026289955.1 Argiope argentata | reverse complement strand
TTTTACATGGGGGATAGTCACACATCTCACAGATAGCACACAGAAGAAAAACCATGCCCAGACCGGGACTCCCAGGACACGAGGAAGATGCGCTACTTCTGTAGCAGAAAACCGGCTGGTACTTTTGTACAAATCATTTTCAATAAATAAAGTTTCTATAATCATCTTTTAATCAATATTTATGCAACTTGAATAATAATTACTATTATTGGAATTTTTATTACACATTTCTTAATATAATTGGAGAATCTGTTCAATTTCCGCATATTCCATTTTTTTCTCAGTATATATAAGAAAAATCTTAAGTCGATGTCTGTACTTTTGTTATAATAAACATAAACACGAATTTTAACGAATTTTTTGAATTAAAATACTTTCCCAGAATCACATTAGATTGTGCTACGAGTGCATGTAATGATATCGAAAAGGAAACCGTTTAACATAGTTTTTCTTTCCTTTTATTCAATATGTTTTTCAAACCATCACATTCTTCTAAAGATCGCACTTTCATTATTATCCAGAGGGCGTGGTATCCCAAAAAATTGCTCGCATTCTCCCTAATAAAAGTTTTTATTCAGATAGCGGCTTGCATGCCTAATTAGGAAAAATAATTAATAAATATACACTGAAATAATTAGGAAATATACACTGATAATTAGGAAATATAATAGGAAAAAATAATTAGGAGAAATAATTAATAAAATAATAATAAGGATACATAAAATAATTGGGAAATATACACTGAATGACCAGATTATTATAAAAATCTGACAGTGTTATGCAGAATAGGCTTTTGCGTCACAGTGTTGTCGATAGAGGGCGAGATAGCTACAAAAAGGGAATGAAAGGCAAGTGAACCATCAATTGCCCTGTGTTACGCGCGGAGATATAGTCCAGAAATAAGACTAAAATAAAAACAACTTAAAATAAAAAAAAATGTATAAAAAGAATGGGCTCAGGGTCGGAGAGATGGAGACAGTTCGATTAAAAAGAAGTTAACAACTTTAAGATGCAATATATTGTGCTAAATAGATAAATCTGTAAAAATAACAATTTCTCCGAATTATAAAATATTAGCATTTACAGCAGTAGTCGGGGTCCTATCTGTTTCGTTCCGTTCTTATTACAGAACTAAGCGCCTGTTAAAATAATATTGTACACAAATATGGAGTTATAATGAAAAGATAAAAAAAAGTACAGGGTATCTCGCAAGGTATGCAGCGTCTAATATTAACAAATTCTTAAAGAATGGGTTAACCGGAATATTTTAATGTATAACACTGGGGGACCCCGAATATAGCGTCATGATTTAATTGAAGTGTTAAGCTTGTGTTATGAAAACTTCAAAAAATAAAGGGTTGGGGTGGAGACAACCACCTCCAAGTGAAAATCAATGTTTAATGAGAACTTTCATACACAAAAATTTCGAAGCGTCGGCCGTTCGAGAAAATGACATGGTGAATTCTGGAATTGAAGTTCGCAGTTGTTTTATACAAAATATCTATTCTGACCTCCTTGGCCCCGGTTTCAGTTACTGCTCTCAAATAACCCTCTGTTGAGAGCTGTGTAAAGTACACTGTGTCTTTAAGACATCTCTCCAGAAAAAAAAAGTCGCATGGGTTAATATCCGAGAAGTACGGTGTCCACTTTATATCACTGCCTGTTTTCATGATAAGGCAGCACCATGAAAATATGATACTCAATCGGATAATTGTTCATTTCAAAACCACAACGATTTTTACAGTACACAATAATTTATAATTACAATAGTAACGCGGAGTCTTTTTCAGCAAACCTATTTTCTAGCCGCTGCGGGAATTTGCATATTCACTTGCAGACGCGCTTTTCCACTCACAGGTTGCCACACATTTGCATAGTCACATAGGAAAGTGTCTAAGTTGTGCAATCATCTTAATCATCATAGTTTTGAATGCAAGCCATCAGATTTGTAATGAACGTTTTTCGTGTAATTAGACTATGCCATTATATTCTGAGATCCTAAATGCTATATCTCAAAATACTCGTCTGGAGTGTTCTAATAAAATCTGTAAACATTAGGCGCTGCATACCTTGGGAGACACCCAAGACAAGGGCCTTTTTACAAATTTCTAAAATAAAAACAACTTAAAATAAAATATTTAAAAATTCAATCTAAATCAATCTGTTGATTACGTTAAAAATTTAATTGATTAATGAAAATAAATTGTCCGGTTTATGAAAAGATAGCCTCATGGTCTAGAATGTTTAGGAAAATGCTTAAATTCATCGTTGTTTAATAATGCCACTAACACATTAGAGAAGTTTCTGAGAGCCAATAAGGACAAGCTTGAATTTCGCCTCTTGAAAGCGGAGGAAGAGAATTTTAGAGCACATCAGGGAATTCTTTTTGGAATTTTGGTTTCTTAAAAACCGACCAATCATTTTCGACTTGAATAACAGCATAAGCGTGGGAAAGCAGATTTATCCTTTTTCTGTATTTAGATCTACAATAATTGCAAAATGATAAATATAATTTGTGAATTCGTAATGAATTTTATGTTTTATAAGTAAAAAATATTTCAAAACTAATTTGAAGGCAATAAAAGTTACTTACATTTTATCTGAAATGCACTTAATGTGATAAAATTTTCAATATTTATTTATTATCGTGTCAGAACAGGATATTGTTTTAAGAATGAGGTTTTGAGCATCAATGAAAACTCGTCGGCGAAAAATAAAAAAAAATCCGTCAACGGAAAATTGAAACTTTATTATCTGCACGAGCATCTCAGAAAATCAGCTTTTAATAACATGATGCCATCCCATTTACAAAAGCTCTGATTAATAAAAAATACGTTAATGGCTACATCAAATAAAACCTAGAAAAATATCATTTTAAGCACGTGATTGTATGAAATGAAACAAATAGGAAAAGTGATATATTTTTTAAACAATCAATGCGAGACAAAGTTTTTTTCGGATCGTTTGCAATACTAAAGCGACTCATTCGATGAAACAATTAAAATGAATTAAAATGCAATTTAACTTGAGCGAGCACGTGGTGCTCGATCGTTCAAGAAATTATATTCTGACATGATACAATGAAATACGCATAATTACGCATATTTCATATACATAATTTAAATATATTAATTAATTTTAATCTTTATGTTATTTCATATAGTTAATAAATTATTAAATTACAACTATCTTTTTTTACAATTTTAGTATGAAGTTTCAAAGGATACGTTGAAATAAAAAGAAATTGAAAAACTTTTGTGTGAAAATTCCAGTTGCAGGAATTCTTGCGTAAAATAATTCTAAAAAAGTTTGTGCAACAAACAGAAAAAAATGCTCTAACAAAAATGTTTCCTTAAATTTTTATATTTTTACTTACAAGGAACTTCATAAGAAAGTGCTTGAATTAAAAGTAAAAAAATAAAACTATGAGTTCAGCACTAAACTTCAAAAGATGAAAATAGTTAGAATTTTATGAAATTCTTATTTATTCGAAGGTTTAATGCGATTATTGGGGAGGAAAAGTTTGATTAATTAATCAATGCCAAATGCTGTGCATGCATAGTTGAAAATATTTATAGCTTTAAAAGTTATGAAAATCTCTTAAATCATTTAAGAAATGAATAATGAGACATGAAAGATCTAATCCTGAATTAAAAATTTTTAATGGTCACGATCGTAAAAAGAGAATGTAATATTCATGAAATATAAAATTATTTATTTCTTCTTCATTTCTTAAGAGTATTTTTCAACAGAAGAAAAGCGAAAGGAACTAATGAGTCAGATTTCAATCTTAACAAATGAAATTACTGCAAATCCTAAATATATAGAATTTTAAAAAAATTATTAAAATTGCGAAAAAAATCACAAAAAATTATCATTAAAGAGATGGATGTTTGAATTTTAATTTAATATCATTTTTTAAATGTTGCAAAGTGATACATTTGGTAAACAAGTTTGAGCGGGATAGTATTTTCAAAAATGATCACTAAAGCCATCGAGATTTTTCATTTTTGGTTAATTTAAATTTGAGTGCCAAAAATTTCTTTAAAAGAACTTTTTTATTTTCCTAAGTATATTTATGTCAAATTTTAATTCTAGCTATTTGGTCTATAATTCGGCCATCCTGTTCATTTCCACTTTTAGTATTAATTATGTAATGAGCATTAAATCGAAACTTTTCCGTCAAAAAATATCATAATGACATATCATTGATGATCATATATATAGCGTGACGATAACTCGTTATCAATTTTTTTAAAAAAATCTTTCAATGAAATTTTACTATGCTTATTCAAGAAATGTTTATTGTATTATTAATTTAACACCGCTAAAATTTTGAAAGAAATTTAAAGTTATTTATGAAAAAATCTCGATAATTTGGAAAAATATGAAATCATCGTACATTCTTATGATATCTTCAGAGACAGAATAATTTCCCCAATGATTCCTGAACATACTTTCAAATGCTTTGACACAGTTCAATTATTTTTTAAAAAAATAATTGCCTTTAGAATTGCTATTTTGCTTGATTTTTATAAATAGTTTAACTAATCATTTTAATAATCAAGGTTTATTAATTAGTTGCTAAGGCACATTAACTCAAAAATGTTTTATATATAATTGTTTATACTTAACGTTAATTTGGTATAGTAATCTTTTGGTGGATGATAAGAGGACTCTTACTAAAAAATTGGTTTGGGCCACAATTTTGGTATTAACCATGGGCGTCATTTTACATAAGTCGCTTTCTATATTACTAACCAATTAGAATCCTTCATATTTATATTGCACTAGCAATACTCGCATGGCATAGCATCCAAGAAGAAAAATTAGCTTTACACTTAAGTCTAGCCTCCACCCGATATGACATGGGCATGTTACGCAACATCAAACAAACATAAAAATATATTTAGAAAATATCAAAAATAGCGGGAAAGCAATTTTTTATAGCACAGACTCAGAAATATTTAGACTTACAAAGGTAAAAATATATGTCCGTAGACAAAACACAGGCGATCAAGGTTGAATTTTCTTCTTTTGAGATAATAATATTTGAATTGCTGTTTAAAATCAGACGTAAACAAAGAAATGTATCGCATATGCTTACCGCCTCTCTTGCTATTTGTACATACGCAGTTTGAGGTTTTTGAGCATGCATGGATAAATTATAATCGCAATTATTAAACTCCCTTTTTTATTTTGATATGATTTTAATATACTAAAACTTTTCCCAATAAATGCTCTACAAAATGGTATCAATATCTTCAATGTCCGTTAACTATTTCTCGAGTTTTTGTGGTTCCAACGTGCAGTCGCTTTTAGGGGACTTCATTTTATACTATGCATAGATAATAGAAATTGCATACAAGGCGATTCGACATTGTTAGTGATTTTACCATATTACTACTATTAATAGGATGGATGAGCAACTGGTATCCAAAGACAGTTAGATTTTATTAATTTTTATCATGTCAGAATATGTTGTTTTGAGGATGAAGTTTTTGGATTCAACAAAAATCCGTAGGCGAAAAATTAAATTTTTTAAAATCTTTTTTATCATCTCAAAAAGAGCAGCTTTTAATAACGTATTGCCATTGCATTCACAAAAGCTTTGGTTAAAAAAAAACAAGTTAATGACTACAGCAAATAAAACTTAGAAAAATGTCATTTTGAGCACGTGATTATATGAAATGAAATAAATAGGGAATGGGGTATTTTTTAATCAATAAATGCGAAACAAAGTTTTTTTTTTTGATCGTTTGCAATACTAAATTGATTCATTCAATGAAACAATTAAAATGAATAAAAATATAATTTAACTCGCACGAGAACGAGGTGCTAAATAAAAAAAAAAGACAACATACTCAATGGGCCGTTTTTGTATGTGCTTAATATCAGAACTGAAGAATTTAATTAAATTTTTTATAGAATCTTTCTAAGACCCAAAATGCATTTTGATTCCTTTCAATATTTTCAAAGATATATACAAGATGGCGTGTTTTGTGTTTAAAAATACAAAAATGTCGAAAGAATAAAAAAAATTCAATTATTTTATTTCCTTTTACGAATTTAGGCAGATTTAAAATATCGAAATTCGAAACCAAATTTATCTTTTCATTTACAATTCTTTCTGTGTGCATTCTAAACAAATAAGAACTTACAATGTTTTAAAATAAATGGGATGATGCAAATACAGAAGATCAGGTAAATACATCAAAAAGTTTTGTGATGATTCACTCTCATCATTCAAATCAGTAGAATTTCACCTGGAAAGAGCATAAAAAAGTAGCATCAGCATTTGAAAAGCAAGCAAAGGACAGCTGATTTACGATGATAACACATTTTATTTTTGCCCGCGAAATCAGAAGAAACTCCTTCCTACTCTGACATTCGCTGTTGAAATTTTAATATTTCCATTTTGTTTCGTGATTGCGTCATCAGGCGAAACAACCGATTCGTGCGAAAAACATCTGCCGTTGCCATTCCGGGCCATAAATATTTAAGCGTTCATTAGAGGCTGCGACCGGAAACGAGGAACTCTGCTAATGATGAATTCACACTTGGAGGCACTGGGTGTTCAAGACGTTTGCTGCACCCAGTCGTGATTTGTTATGCTGTATTAAGAGCGCTTAGTTATTTGCCCTTAGAGAGATGGAATTCTTTTGTCGGTAATAATGTGGTTCATTAGAATAGACGCTTAATTTGAATAGCAATATGGTATACAAAGATTAAGGTTAGTTCTGAAAGATCCTTATTTAAAGATCAGAGTGGAAAAGATCAGAGTGGAAATTCATGTCAGGATTAATTTAGATCTTATAGGAAAGTTTTTTCCCCACAATTCCACGGTGATTCACAAGGTGCTTCTTTCAATTTAAGATACTATCACTTCTGATTTGTATATAATCAACAATTATTCGATAAAGCAATATGCTAAAATCGTATCGAAGGAAAGATAAATTTAGAAAATCCATAACAGCATTTCTGGAAATTTTGAAATCTGAAAGCTTCTAAATTCAGGCAAAGAATACGTTTAAAATAGAGAATTTTTAAGAACGATATTAACCTTCCAGCTGCTTAACCCGTGATTTCCGCGGTTTGACAGTCTAGTTTCTGCTATATTCCGCGTTTATTGCAGTTTAAAGTGTTTATTTTTACGATTACAAATTTTTATTATATTATGTTATGTTATCATAGTGTAACATTTAGTATCAGTTCACGTGTTCTTTTTTGAAAAATATTTAAATTTATTTGCAAACGTCGCATCTAAATAGAGGTTTTAAAGAATTACTCAGCCAGAATGTTTATGTAAAGAAATATGTCGTATTTTTTGTTAATACTACCATTTATTTTAGTATTTTAAAGCTTTTTCAAATTGAAAACTTAATTTTTTAATCATTAGATATAGCGGGTTAAAGATAAAATTCTTTCAATAAAAATAAAATGAAATTATCAACAACTCTCTCAAAATTTTTATAACAGACGATAAAATTCTTCACTTAATTTGTAAAATTATATCCTAATAAAATTTTTAAAATTTTGAAACATTAAAAAAGAAAATAATAATAATGATATTTTGTAAGTGATTCAGAGTTACAATATACCTTAAATTTAGCACGAAAATATTCCTTAAAATAATTTGCATAAACAACTTGTATATGTATCAGGCTTGTATTATACTTCATTAATCCCATGTATTGATATCCTAAGTTATTCTCAAATTTTCTTTTTATTCTGTAAAATTTATGTAGTAAGTAGATTCTAAAGATGTAGGAAGTAAATATGACTAAGCTGCTCCAAAAAATTACTCTACTACAAAAACGAAATATTTTACAAAAATCAAATTATTAATATTTACTGATTAAAATCATCCAAATTCACTATACATGTATACATATTTTCTACTTTCTATCTTCAGAAAGTAAATGTACTAGCCTTTTCTTAAACTGTGGTTATTAAAACAACATCGACGAAGAACCAATAAATTATGGAAAGCTGTCAAATATTTGAAGAGAGATAACTACTTAACCATCTCGTCCCTTTGTCGTCAAATTACTGCTCCACAAATTTATAAGCTGGAAATAAATTTGCGTAAAAATTTTCTGTACAAAACTTGCATGTACAATCAAGTTTCGCTAAGAGAGCAAAACAAAAATGTTAAAAAAAAGTCATTTTCTTAACGAGCGATGCTCGCCGAACGAGTGACAAGAAGACATCATGACATCAAATGCTGGCTACTCTTGTATCAAACCAGTATTGAGATTACATTTGAAGATAATCTTCGTATCTGTAAGGAAGATTTTTTGGGCAGGTAAGTTTGTCAAAAGCGAGTGCGAAGATTTGAACAAGTGTCTATGAAATCTTAATCGACAAGATTTTGCTTTTGACTTAGTTTATAAAGAAAGATAGAGGTGGAAGCAACAAAATTAATGTACTGGCGAAAGAATAAGTCTAGGACTACTGAAAAGCCTCTGGAGTTATATTCTTTCACATCAAAATGCTGCGGAATTGTTTGATCAAGAAAGGATAAAATTATAGATTCAACAAAGCAACAGATTTCCATATAAATGAATAAAGTATGGAAAATTATTGCATTGCATGTATTATCACCCTAATAAAGCAGTACTATGCACGTTACAAATCATTAAATGATTATGCTAAATCACATTTTCGCCAAATTTCGAATCTTAACTAACGATTATGCAAGCATTATAAATAATAAACTATATTATTACAAATTTGAATATTTTTTCGGAATAGAAAGCATTGTTCTACTAAGCATAAAAAATTGAATGGTTTTTTTCCAACCTCTTAATATCAAAATTTGACACCTAACTGTAATTGTAGTCGCAAAATGATGCATTAAATTTGTATTTATTTAATTTTTAGGATTTACACATTTATGAATGCATAGACGGTAAACATCTGGATGGGCTTGGTTTTGAATTTAATACTTATATACATTTTAGATGGTAAACCTATGCACCAAACTTTATGTTTCTGGCTTTCTTCGTTTCGTATTTATTGTAATAACGTACTTTCAGACATATATTATTTGAATTGATTTAGTACAAAATTTAATACAAAACTATTTATTTAAAGTAGAAAACACATGCCAAGTTTTATCCATCTAGTTAAAAAGGGTTACAATTTATTGTAATCAAATAAATAATTCTAAAAAAAGTTTTCCCGATTTAATAAAATCTGAAATATGGGGATTTGTTTGAATCTCGTGATAGAATTTTTTGAAGATTAAAATACTTTTTCTTTGTATACGAGGAAGTAAAAGAGAAAAATAATTGAGGTTGAAATAATTTTTCAAATTTATTTCTCATCTCTTCTAATTTCTTGATATCTATTTTAAGATGCATATGAATGAAATATTGGGGTTTAGGGAAAAACTGAATACATAATACTTGAATTTAATACAAATGTTGTTGCTAAAACATTTAACAAACTAAGCAAATGTAGATTTAACAAGCAGATCAAAATCTATTAATCTATTTACCTATGCAAATCAATTCTGCGTGATACAATCTATTCTACAAGTAGATTTCCTAAATTGAGAAAAGGGAAATTTTGATGTAGTTTCTATTTTTTATTCATTTATTCATTTATTATTAGTTAATTTTTTCATTAGTGATGTCAGCAACGATTACTAATGCCCATTTTAGAGAAAGCAAATGCATTAAGAAGATCGAAGGTTAAAAGAAATGTTCTAAAGTTGCAATAAAGCATGTAAAAATTATGAATTTAAATTTGGTTAATAAACTTGCCACGTATATAACTTGAAAATAGCTTCTGGTGGCTTAGAAGTCATTTATAAATGTATATCATATACAGATGGAATGAATAATCTTTTATGCCTAAATGTTAAAACATTGCAGGTGTTAAAAAGCATGTACAACTCTCATTATATTATTATCTTTGTTTACAATAAACTTAATGTAATATCAAGATTATGTAGAATATATATTTTGTTGCATTTATTCTTAATTAAATTTCAAGTTGTAGTCGGTTTTGGCAAAGTTGTAGCATTTTCTTTATATAAGATATTGTTGTAAATTTTATGTAAATTAGATATAAATGTAATAAATATTTATGAATTTTGGTGTAAACATTGTAAATATTTGTACAGTTTAATTGTATAAAATTAATTGTAATGGAATCACGTGTTAGCCAGAAAAGACCGTTCTAAGGGATTTACAACAGATGATCGCTATATTTGATTAATTTGGTGATATAGGTGTATTTACGGTCTAATAAGGTTGCTAATGGTTTTTACAACACATTCCTATGTGTAATAGAAGCTGAGAAATAAGGATTTGTTCTTAGAGAATGTTGGAGATAGTTCCACAGTTGTCTGGAATGAGTGCGCCATTTCCGCGGTTGACCCGCCACTTTAGTGGGCCTCTATTTAAGACGAAGTTTAAATGTGGGGAATAATATTCTCAGACAAATCACTAAAGCGTTAAGGGTAATGAAAAATGAAGATATCGGCCACGCTTGAAATCTCACATCAATTAAAGATTTTACAAAGAAAATTGCCACTAAACTCTTCGAACCTCGAAAACATTAACAACTTTTCAATTAAAGAAATCGAAATTTACACAGTAAATCCTTAACTCCAGAATCCCCAGATTAATTCTTCTTACTTATTTCTCATTTTTTTATTAATGCTAATCTAAATTCCTTATCCCCTATTTTTGCAAGGCTGAGAATATCACGAGTTCTGAAATTTGTACTATCCGAATCCCATATATGGCAATTGTGTACTTCGTAGTAAAATACTGAGTATACTTTATTAATGATGTTGGAGAAGGACAGTTACAAAATAAAGATCATTGGAGGGAATCAGCGCCATTTTTATTAAATGTAATGTACAATATTTGGCGATTGATTGTAAAAATGTGGTTGATACACTAGAATAAAAAATCGAATAAGTATTTTGGACGCTATTTTTTTCGACCTTTTGAAGTCACAATTCGACATAGAGTTACAACTGCAATCAAAAAATTGCATATAAAATGTCATTTATTCAAATAAGCAGGGCCGACCATTTGGGGGGGGGTGCGGCGGATGCTATACAACAGGTCCTTTATCAATCGCAGGGCCCCATCATGATAAATGAAAATAATGTTCTGAACAATAATGGCGTTTGCACTTGCTGAAAGTATACATTTGTTTCCACGTGGTTGATAGAGCGCCGACATTAGGCTATGATCACAGTAATACTTATGAAAATGAGAGGAACTTGAATGTATGAATAAAGAAATCCCTTTCAGACAGAGCGGCGTGAATTCCGGTTGCAAGGGGAAACCAGAAATCGAGTCTGAGGCTAGGTTGAAATGGATTTATAAATCATCAGCAATTTACTTTTTCTACATCTTATGGGATATTTTTCATGCGTTCCTCTATGTATGTTTGTTTATATAAAGTTGCAAAAAAAAAAAAAAAAGAAAAAAAGTGAAACGAAGATAAATTAAACGATTAATTCCTAGCAATGCATTTTACATTTCTGCTTCTAAATTCTAATTTTCATGAAGTAATTAATGTATTAGCGGAAACAAAATGAAGCATGAAATAAACATGCATTAATAATAAGCGTTCGTGTTTGAATTTTTTTTTTACTTCACGAAAAAATTAGGGCTACCTATGGCTTCTTGCAACCGGGCCCATTCATAGTGAAGCCCGCTCTACATACAAAAACAGACGATAACAATCAGGTAAAATTTCTATAAATATGTGTGTTTTTTTTGGGTTTTTTTTCATTTTAGATTCTAAAATTGCGAATCAGATATCATTTGCCAAAGTAGTTACGCATTACACAAAGTAAATGTTTATATATATGAGAAAGTATAGGCCACAGATAATCAATCCCTAGCCGGATTATGTTCCACATTTGAAAAGGATCTACAGTTTGGATTCTAAACTTATGCACCAAATTTAATCTATTTCATTTTCCATATTTTATAATCATCGCATCTTTTATAAAATTTCTAATTGGACAGCTAAACAGATAAATTTTCTTTGAAGGAATTTCATACAAAATTTGATGGAAATTTACAAATTCGGCGTTGAGCCCATACAAGGTCACAGATAGACGGATGTAATTTCAAAAATCAGACAGAAAAGAAATGGTCTAAGTCAAGAAAAAAAAAAGAGATGCTTATTATTATGAATCTTGTGTAAATTAGATATACCGTAAATGTTTATAAATAGTTTAATTTAGTTAGAATAGTTACAATATTTGAATATTGTAAATATTTATAAATATGAAATTGTATGAAACTGTATAAAATTGTATAAAATTAATTGTAATAGAATCACGTGAGAAATGATCGTTCTAAGGGAATTTACAACAGAAGATAGCCATATTCGACTAATTTGGCGATATAGGTATGTTGGCGACGTAATGATGTCGGTAACGGTTTTTCTGCTAGTTAAAATGTGTAGTAGAAGCTAAGAAGTAACGATTTGTTCTTACAGAATAGTGGAGAAAGTTCCACAGTCGTCTGGAACGAGCGCGCCATTCCTGCGTTGACCACGCTATTTAAATAAGAGGCTGAAGGTGAGGAATCAGATAAGTTTGGAGAACGAGCTACGTTAGTTGGTTGAACTTGAAAGAACGTCTTTTCTTTTTGACCTGCGTTCTATAGCTTTGCGGTTAACCAAAATTAATGGATTAAATAGGGTGAATTATCTGTGAATTTGTAGCTTGCACACGTTTCTTTAAATAATAAAGTCGACACCTTCGCATCGTTCTTGTGAGAATTTTTGCAAATTTATAGATCTATAAATTTTCGCTTCATTTGAATGTACATTTCGATTCTCAGCCCCCCCCCCCCATTCAAAGTAATAATATCTATATGAATTAATGGATTAACGTATGAGTTCCTATTTTAAGAGAAAGGAATGTGGGAACAAAGAAAATAATTAAGTGTTAATTATATATACTCCTAATTTATAACAGGAAATTTCTCATATTTCTAAGAAATATTTTATCAAGGAATTTAAATGCCCTTTTATATTGGTACTGATTTTGCTTCAGTGGACCAGAGTCAGATTTGACTTTACTACTGGTGTTACTATCGAACTAAAGGAACTACGGAATTTCATTCCGAAATTTTTTTACTATTTTATTACATTTATTGTAATTATATAATTTTATGAGCAATTAATTGTGATTACACAGTTAAGCCATGATCTTTTCTATCATAAATGAGAAAGTTTGAATGGATGGATCGATGATGTTAGTCAATCACGCCAGAACAGCTGGACGAAATTGGATGAAATTTAGCACTGAGATAGATTATAGTCTAGATAGAACATAGGCTAATTTTTATTCCGGTTAATTGAGTGGTTAATTTTTTTTATTAATTAAGAACTAACTTTCTTTCCAAAAATCATTTCTCCAATGAGGTTAGGCTTAACATGCTTTAGACCGGTTATTTTAGACGATTCTGTTTATTTTCTTAGTGTTTGATACATTTAAAATTAAACATTGTTAATTAATCTATCCTTTGAATTCACTCTGAAGTATTTTTGAATTAAAGATACTTTTCCGTTAATCAGGCGTAAGTGTAAAATCGCCAAGGAAATTTTTTAGCATTCTTTATTATTTTGCGATTTTTTGCTATAAAAACGCTATAAGAAATTTGGCGGATTTCTACATCATTTGGCGATATTTCTCTTGCGTCCGGATAACGGAAAAGTACCGAATTAAAATAAAACATAAGAAAAGAAATTAAAATTTTTTAACCTGTATTGCGTTATCCCGACTTGCATCTACGTTGTTCCAATTGGCGTTGAATTGGCATGCGCAGTGTATTATTGACTTGATTTTGTTTTGGCCTAACTAATCAGCAAAACGATTTTAAGTAATTGGTTTTTTATATATTTTTTTGTTTTATTTCAGGTACAGAATGTAAATAATTTTTTTAGGTTAGTTGTGTGGGCTATGCTTTGATATACAACCATCTGGTGCTTTGCAAACTTTGTAATATTTCGGTAACGATTTGTTTGGGTTTAGATTGCCGTCTTTTTTTTTTAATGTTACTGTAACTTGATCTTTCCTGTTCTTTTCCCTTAATTTTTTCCCTGCTGTACGTATTGCCGTTATTTTCGATTAAATTATTTTGCGTGCATTCCATTTTTCTACATTTATTGATTTTTTCAATATATTTTCGTTTCTTTTCTGCAACATTCATCAAATCCTGAGAATTGGAAACGCTATTGCTGCCGTTCGCTCTACATTCGGCCATTTCTCTAAAATTTGGCGACAGTTTTTTTTTTTTTGAAAATTGTTTTCTACAAATAATGATACTGTTTGATGATACATTACATTATGATAAGACCGTGAGTTTTCATACATACACATCAAAATTTCATGTGTTCAAAGTTGCGGGTAAAAGCTAGTTATTACATAATTTCATCTTTGCAGAACAATCTATTCAGTCTGCATATTAAAATGAGAATGTTTATAAATTCGTATACTATTGCACATATATGATACACATAACAAAATCCATTCCAAAACAGGTAATGGTTCGATAAATCTGTGAATGTCGTTTACTGTGGGACATACATAATTGCCTTCACATTGTGAAGAGAAATAAAACCATCCAACTATTCATCGTTGCAATTACTCCTATTGCGACAATTCTTGCAATTCTCTTTCTTCTTGGTGTTGCTTCTAGGAAATGGAAACACAGAAGGTCTCTGTCAAGGCATTTTAACAACACAATATTTATAATCTGGTACTTTATCTGTAAACTATGCCAGACGACATCCGTTATTCGACATGTATGATTAAAAATTAAGCAATATGCTCTATCCAGCAGATGGTTGGAACAGAGTGAACCAATTGTGCTACTATTGTAGAAAATTCTGGAATAGTTAGTAGTAGTTTAGTAAAAACATTTAAAAATGTGTTCAGCACATTTTTAATAAAACATTAATCGAAACTAAAAACATTCCTCTCTATGAATATTATTGTACAAAATCCTTTTTTGCATCATTTAAAACAATTAACTTTTCATTGAAATCTGTTTTTTTTCATACATTTTTTTCTCTCTTATTTCAATGAAATTTTCAAAATTCATTAAAATACTTGTTTAAATAAATTTCAATAAAATATTTAAATACAGAAAGAAAAATGATCTTGTTTTAGAGACGAGGTTTTCGGCGTCAACAAAAATCCGTTGGCTGATAATAAAAATTTTAATCCGTAGGCGAAAAGTAGAAATTTTATTATCTACAAGAGCATCTCAACAAATCAGCTTTTAATAACATGTTGTCATTGCATTTCCAAAAGCCCTGATTAAAAGAAAATAAGTTAATGATTACAACAAAAAAAGCCTGGAAAAATATAATTTTGATCACGTGATTATATGAAAGGAAATAAATAGGAAATGCGATATTTTTTTAAACAACAAATGCGGGACAAAGTTTTTTGGATCGTTTGCTATACTAAAGTGACTCATTCAATGGAACAATTAAAATGAATAAAAATATTATTTAACTTGCACGAGCGCATGTTGCTTGGCCGTTCAAGAAATGATGTTCTGACATGATACATGGAAATATGCATAGCAGATTTCATTTTAATCTTTTATTTAAAATTAAACTCAGTGGCACGACAGCCTATGTAGGCCGAGGCCTACAGGGCCCATATCTGCTTTCTTGATAGAGGGCCTTGGGGTGAAAGACATATGTCCTAGTTAGGTGGTTATTCTAACGCGGAATAATCCTGATCATTTACTGCTATTTCGGTTTGAAGGAAAAAAAAACTTTTAAAAAGCTTTTAGAATTTTTTTAAATAAAAAAACTTAATCAGTTATTTTATTTCTTTTCGTACTCTTCTAAAATTTTAAATCTTCAAAATAGTATAATGTCACATCACAAATAATACCGCTTAAACACGCGCAGTAGACACGTGAGATTTGAATTTTCTGGGATCTTATCTGGTGGAGAGAGGACATTTTTGAAATGAGATTTAAAGGAGAAACCGTATGATAAATGACAGAAATTTGAAATGTTAAAATGTACTTATCTCAGTTTGCTTAGCTTCAATTTTTATTGATCTTCTTTTCAAATATTCTTTCATTTTATCGAAGAATAATTTTCCCATCAGTTGTCTCCACAAAGAAATATTGGTAATGGCACTACTTTTTTCTTAATAATCTTCAATTTTCTGATTTTTTTATAATGATATTTTTGATAAATATTCATCTTTTGTAACAGGAATCAAAGTTCTGATGAACTTGAAGAGAAGTATCTGAAATTTTACAATTTTTTTTAACATGAAGAATTGTTGTAGTTCTGGTAATGAGGTTTTAAAGGAAGAATTCTAAGTCTTGAAACCCTATTCTGCCAGAAGCGCTGTTATTGTTGTTCTCGTGTTCCGCTTACGGAAGGAAAGATGCAATAGCTTCTGAGGGTAAGTCGTAGAACAGACTCTCCGACCCACCCCGAAGGCACACGGATTAACCATAAACACTGAATGACTGGACCGCCGCAACAACAGTCAGCGGGAACTGTCGTTGAGTTCTAATGGCCCTCACCGGCCCCGGTACAACCCTCCCTGAAGGAAGGAAGTCACGTCATCAATGAGAGGAGCCTAATCCCCACCTATTTGTGTACCCACTGGGTTGGCGAGATCCAACCACCATATCGGAATCATCTCATCCCTAATTACGAGGTGCACCTCGGGGGAGTTTCAGAGGGTATGGAACTCTGAGCACCCGAGGTCAGAAGTCTGACTTCTTCCTCACACACATCACACACTCTTTTTACAGGGTGAACTTCATTCATGCATTTCATTCGTTCATCCACAGGTTGTAATTCTGAACTGAAACTGAGACCAATCACTTCTGACCCAGTTCACCCGGTGGTATTACTCAGATATGGAGGACTTTGAGACCATGACAGATTTAACGTACACCAGCCACCACATACACGGAGAGTCTTCGGTTGGCGGGTTCGAACTCGCAGCCCAAGGAATGCGAACCCAACGCCCTACCAACCTGGTTATCCCGGCCTTAAAAGAAGAACAGTCTTTTAGGGAAATTTTTAGAGGAATAGCGCGTTTTAAATTAATAAAAGTAAGTCATAGCCAATATTATCCCGTTGGTGTGGCACGAAAGATGGGAAGGGTGGGGGGGGAGTTGGTTCAAATGTCGCCCTCATTATCTTCCCATTGTCCAAAATGTAGAATACATTTCAAAATGCTTCTCGAGTTGCTTCTAAACGGGATAAATGTTACTAAATAGCTGACACTTGAATAATTAGCTGTACTGTTTCCCATATTTTTCTTTCTTCCCATATTAGCATGATTTTAAGCAATAGAAAGCGAAAAATTTTCTTGGTGGAGATTGTGTGTGTGTGTGGTGTGGTGTGGTGGGGAAGGAATACTCTCTACTTATATGGGAAAATTAATTTCATTGTTTATTTTCAAAACGGAAAGAATCTTTATGTAGAGAACATGATTTCAAACATTAATTTTTTTATGAAAAAGGCACATAAGATTTTAAATTATTTTTTACAGAAATTAATGCAAAGAAATATCACATTTTAATAGAATAAATAATATCAGATCTACAAACGCATTGTGGTGGTCGGCTTTCCTTCTTGTTAAGAAAAGTCAAAATATCTGAGGCATCAATAGAAATATCGACTTACATATGCAGCAAGCAAAGTGCATTTACTCAACCATAGTTCATACTGAATTGTTTAAAATTTTAGATAATTTTATGAAACCAAATTCATGCATTGCAAAAATAAAAATTAATTATTTTAAAATAAAAATACGAATTTTAATTTATTATAATCTTTATGGGACAGTTACAAATCCTTTCTATCATTAAATAGAAAGCAAAAAAAAAGTAGTAAAAAGTCTGCCGTTTCAAATTTCATGTTATCATGTGAAAACATATTATTATTAAGGCATTGTTTGTCTTAATTAATTTAAGTCATTAACCGATTTAAACAGGTTTGAAACAATCGTGATTATCAGAATACGCATGCGTCGATACATCGTGAATCAGGTACACGGTAGACATTCATGTCGAGTTGTAACTTTTTGATAGTGATAAGTCGCCAATTCTCTCCCCATTTATTTTATGGTTCCAAAAACCCTAAAACCGATAAAATACATGTTCTCACCTGATAAAAACATTTTAACAACAACAAAAAAGTAAAATCGTTGACATTGACTTAAACTTTTGAATTGCAAATTAAATTTCTATTTTCAAATGATTTTTTTTGGCGATAAATTTACAAATGTGGCAACATTCTACATTATTTTCTAATAACTCTAAAAAAGAAAATTTGACGCCTGAAAAGCCGTAAAATGTCAATTTGTTGCCTACACATTTTCAAGCTTCAAACCAAAACAACTTGTTCTTACATGATAAAAAAAAGAGAGTAAAGTTTTATTTAGAAAAATAGTGATAATAGTTCGTTTCTATTAATTTCTAAAACAAACATCATAATTCTGTATTTTATAACATTTTGTAGACGCAGGTTTTATACCAAAAAAAGTTTTCTTATAAGTAATTCGCTAATTTGTTGCAGTTTTAAAATAATGTCTTGATACCTGACTCTTAAGTGTTTCGAATACAGAATATCGGTAATTATAGTTCAGACATATAAGGTTTGCTTTAATGCGTAATTATTAATAAAATTTTAAGTAATATATAAAAAGAATTAAAGCTTTTTAAACTCCATTATTTGACAATGCTTTGTTCTTGATTCATTTACCTTCATTTTATTTCTAAAATCCATTTTTAATTACATAGCAGTTTTAACGTGCACTCAAAGAATGTATTTCATATCCTTGGAAAGTGTGTGAATATAAAACCAGTAATAAAAAAAAGATTAAATGAAATCTCCTATGCATATTTCAATGTATCATGCCAAAACATCATTTCTTGAACGGCCAAGCACCACGCGCTCGCGCAAGTTGAATTATGTTTTTATTCGTTTTAATGGTTATATTGAATGAGCCACTTTAGTATTTCAAACGATCCGAAGAAAGCTTTGTCTCACATTGATTGTTTAAAAAAATATTCCATTTCCTATTTATTTCACTTCCCATAATCACAAGCTCAAAATGACATTTTTCTAGGTTTTATTTGCTGTAGCCCTTAATTTATTTTTTTTAAATGAGAGCTTTTGTAAATGCAATGGTATCGTGTTATTAAAATCTGTTTTTTTAGATAATAAAAATTTTATTTTTTGCCTACGGATTTTTGTAGACGACGAAAACCTCATCCCAAAAGCAACATCATGTTCTGACATGAAAAAAGTTGTAAAATACACTTAAAAATATTTTTAAAAACTTATTAAATTTAGCGGAAAAGTATTTGGAAATAAAGCTGATATGTTTGAACATCTTTTTAGAATGCTCTGAAAATAAACGTATGTTTTGAGGTTAATGAGAAAAATGTTAAAAGTTTGATTATTTTTTAATTTAAAACGCAATTAAATTTTTTAAAAACCCTTTATACTTAGCTCAGAAATAATTACATTTAATTTCAAAGGTCTGCCTGCCGTGCGTTTTAGACAATTGTTTTCATCATCTGTTTAGCATGTCCTGTTGAAATTTACAAATAAAACGTCAAATCATTCAAAATTTGATAGAAATCTAAAAATTTAGTCAAATACTTCTATATCAAAATTTATCCTTCAAACTGAAAGCTTTTTAAATTGTTGTTTTCATGGACAGACAAACATGATGCCGTAAATGTTTTTTTTTCTCAGAGTCAAGCAGTTTTGAAACGATTAGATACATAAAAATCTTGAGGTTGGGTTTCTGACGATTATAATATTTTCCTTGTATTTAGTATATGAAAAACTAAAAAATTATGAAACTTTGAGTACTGCTTTGAAAAAGTGGAAGAGAAAAAAAATATTGCAGTGATCTATCTTTAGAGTAATGTCTGCTATTACTGTAAAACAATCTAAAGTTTAATTGTAAACAATGACCGTAAATGTTATAACTGTAAAACAATGTAAACAATTTATTGTTACATCCACACGATATATTAGTTTTCGTACACATTTGATGGAGTTTTTATCAATGTTTCTACTTCTCAGAATTAAAATATCCGACTAAACTCGAATAAAATATCGAAACGGCGATTTTGTTCATGCAATTAATTAGGAAATGCGAAATTTGAAGGGATGTTGAATAAATGTTATCGCTTCTAAGAATTCTTAAAATAATAATACAATTTCAAGCAAAGTATTATTAACCGGCATTAAAGAGGAAAAAAGCCCCAATCTATAATACTGGTCGTCACAAGATTATGGTTTAAGTGGGAAATACTGAATTTCAAATTTAAGGACCAGTATTCACCAAGATCCAGAACCTTGCATTGTCTAAAACATATCCAATTGCATCATGAAATATTCAAAACATTTTCCCGTGTTCGCCAGTTGCTCTTACTTGTTTGGAGGTACGATCAAATATTTCAATATAGGAGTTTACTCTCTTTACATTTACTTATGAATGGCCTTGGAAGATCTCATCAGAAAATTTTGATAGGTTAGACTCAGTGGGTATTCATACCACTTAGCTGAAGTTTCGGAAATCTTTTCGCAATCCTAGTTGTTCCGTTGCGGTTATAGTATGAAGTGAATAATTTGCACGAATGAAGTAATTTAGAATGAAGTGAATAATCGGCATAATTTATTTCGGTGCTGTCTTTAGTAGAATTTATCTCTTTTGACACAAAACATTGCTCCAAAATCGGATGACAAACATGATTCTGGTCATATATATGTCTCGAACCAACCGTTTACATGCAAGATGGAGTACTTTTACACATTGCATGTTACTTTCATGATACTCTCCAAATAGTTTAAACTGAAATAAGGGTCATAATTTGAGATTTTTATTATTAAAGATTATTATTTGATATTTTTATTATTTAAAAGGGCAAGGGACTCTGCCCTTGCACTAATACAGATAAAAAAAGTATAGAATAATTTCTTTTGGCCCCATGTAGATTTATGACCAATTACATATTATCCTAAACGTCTGCCCAAAGAACACTAATTTAGGCTAGAGTCTTTTAAAAAGATTTAATCTTCAGTGACACAATAAAAATCTTAGCAGAATTAAAGGTCAATATTCTTCAACATGCGTTTTACATTTCCAATTATTAATTTTACTATTTAAATGTGATGATGATGACGGCGTGTCTACTGTAGAACGGAAAGAGGAGTGCGGTTGTTTCTGAGGGTATGGAGCCTTGAGCACCCGAGGGCAGAAATCTAACTTCTAGCTCATATGAGGATGACACAAACACACTCTCTTGTACAGCACTTTTTTACCAGGGGGGCATTTACACACCTCACAGATTGTACACAGAAGAACTATGCCCTAAACCGGGACTCGAACTCAGGAAGCCCAGATCTAGAAGAAGAAACGATACCTCTGTGCCAGGACGCCGAAACTACTTAAATGTGTCAACTAAGATTTGTTTTGATAGCTAAAATGATGTGAAAAAAGTCTAAAAAGTTTTGCTCTTCAGCCGCAAGACCATGATAAAATTAAATTTACATTTTATGACTCTATAGCTTGTTTCTCTAAATCCTGTTTTGCTAATTGCCTTTACTATTAACCATTTTTCAGAGTTGAATAACTCTATAGCTTCAGTAACTATGTATAAAGCAATTTTAATAGTAAATTAGAATATTTAGAAATAAGAAATAGAAATTTTTAAAAGCAAAGCAAATTTTTAATATAGACAGTTAGTTGTAGCAAAACATTAAAAAAAAGACAAAGATATTTGTTAAAACCTACAAATCGGCAATTGTAATTAAAAAGAAATATAATTTGACACTTCTATTTAATTTAGTTAATATATTTCTATTTAATATAATTTAGCACTTAAAAATCTTATATGAGTGAACATTTGTAGGATATCGCAACATCATGAATATTCACAGTACCATAATATTTTTGGATCACAGGGAAAAAAAAATTTTGCATCCAAAATGATGAATTCATATTAATTTTGGAAGATCATATATTGTTGCATACTTCGTGATTTTTACTTTAAATGAGTTTAATAACTGATGAATTCCCCAAATACGTTTCCTAAAAAATTAAAAAAGTCTGCTTTATAGCTCGCATAATATTTTTAGGAAATACCAACAAATGCCAAGCTAAATATAAAAATTATTAGTTATCCTTTTCACCAGTATCGCCTCAATGACGAATCAAATCAACAGAAAACATAACTGAACAAAGGCATTATTCAAAAACCATTTTCTCCTTTTCATATGCTTCGCAAAACGGCAAAGAACATTCGAACTTCCTTAAAAAAATAATAGAACCAAGCTTTTGAAAGCAAGACCATATGAAAATAATAAAAGTACGGGAAGGAGGCATGGCCCACACATGATAGCACTTCGAATGAGTTTATCGCGCGGAAGGAAATAGTTACAGAAGAAGGGGAAAAAAGTTTCCAAACCTTTTTCCTTGAATGGGAAAGGCACAAAAGCATGATTTACACATTCAGTCTCAGGAAGACGCGGATATTGCTGCATCTATTTGTCATGGGCTCGCGTACGGTGGCAACTATGGTATATGTGACGAGCAAGAAAGGAGAGGAGGAATACTTTTTTGGGGGTTTTTGCTGAGGAGAGAAATGGTGACAAGATGTTTGATGGTGACGTGACGCATCATTCCGGGTGAAAGAAGCGCATCCCGAGAATGTTATTTTCACATCTGTCCAAACTGAAGTATTATCTTTCCAACGCTTCTTTTCACGGGTTAAGGATATAGAAAGGATATACTCGTCGATGGATGGCGCTGAATAGAACAGCACGGTGTTCAAAAATGCTGAAAGGTGTATGGGAGGATGAGGGGATTTTCTGAATCTCGGTCTCAAAAGATATTTCTTTTACCCCCTATTTTTTGGGTAGGGAAATGGATAGTGATAGAATTTGATCCTTTACGTCATCGTTGATTTAACAAAGATATTTGAACAAAAAATAAAAAAAGAATTTTACTTTAGAGGAGAAAAGGTTTATTTTCTTCTTATATCTTTGTATATGTAAAGCATTTAGATTATTTGTTGAGAGCAGATAACAGAGTCGTGGCCGAAATTATGGAGAAGAGAGGTTGAATTTTTAAGTTCGTTTTATTCCATCAAGGGAAGCAGATATTATTTACAAGCTGATGCACACAGCACGATAGAGAAGCAGAAGCGTAGAGAAGGGCGGAGTAACATTATTCCTAAACTTAAATACCGTAAAATTTTGGTAAGGAGAATATTTTTTGTCGAGCTTATAAAATCATATTTCAATGGGGATTTCTATGACACACGCATAAGAGGCAAGGGAAACACAGGGATCTTTTTAAAGGTATTTTGTTTAGGTAATCAATTTTCATCTTCTTGCACAGAGCGTGGGAATTTCGTCTTTTAGCTGATTCAGTAATTTTACAAGCTTCTGTTGAAATAATCAATTAGAACAAGTGGAATGGATCAGGAAAAAATAGAATATTTTAGAATGAAGTTGCTATGGCTAACTTAAATTCAAAATTAAGAAATGAATTTAAATTGAGAGTCCAAATTTTATATATATATATATATATATATATATATATATATAAGCGAAATGCCACTGATTCATCACGAGATCTCCGAAACCATACACCCGATTAACTTGAAATTTTGCATAGTTACTTATTTCACGATGTAGACGCTCACACAAAAGGATTTTACACAAATCATATCTCAACGGACTTTTATATTTTTGCATCACATCAACTCCTCGCAGCAAAATCGTAATGATAATCTGTTGCCATGGTGACCGTCTCCATGGCAACGATTACCATTTAACTGAAATATTTCATTTTAGGCTAATAATATATTGAATTTTCAAATATGTTTTTCAGTTACAATTTTTATTTATGGATGCTGAATATATTTTGATAGACAGACTGCCTTTTCCTTTCAAAATTTTTAGAATTCTTGGTGAAGGAGTATGTTTATTTTCGTCTCTATCTTTGCTGTTGAGTGGTGACGAATCGGTGGCATATGAAATGAGAATTATCATCATTTCTCACGTGTTTAACAACTGGAATCAGTTTAAATACTACACTCAAATACTATCTGGCGCTCCTTATGATAATGAAGTTTTATACTTTACCGAATATTGCATACATTATGAAAGATATACCCTATTGCATATAAGATGTAAATGCCAAATGACTCTGTTTTCAGTACTCATATTTAAAAAATAAGTGCAGTGTTTCAGTAAAAAATGTTTTCATATTAATTGCAGTTTACTCATTTCCACTTTAATTTAACGTAGAAATTCTATGGAACTAATAGCATATTAGAGAAATACATATAAAGTTATGGCCTAAGATCTTTATATTAGTATGAATGAATTATATGGTTATTAAAATTTGAACCTTTAAAATTTTTTGTAGAAAATGTTATTAAAAGAGGAGTTACATAAAATATTTAATTATTAACATATTAACAAACATTAAGTATGGCGAAGCAACTAGTATAGTATTTGGCGGATACTAGAACAGCTTGGCAACTGGCGGATAGTATTTGTAAATCAACGACTGTTTTATCTTATATTTAAATATCGTCTGATAACTTATAGAAATTAAATGAATGAATTTCTAAAATCTCTTAATTTTTGTTTTCGTTAAATTGGCTGCCACCTTCGCTTTAGAAATTAATTTGTTTTCGCCAAAGCATATTCATACGGTAAAATTTTTTCGTATCTAATACTCACTAGATTGTCAATTGTTTTGTTTCATTAATTTCAATGATAAAAGTAACCAGCCTTACTATAAATGATTCACTGTTCTTTCCCGGAATTAATAATTAAATCATCGAAATGATTTATAACTCAATGACTGTCAAATGGAATTACAGATATTTCTTATGAGTTGAGACGATTTCTTTAAGCTTAAAAAACATTTGGGAAAAAAAAAACTCTCACTATTTTCCGAATTTATTTTTCTTAATTTTCTAACAATATTAAAATATATTTAGGTTTTTTTTAAAAATATTAATCCTATAACAATGTTTTTTCTTCATTATCCAGTTCAATGATTGTTTATGTTTTGGATATCTGTAGCTGTACTGATTCAGCTACAAAAAATATGAGATGCTAGTAAATTATTTATCATCTGTATCAATTATTATATTTGATTTAATTTTTAGCCTAAAAGTTTAAACCTGTCATTATATAACCGATTGGGGAAATTTAGATATCTTATTTAAGAAGTGAATTACAGATTTTAAAAACCCATTATTTGAGAATTACCTTTATTTCAATATGACAAAAGCAATTATGTCTTTATATGTATGTATGTACATTCCAAACCTCACCTTCTAAATAAATGGGCAGAAATCAAATAAATTTGTATATTTATTAATTATGACAAACGATTGAAAAACAGACTGCCAATAATTTGGAGCATAAAAACTACTTGTCCTGTTAATTAGAAACTTACTAAAATTTTATCAATTTCATCTTTATAAGTTTGCATTTGCAAAGCATCAAAGCAATCTCAGAACAAATTCTTCCATAAGTAGTATTTCAAAACTATTTTAAAATTCAAAATTTTGCCTCTTTTGTTAATGCCACATTAATTTTCATGTAATTTTCCTTTCAATTTTTATTAATTTTTCAAAATTTGATAATTGAACAAATACGGAAGAGTTTAATGCAAGGGAATTCAGAGCTGTTCAATAGTTTCTGCTATATATCATTCAGATAAGGAACTAATACACCTTTATATCAGATATTTCAGTTTATTTTTAAATGTCTTCATTATTTTTGATTTTAATAAAAAATTCTAAAAATGATTTAATAAATTAAAAACTTTTCAATGAAATAAATATTTTAGTTGCCAAAAAATTATTTATCATTTTTTTTAAATAATTGTTTCGAAAAAAAATTAAAATTTGTAACAGTAGTTTTTATTTTTATAAACAAGGAAGGACTCTTACTAGAATACATTAGCAAACATTTGAAGGAAAAAAAAAGAATATTTAAAAGCAATTGATGTGATTTATTTTAAAGTTTTTTTAACAAAGGAAAACGAACTTTTTGATTAAGCTTCTCAAAAAGCTTATTAAAACTTTTTTTTAACATTTCAGTATTTGAGAAGAAAATTTTAATTATATAAATACATTAATAATTAAAACAGAAAAAAAGTATCAGTGGGTTCTAAAAATCGTCTGGTGGAAACGATATTCTCTTGTTAAATTAAAAATAATTTCAAGCAATAAAAGGATTTTGAGCATTGCTATATTTAAAAAAAAAGTCATTTACATTAAAAGTATTAGATCATGAAAATATTTTAAATCTGTGTGACGCTGGTTATATAACTAGTAAGAAAATATAAAAGGAAATAATTACGTATTATAATAGGCATAATAAGTCACCTGCGTCATTCAAAATTGTTCTTATATGTTGTCGCTTTTCCTTTCGACAATACTTTGATTTATAACTCTTGTTCCAAGAACAACTAAAAGGAAATGGAAAAGGAAGAACGACAGAAGCCCGAAAGAAGTTTTTTTATTGAATCTCTCCAGACAATAAGCTGGACAATTGAGTAGATTAGAACTAATCCCACTTAACTGAAATTTTTTTGTAGTCTGGTTCCTTCAATTTCGAAACAAGGGGCAATTTATATTCTTTCAAGTTAACAAACACAATATAAGAGTAGAATTTAACTTCATTATTTGTTATTCATAAGATGTATAGTAACCACCTGATGATTGACCGTATGAAATAGTTACAATAAATTTATATATTATATATCTATATCATAGTTCTCGTTTCTAAGCTATATTTATATTTTTCCAAAATGGTGAAATATTAAATAACGCTATTTTAAAAAAATTTAACGTTTGAAATACATTGTTTTCTATTCCATCTATATATTCGGTGCCAAATTTGCAATCGATTTTAAATTTCCTCGTGACTTGGTCTTGAAACTTTAAACATAGTTCAGAAATGAATGACAATTCAACATTAACTCGTCACTCTCTTGTCTGTTCGATACAAAATTTTACAATCGATATAAAAAAAATTTCACAATGGACAGATCTGCTATGCCAAGCCTTTTTCTCATCGGAAAGATAATTAAAAATTAATTGTAAAAATTCACAAACACGATTTAAAAAAACATAAAATAACTATTTCAATATTTTTTTATATACCACGTTTACAAAATGGACTAAAAAATAAATAATTTTTTTCATCTGTATACAGATTTATAGCCTAATAAAGACTGTCTTAAAAATTGTGCTAAGAAAATTTGCAAATTCAAAGTATTCACCCCTTGAACGGAAATGACGAGTCCAGCTCGTCATAAACTTTCCTGAACAAACTGACAAGGACGAGATGGACTAGCCAGAAATTACATAGATTTGAGTATGTGAAAGTCATATCGAGCCTATTGCTTTGATACATCTGTGTGCATGCTTCTAGTTACCGTTAGAATGTAATTTGTACAAATTTATATGTATAAATGTTGAAACACGTACTTACTTTCGTTTAAACACTATGTAGAACTGTAAATACTATGTTAAACATCAGTGAAGAATTAACCGACACTAATTATATTTTTATTTTTATACATATAACAATAACATTCATATAAATGTGTGAAACAAATATTTTTAATAATAACAAATTATTTGAGCAACAAAACCGTAAGTTCCTATACCATTCCCTTCGCTTAAAACTAAGAAAATTAAATCGTCTGCCAGAGCAGTGCTGACTGAAAATAAATTGTCGTTCAAGGGGTTAATTTAATTTACAATATATACGGGTACGTATCATATGTTCCATGGTATAAATATTATTAAAAATTTATTTAGAAATCTATTACGAATTGCGTGCTATCCTGGGTACAATAATTTCC
>JAOUZG010005735.1:11166363-11177058 GCA_026289955.1 Argiope argentata | reverse complement strand
CATGAATAGACATTTAACCAACATTCATCATGAATAGACATTTAACCAACATTCATCACGAATAGACATTTAACCAACATTCGTCACGAATAGACATTTAACCAACATTCGTCACGAATAGACATTTAAACAAAATTCATTATGAATAGACATTTAAACAACATTCGTCATGAATAGACATTTAAAAAACATTCGTCATGAATAGACATTTAAACAACATTCATTATGAATAGACATTCAAACAACATTCATTATGAATAGACATTTAAACAACATTCATTATAAATAGATATTTAAACAAAATTCATTATAAATAGATATTTAAACAAAATTCATTATGAGTAGACATTTTATTTATTATGAATAACAATGTCTACATTTTGTTACCTAAAACTTAAAACAGTTACTTCCATTATCCTTTGAGCTTCTAATTTTTGTTTAAAAAAGGAAAATAGTCTCAGATTCTTCATATACGAAGGTTCTATATACGAAGGTGTTCACGTTAAATTATGCTTATCATTTGAAAGACTTTTTAATTAAAAACTTAACATGAAAGAATAAACAATAGTAGCTGAGACAACTGTTACCGTTACTACTTCAATAGATTACTACTATCATATAAAAATATTCTACATAAACAAGAAAGTACACATACTTTTGTTTTTAAGGGTCAAATATTGAAAAGTTCAGTGATAATTATAAATATTAATTTTTTTCTTTAAAAAAATCAGTAATAGAAGTTTCATCAAAATCATTATAACTAACATATTCAAAACATTTACAATTTAGCAACTTACCTTCCAGACAATCACCATTGAGAAGACACAATGAAATATACGAAATAACACAGCTCTCTGAATACAGTCGAAACTAAAGTAAACAAAACACTGCCAGATAATATAATAAGTGTTCTTCACTATGATTGCCTTAAACAAAGTAAATGCTTTTTACTTCATCGGTTCTTCATCAGTGTGGAATGCAGTCAGTATTTTTTTTATCAATCTACAATACCCTCCTGATTCTATCAAAGAAAAATTAACAAGTTTCACTGATATTTAAAACAAATTCCGATAAGCTACAGTTGTGCAAGGAAAAAAATATCTGTTACTAAGTTCGAACCATGATTCAGATCGTTTCTTCAAACTATTATGGATTATACTCATATTAACGAGTTTTGCAACATCTTAAATGGTGTGAAAGTTAAAGAATGCACTGAATTAAAGAATAATGGAATAAAAAGTGCTGATAGTAATATAAGATAAATATATTATCCATGATCCGAAAAATATGTTTTTAAATCCTTTTTTAGTTAAATAGTTCTGTGTATTATAGATGAAAAACGAATTAATTGTTTGAAGCTATTAATGCATTTGAAATCCTGTTTGCTTACTCATGAATTCAAACAAAAATTCAAAAAAATTCTAATTTTAACATATTATTGTTTTTTAACATATTAATTATAAATTGTGCGAATAACGGCTGTATTTAGAGTGCTTCTATTCTTCATTTATTAATTGAAAACAGTATTTCAAAAATAATAATCAATACATAATCATATAAACTATTTACATATAAAAATACAGTAATTAATAATAAATATTTAATACCATTTTGAGTTTGAAGATTATCGTTTTTGTTTTGCTCTCGCTTTCCGAGGCTTTGGATAAATCGAGATTTTATTATTCGAACTCGCCAAGTTCTACAACAAAAATTGTGAAGTTAAAATGCCCTGTTCGTAGTTTTAAGGACTGAATAAGGAGGCCCAAATTTCATCAAATCGATTACAACTATATTTTTGAAGGTAAAAAAAAATGCAAGAAAAAATATATATAATTATTTCAAAGGATTAATAAGGTTTGCTTCAATAACATTTGCATTTTCTCAAAAAATAAAGTTTTAGTGCGAAATAAATGAAAAAAGCAAAACAAAGGTACGAGGAAAAATTATCCCCCCCCCTGAAGGTGTTCTTAATGGGTGAATAAAATTCATAAATAAAAAATAAAAAAAAATTATTAATCATTCGTTAAAAATAACGTTGCCTTTATAAAACTTAGAAAATATTTTTATTTACAAATCATCAAAATATTACTATTTAATTAGGAAAAAAAAAAAGCTCTTGAAAAATATGGCTTCGAAATTAAAATTTTAAAGGATAAATTTTACATAGGCATCATATAATTCTATTCAAAATTATTTTTTTTGAAAACATGAGAAATTATATAGGAAGTCAATAAATATGTATTAAAACAGTATTTTATTAGTTAAAATATTTCAAAATTTCTTTCATAATTTATTAAATATGCTATTATTCTATAAAGTGTACAGAAAGCATCCCTTAGGGCAAACAAATATTGTACAATATTGATCAATATGCGTAATATTGTTTAATATCATATAATATCGCGCAATATTGAACAATATTATGTTATAGAATGTGCTACCTGGGATTGAAAACATAAGCATTGAAAGCCATTTAATTCCGATTACCGATATTTTGTTGTTATACTTTTCATCGTTTTCATACTAATCCTACAATAGAATCAATATGAGAAAAAAAAGGGTATTATGAAATTAATTTGATTTTGATATTAGAGAACTTATTTGAAAAATGTAAACAAAGTATAAATAATTATAGAAACTGTGTCTAATTGAGGCCGTGGAACAAATTCTAAAAAAATTAAGCAATGAAAAGACTAGGAAATCCGTACAGTGTAGAAAATGACAGATTTCCAAACGGGCGGAAGGAAAAAGTCCTAAATATACTCTTTTTATTGTGTTCTGAATTGCGGCATATCTTTTTTTTTAATGTAAAGTGAACTTTTTTTGATTTGGGGCTTTTTCATATACTACAGATATCATAACTACGTTGAAATTATCAAAGAATGTGATTGAAATTTAAATAGAATCAAATGCCAGTTTTGAAAATATAACAATGCAACTGGTATTGTAAATATAACAATGTATAACTAAAATGTAACTAGTATTTTCATTTGTTAAATGTTTTGCATCATGCAATTATGAAATATAAAGCAAAGAAATGACTTCAATGGTGGCGAAAAAAATGTAAATATTGGGAAAGTGTTATATGTTGGAATTACAGTAACGCGTTTTTGGATTCAAGAACTGGAATTAATTTTGGTTTTAACTGGGTTATAAAGCCAATTATTTCTGCGGTTATAATTATAAGTTGAAACTTAAGAAAAGTTGTATATTTTTGTTCTGGTTAAGTAGACAATTTTATCTTAAAAGTATGATTTTTTTTAACACTTTTAGAGGAAAAATAAGAGCCAACATTATTGAAATAGTTTGACTGTAGAACGTTGTGATACGATGAAATTCATTAAAAAGAAATAAAGATTCATCCAATATAAATAAGAATATACAAATGAAATGCCAACATTAATCATTGAATATTCTTCTCAAACATTAAAGCATAATTATTTAAAGCATTTGTCCAGCAAGTTTTTTATGAAAATTTTTACGAAAGTACTTTCATTGCATATCTAAAATTACTTTATTACTTTCAAGTCTGCAATATTAAGAAAAATCATAGTACTTTTCCGTTAGTAGGCGCCAATGCAAAATCGCCAAATAATGTAAAATCCCGCCAAATTTTTTACATTGATTTTAAAGCAAAAAAACGCCAAATGTAGAATCCCGCCAAATTTCTTACAGTGATTTTAAAGCAAAAAATTGCCAAATGTAGAATTCCGCCAAATTTCTTACAGTGATTTTAAAGCGAAAAATCGCCAAATGTAGAAATCTGCCAACTTTATTTGACTTTTCGTTGGCGTTTCGATAACGAAAAAGTACCAAAACCATTACAGCATCATCTCATTTGCATATTAATTTTTCGAAAGAAATGCTATTTAGGAAATAAACAAATAAAATATAAAAAATTGTAAATTTTATTAACTATGAAACAAAGCTTTGGGTTCCTTTTCTTTATTTCTTTCTATAGATAGTTTACTATTTAACTATTTTAAATACTCAGTTATAGAGCAAATAGCATTTTGCAACGCATTAGATTTTGTTTGTAAAGGAAATTCTATGATTTGTTCAACTTGCTGATCAAGTGCATCCATTTTGCATTGATTTTTAGAAATTTCTTTGTCTATTATTTCTTTTTTCTGTAAAAAAATCAGATTTTTGCATTTTTTCTTTATATCTTTGGCAGAAATTTCTGCAGCTTTCTGTTTCTCCAATTTTTTGAATGGGTAGTTTTTGATGATATTATCAAATTTTTAATAATATTTATCGTCAATCTTTATTTCTGCAAACCATCAACCATTCAAAGTGCTCATTTTCTAAAGTTCATAATGAATGAAATACACTTTTCAGTCTTCTTAGAGTAAAACAAATTCTCAAAATTTTGATCAAAATTATCCTTAGCAAAGCATTTGTAATACTAATGTTGAAATGTAATGATAAATGATAAATAAAGAACTGTAACAACGTGTAAAAAAGTAACAATGGGCTCACGTTATTAAAAAAAATCATACCATTTCAGAAAAAGCATAAAATTGGGAAAAGAAATATTTTTTCCCTATTTATACATGCAAAAGCAGATAAGAGTTGTGTCAGTGAAAGGTATATATTTCCCCCGTAAAATCAGTATTTTCTTGAACATAGGGAACATTTCAAGAAATATTTTCCCTTTTTGAGATAAAAGATCATGCATTATAATAATAATAATAATAATAATAATAAACGTTCACATAATCCGGTAAAATTAAAACCCTTTTGTTTATTTCTCTGTTTAAAAGAGGTTAATTATACAATTTTACTATTTTATATGCGACATTAGCATGAAGAAAGGAAATTAGAAAGTACTAAATGTTCTCTATTTTTCGAATATTTTGTTATAAAAACATTTGCATGATCGTCGATGCATGTGAACAAGTTCTGGACAGAGGAGATAGACAAGAAGACAGTACCAGAGAAGCAAACATAACAGGGTAAGATATTACAATAAATAACATTGTACAATGTTAATCACATAACTTTTGTTCATATTTCTAATTCCTACCACTTTTTCTCATTCAGAATGTACTGTTTTTTACATATGCTGTTACCTAAACCCTTCGCATACAACGAGGTGCCTGAAATTCGTTTTCGTTTTCAGATTTTTTAGTTTTAAATTTGCAGTTAGGAGACATAATTAAGTATTTAAAAATGAAAAAAATCAGAAACGCTTCCATATCTTAAATGTTCCTTATATTATTACCAGCTTTTTCCCACGACTTCGTATGCCTAGCGTATGTGAGAACTGACGACCTGGTCACAATGTAAGATATTCTCAAGCTGTATGAAAGAGTGAATTTTCAACTCCAATTGGGACAACGCAAATCTGTGAACTTTATACGCCAGTAGAGGTGACGCAATACAGATTAGAAATTTTTAATATTTTTACTCTGTATTATTTTAAATTGAAAGTTCTTCAAAATGAATACAAAAAATATATTAATTAACAATGCTTGATTTTAAAAGCACCAGACTGTAAGAAAATAAACAGAGTCGTTTGAAATAATCGTCTGGAAACATTTTAAGCTTAGCCTTATTAGCGTGAAAAAACAACAACTGAAGTCTTTCTCATTTGGTGGTGGGGAAATAAAGAATTTTGGCGGAAAAGTTAGTTTTTAATTAATAAAAAAATTAACCACTCAATTAATCGGAATAAACAGTAGTATATATCATATTCTAGCAAATAATTAATCTCAGTGCTAAACTTCATCCAATTTCGTTCTGTTGTTCTGATGTGATTGACTAACATCATCCATCCATCTAAACTTTCACATTTTTAATAGTAGTATAAATAAGACACAAAATAACAATAAATGTCCGAAATAGGATATAACATCTCATTAGGAAGTTAAATAAAACCAATTCATATGTCAAGGGGTTAAGCTTTCACCTATTTCAATATAGTTCGTAATATGGTATAATAATAAAGTATGATTAACAAATTATGTTTGTGTTAATGTAATAAAACATTTTTATCCAGCATCCACTTTAAAAGCATACTGATTGTTGGCAATTGCTAGCGTAAGAGAGAAAAAATATTTAGTAAACATTTCGAGCACATATCAAGCAATATAAAAATGCCGCCAAATATTGAAATTTGCCAGATATTGACTTTTTATACCAATATATGCAAAAGAAGAGATGCTGCATTTGCTGAACAATTTTCGAACTCAGAAGTTTGCTAGATCTTCAAATTAAGTTCTCCTTGAATTCAATTTTTTTTGTAAATGTAACTATATTATTATGCTGACATTAAGCTGTTAGATGGGTGAATTATGCTTTATAATTTTTGTACAAAGACTGTTGATTCGTAATTAATGTTTTGTCCTAAATACGTGGAAGAGTGGTTTGTCTATCTGTTAGGTCTAATGTTTGAAATAACGATAATTCAAATCACAAGATTAAATGAAATTTGGCATGATATCTTGATTCCAAAACTGTAGAGTTTATCGGATTTTAATCCCTAATACCTGACACTAGCGTTCTAAAACGCAAATTCGACTCCTTTCTCGGTACTACGAAGCTAAACTTAAAATACACTATACAATGTAACTATAGGAGAAAGTAGAATGGAAAGCTTGGTTGATCCGTAGAGAGGATCACCCCCTTGGCGCACTTTTCAAAATCGCCAACTCCCCGCGATCTTGCGTCTTATCTCCCGGAGGAAGATATCCTCCAACGACAACATCGGGTTGCCGTATTTGGCGCTAAATATCCTCGGCGAAAAGGGGGTGATGCTCTCACCGGAAAGCTTTCCATTATTTATTTCCTTTTTGTAAAGAAAGAAAATTTTATAAAAAAAACTGGATTCATGACTATAAAATTATGTCGACAACAATTTAAAAATAATATGTTTTTTCATAATAAAAAAATGCATAAAATGATTTCCTTGTAACATTTGAAGAAACATAAATATAGTAAGAAATGCAAATAAGCAGAAACACAGTATTTATGAATATTTTATTTTCAACATTAGGAACAAGACAGAGATCAAATAATTTTCTTTTTACAACATACAAAAATGTTTCTGCAAATAAAATTATCTGATCTGAGAGGACTAAAAAGTAATAAATAAATGTATATAAATTTGAATAGCAAAAATCACACTTTTTTTGCACAGACATTACAAAAAAATAAGGTTTGCTTCTTCAAATGCTTTACATCGATTTAGATAATAGCACAAAATTATATCACATTTTCAAGATAAAATGAGAAAAATACAGTTGACTAGAAAACTTCCATGAATCAGATTAACGACCAAGTTTACTAAAAAAGTTACAGCACCTGATTTAAAAGTAAAATTTTGAGACGCATTCTTTGGCCTTGCCAAATAAAATAAAAAGAGCACAACGATGCAAATGTTTAATTTGAAAGTTCTATTCTTTTGTATCTGATTAAATTTCACCTTGGCACTTTGACTCGCTTTATTGAGAATTATGATAAAAATTTGTAATTAGAAAAAAGATATGGAATATATTTTTTAAATGTATTCGCACATTTTAATAAAATTATCATTAATTAATGTTTTCAAGTGAAACATGTTAGAAAAAAGTCAATACTTTTTCCATACTATATCGGAGATCTTTACTTTCTCGTATTCTTGTCAAATATTTTTCTGAAATCATTTTCATATATATATATATAATGAATTATACTTTGAAGTAATTAATAATGTTGAAATTAAGATGGATTAATTAAAAAATTATCAAATTATCCATGATAATCGAGTCTATTTCAATAGTTAGATAAATGATTTGCGAATAAGTTTTGCAATATAATATAATACTTATGTATTCAAATATTAAGATCAAAAGCAATCAATCAATTTTCAATTAAAATTTTTTAATCCGTTAGTTAGCAAAGGGCGTAGCATAATAATTATATGCAAACATTTCTGGTCCACAATTTTTTTTTTTGGCTAATTCTAAAATAAATATGTAACAGTTCAGTTTAAGGCTAATTTCACAGAATCCGAAGAACAATTTTTTCAGTGAGATTGCATCATTTTTTATTAAGTTGTTTAAGTTATTATTTAACTTCTAAATTATTACGCATTTATTAAAAGGAAATAGTAGTTATTTTGTCATTTGAAATTTTCTTTTCAGTTGGGCTGCAGTATTAATGTATGAAAATTTAGAAAGATAAATAGAAAGTATGCATTTCACAATTGCATGAACAGCCATGAATGTGATGCCTTTAATATTTTTAAATATGTCTAACAAACAACTAAAATGTTATCGTGACTCTGACGAGTTGACTTTTGAACTTAGACGAGTTCACTTGCTGTGAGGGTGAAAGGTAAGAAATAATAATGTGGGTTACAACAATGATCTTTATCATCGAGCGATAAAGGAGCGAAACACAGCCAAATCTGGCAGATTGGCTCATGTATGATAATGTACAATTTATTTGTATCGTTTCCGTTAACTCGTCAGAGCCAAAACATATTTAAATTTTGTATTCAAATTTGATACCAAGTATCAAAACCTTAAGTGCGATTCATAACAGAGTTATAGTATTTCCATTAAACAAAATAAATTGTCACGATCGATATAAACTGAAATAAATAATATAATTAAGACAACTGAATGTGTTTTTGTTTGTTTTGTTATGTGGCAAGAGAATTGCTACTCGCCATTAATGCAAGCATCTGGCACTAAGTAAGAGAATAATTTCAAATAGGTTATTAGTTCAAAGAATCAAATCAATTTATAACTAGAATGAGCAAGATCCATTCGAATATTTTTTAAAAAGTAATTCAAAATTAGGAAATTTGAAAAGTTATAAACTTAAAATAATTGGAACATTTTGCTTAGTTAAAATAATGCACAAGTATGAATTTTTTTTGAGAATGGAAAGGTTATTAACTGAATTATTTGTATCAAAATTTGTAATATTTAAAAAAAATTAGTACAAATTATCTAACAAATGTTGATTAAATTTCATAATTATTGTAATTTAGAATTGATCATTCTGAAACAGAAATCATGAAAGAATTTTCCATGTAAATGGATAAAATTAATTAAAAATAATGACAAAATGCAATTTTCTCTTCTTTTAAGTAAATTATAGAGCTTATTATATATATTTTAAATAAAAAAATTATAAAATAATTTTTAAAATACCAAGAATAAACCGTATGTTTACCTAATGTTTCTCTTCTAAATTATTGCTACGAATTTTTAAGAATTCTATTACCGATAATAGTAGGGTTTAACTTTAACAAAAATTCAATTATTGTCCCATAAATATTTTAATTATTGTTGCTTATTCGAAAAGAAACAAAAGGCTGTTTCTATATGATATTTACAAATCATGTTATATATATTTAAATGTTTTTTTCAAGTAATCATGAAAAAGTAATGTAATTAATGTTTTTCTCGAAGTCCATTTTTTTTCTTCCAATTTTCACTTCACTACATATTTGAGGCGTTTCATCCTATTCATACACATCTATGGAAAATACGCATTTGTTGTACAATTATTTATCTCGGAGAAAGTAGAAAAGGTGGAAGACTTGCAGGATGAGATAGTTCTAAGCTAGCTACAAGCACTTTTCAACACATAAGATAAAGGGTCATGTGTTCCAATAAGTATATACATTGCTAGATTTTAATTGAAGCACATCATCTTACTGCGTATTATGAATGCCGAAAATAATAAAACAAATACAATATTGAAAAAGGTAGAAAGTAGATACTAATAAAAGGAATGACTTATTAGTCGATGAATGTCTGTAAGGGTATTTCAGTTTTTGGAAATGAAGATAATTTATAAGAATTTGAAAAGGCAAAAACGTTTAATTGGCATACTTCATATTTGACTTGTTCTGACTTTCGACTTGTATGTTAGTCATTTTTATACCATATTAAGAGTAATCATAATCAAATTTATCATCTTTTGAATGCCCATTCATTTTACTGCCTCTAGTTAGAGATCTCTTGATAATTTTAGAAATAAAAAAAATTAATAAACCCTTTGATCATATAAAGGTCTTTCAATAATAAAATTAATTATCAGATAATTGTTGTTTTAAGATAAATATGCCTATACCTAACGCTGAAAAAAGTTAGTTTTACTTCTTTCTGAATTTTTCGATAAAACAAAACTTAGAAGTTTCAATTCTCATTTAGAATAATAATGGATGTTTCATTTTGTGTTTTAGTTTTAATTAGTCCAATTAATAAGTAACATTTTTTTATCCAATAAACGAAATGAATTTATTTTATTATATTTATTTCAATCTTAAAAATAATAATAATATTAATATATGGTTAATAATAGAAAGAATTAAAGGATTGTTATAAACTTGCCATAAAAAATTAAAGCATAAATTAAATGATTATTTGCTTTATACGTGCGTTTTTAGAATATCAAAAGGCTAATGCAGGCCTAACCACTTTTTCCTTTCCTTCTTCTTTCAGATTCCCTTACTTTTTAAGCATCGCCGTTTTTTCTGGAAAATCACAAATCTAAAAGAAACCAAAATATTCCCAAAATATTCTTCACCTTTAAATGTTAAAAAACAAAATTACGAGCATTTCAAAAGTTTGTACGTTTTGAAAAATAGAAAAAATGCATTTATATGAAAATTAAATGCATATTTTTATAGCATCCTGAAAGTATTAATGACTGATTAAATAAATTAACTAGTTAACGAAATTAATCCGC
>JAOUZG010005735.1:11146645-11166353 GCA_026289955.1 Argiope argentata | reverse complement strand
AATCCGCTTAATTCAAAATTGAATATGAAATTCAAAGCTATATTATTACATATATAATGAAATATAAATTAGGCCAATTAATAATTTATTTATAAATATATATATTTTTTTAATTTATCAATAAAGAATGAAAATAATCATTATTTTGCAATTAATGAGATGGCTCAAATACTGCATAATTTTAAACACATTTAACCTAACTTTTAACTTTAAACATAGTCACAAAAAATAATTATAGTGTGCATAAAAAGATGCATTAAAGGCGTCTACCTAAACAATTTTTTTACATTCAGTTTTATTTTCATTTATTGCATTTGTTCTTATAACACACGCATATATACTTCCTAATGAACTACGCAAAACATCTGTTAGAAGCAATAACTTTAAAGCTCAAGGGTATAATTCTGGTCACAAAAATGATGGACGAGGAAAAATGAGGAAGTTATTAATGACGCATGGACCCAAAATATAAGTACTTTGCTGAAAATGAATGGACTTTTTTTTACCAATGGACGTAACATCCTTAGTGCACACGCTTTTATTTTAATGGAGGAGGTATAAATTCATTGATTTCACAAAATTATTTAAAGATTGAAAATTATCCAATTCCTACTAAAATTATATATATGACTATTAAATCCTCAAATTCAATTTGGGAGAAGATTGGAGTAATTTACCGATCCGATTTAAGCTCCTACATTAGCCGATAATTCAACAAGTATTGATTTATAGCTCCCCGTTTGGAGTTCTATGTTATTAATTATTATGAGAAAAATCGATGGTTCTTCGAAATTTTAGTTCGATCGATGCCTTTGATTAATATTAGTGATTATGTAAGGTGAAAAAATTATTGATTAATACTTCGAAATCGAAACTGTTTTAGATTTTATCGAGCAAACCTCAGAAAGACTTTTCGGAAAAAAATCCCTGCTAGATTAAAAAAGAACTTCTTCAAAGACCAGATATGATCCGAGTATACATAGATTAAGAAAAAGGACATGAATCACGTTCCATACCTTATACAATAACTAAGTTCTTGAAAGAATATGCGATTCTTCGAGTGGAAAAAAGAGGAAGATTAAGTTTTCTCTCCATTGTTTTTCTTCATTACACCTAAGATAGCTATGGCGCGTGTAATATAAGTTAATTCCAAAAATTTCTTCAAATTTTTTTCTTAGAGCCTAGCTTATCCGAAATTGAGCAACATCTCAATGAATCATTCTTCATACAATTGTGATTTTCAATTATCAGCTTTAGAACTTCAAGTATTTTGCCCATCCAATTAAATGAGAGCAATTTTTCTCTTACGAAATTTAAATTTCCCAATTTCATACTATGACGTAGCAAAGACTTCACATCCAGATCTGTTGCTGAAAGATCATAAGGATTTATTGATTTTCTTTTGTTCTGATAAAAGAAAGCAACATTATAACACCGAATCACACTTTTATTATGAAACAAATATAATAAATGTGCATTCTAACATTTAAGATGGGTATACTTTAGTGAATTTGAACAACTTTTGCTACAACAATAGAAATATTGATGATTATTGATTAGAAGTTATTGGCATTACATTTCGAAATTAGAAATTGATATTGCATTTAACATCAGTATAATTCTCGTTTTATTTGAATAGTGTAGAATATCATATAATTATTTTTTTTATCTTCAGAAGGTGGTGAAGAACAATTAATGTTTCATTTAGATTCAGAATTAGGCTTAACAGCACTTCAATTTATTTTGCTTGTTTTACCATGATTTCGATTTTAAAGAGAATAACACACTTCTCAGGTAGATGCTTGTATATGGAAGGTATTTTCTCATTAAAATTACACCCTTTGCGATTTCTTAACCTAAAAATACAACTATTGTTTCAAAATTATGATACATTAAAAAAGTTCCCTTTTTCCTTACAAAAGGATAGAAACTTTTGTTGTACCATCGCTATAAATTAATAATTTGCAACATTCTGAAGTAAAGAAACAGATAATTTTATAAAATTTCCTATTAGAAGACTGCTTTACATCCTTTGTCAAAACATATTTTTGTAAAAGAGAATTAGAGAATCGATTGACGTGTACATAGTATTTAAGATTAAAAAAGAAATAAATTAACGTACAGAAAATCTCACCTATTTCAATAAGAAAATAAAAGCGTCGGAAACTAAATTCTTTTGGAAAGCATTACCACAAGGTGGAAAAAAGTATATATTATATATATACTTGGAAAATTGCTTTTACACATAAGCTACTTAAGAAGTTTCACAAAAGTTGGCTTATTTCTCCATTACGAAGTAATGGAATAGTAGCGGCGAAGCCTTTGAAAGCAAGCGAGGAAAATTATCAATATAAAAGAAAAATTATAATCTCTTCTTTCAAGAATAAATAAGAAGTAACGTTAATATTTTTAGATATTCTGTTTCAATTTCAAATTAAAAGGCCTCATGAGAAACAAAGAGGATTAATTACATTTTCAATCTATCAAACGAATTCACAATCCCAAAATTTTAAGTATATTTTGTTTTAAATTCATTTGAACAGTTCTTGCTGCGATAAAATACTGAAACATTAAGAACTATAAAATAATATAGAATTTTTTCTCGGTAGATCTTTAGATGGATTCTTTTATGATATGAACATAAAAAAATCCAATTAACGAATATCATTCGTTAATAATAGCGCGATGCTGATTTCATAACGTAAATTCAGAAGGATTATTAGAATGATACATATAGTTAAAATAATAATTAATAAAATTTTTAACTATGTATCTCATTGATTCCAGTTACAGCTTCATTTTAAGTGGATAGATTTTTTGAATTTTAATTTTAATCTCTTTAGATATCTGAGAGGAATGTCAAATTGAAAAATAGAGCTATTTTACCACTTACACTAAGGAAAAAAGAAAACCATATGAAATAAAATTATATTTATTTATTAAATATTACTCACAAAATAGGGCTCCGACATTCTATTCATAGTTGAAACATTAGGAGATAATTTTTAAAATGTTAATATTTAAAGTTCTATTAAGTCACATTCTCAAACAAGTTTTTAATATTAATTATTCACTATACATGAAAAAAGGAAAAAACTAGAGCATTTTACTCGAACCTAGAGTCAATTCTTAATTAAAAATTTTTAAAGTTTTTTAGTCGTTCATTGAGAAAAAAAAGGTAAATTTAGATGCTAAAATAATTCTTTCATAACATAAACTTAAATATAATCCAGGTTTATTAGCAGATAAATATCCATTAAACAATTTTTCATAATCAATCTTATAGATAGATATAATGATTACTTATTTATCACATATTCCCTCAACTACATCTGGTAGCTAGATTTCACGTATTTAATTTGTTTAAATTTAGAAGCCCAATTTTCAAAAAATGGAAAAAAATCTATTATTTATTTGGAATTACATGAAAACAGAAGTAGATCAATTAGTCTTATATACATTAAATTTAACAATATTAAATGCTGGTGATGTGCTTGGTTTTTAACAATAAATTCAAATTACAAAATATTATTTAAGAGTTGGCTGTCTCTTCCTAAACTATATTTTATCATAGCAAACGATAATGATTATTCCAATGTCGTTTGATTTCTATCTTTCTGTTAATTTTTTTTGTTATTTACTCAATTAAAAAAACTACTTTTCGTTTCTCATAAATAAACTTGTTAAAAAAATCAGAAAATACCATTCAGTACGATGATCGGATTTGTCATTTTTCAAAATAAAAATGGCAGTTTCCCATAAATAATATTCATTGAGCAAGTAACGAAACAAAGTTTTTCCAAACATGACTTTGTTGTTATTATTATTCTTTTTAATTTGGAAGAAAATAAAGGCAAGCAGAATCCTAAAATTACACGAAGCTAGTAAGCCAAACGATAAATATTGCTTTCTAAAAATTAATAAAATTGGAACTAAAGTAAAAATAACAATCGTGAATACGAGGAATATGCCTTAAAAATAGTAGAATGAACAAAATACATATTAATTTATTTCGATCAAAACTGAATGTAGCATGAACTCGCGCATAAAAAAGTTTCCACTTTCAACATTTGGAGTTCAGGTTTAATTTTAAAGAAGAAACTGCACCGAGATGAAAAGAAAGAAATGAGTTATTTTCCCTTCTTGATTCGTTTCACTTTTTCGGTGTTTCATTTCACAAATGCAGCTGCGCGGAGATTTTCAATAAGCTAGAGTGCTACTCCGGAAGGATGCAGAAGTCGGATCTGAAGTGAAGATGTACAGCCGGAGGAAAATTATCTAAAATGAAATCGAGGAGAAACTCGAAATTAGAAGGAATCTTTGCCTACTTACTTTATTCAGAGGAATAAATCACATGTCAGCCACTGAGACAGAGAGAAATTGGGAAACAGAAAAGAATTGTGTAACTTCTGAAACGAGTTGAAATTAAATATAACAAATGACCTGAGAGCAACAATTTGTTTTATTCCGCCATCAAACCAAATAGCAAATTGCATTATTACAATCTGTCTGGAATGTTTTTTTATAACTTTCCACTATTTTATCAACAGAATATTTGTCGTGATTCGTTCGCTCTCGAAGAAAATGTTCATATTCACTAATAATAAAGATAAAAGTGATTTTACTTTAAAATGCATCGACTTTCTAAAAGGCAAACCATTTGATTTAGATTGATAAAATTGGCATATATATATATATATATATATATATATATATAGGAGGATGGCATTGTGCTACTTCGAGTGATTGTTTTAAAATTAATTTGAAAATTGAACGAAATTTTTAGATTTTAAAGATAAAAATGATTTTTACATCATTTTAAAATTCAAAATATTATTTATCTTAATCATGAAAGAAAAATTAAGCAATAAAGAGTGAAATTTTCAAGCAATTTTAAAATAATAGTTAATACTTATTTTAGAACATATTTTACTATTTAAACTAAAAAAACTTTTATAATTGTTACTAATATTGTCTTAGCTTTTTTACTCATTATTTATAGCTAAAATATGAAGATTCTACTTATTTTTCGATACTGAATAAATTCAATAAAGAATTTGCCTTTGAAAAAGGCTTGAAATTTTATATTGCTTTTAATAATCTCAATTTAAAAAATAAAGCAATAACAAATTTTTTTAAATACTACAGCTCTTTAAGTCATATAATATTAAATGTATAAAACTGAATGGAACAGGGTTTCTAAAAGAGTATAACTAATATGTGAACCAACTGGTCATCAAAGGCGGATAGCATTCGATGTAAAATTTACACCAACGAAAATATAGGTTAATTTTTTAATAAAAGTACACTAGCATTTAAGTTAATCTGCATATCATTAATATACATTCAAGATGGGAGTTAGCTTATTTTTTTTACGATTTGCTGGTTTGCTACACATTCTAACAAATACATCATACATTAATACAGCGTTGAAGTTGAGATAATTCTGGCTAATAAATATTCGAAATAATAATAATTCAAGGTAATCAGAATTTCATAATACAATTCCTGAAGTCTGCTAGCTTTAAACAAGATTTAAATCCGGTTTTCATAAACATGGAATTTATTTTCAAACTATTTTGATTTCTTTTAAAGTTGAATTAAAATAGACAAATACCATGATCTTCATACAGCGCAACATTAATTGATGACGTATTGAAAAATTAATAAGGTTCTGAAGTTAATGTATTTGTTATCCTGCGAATTCAATCCAAAAGCAAGGAAATCCTTTCCAGATGAGATTAAGAGATTAAAACACAGTAGTTCCTCTCTCAGTCAAGCGTGGGATGGTGTATAGTTTTTGGGGACATAACATTTGCTGGAATGGAAACGCTTCCTATTTAAAATCAAATATTCAGAAAATACAAAAAGAAAAAGTTGTAGGGCATTCGTTGAAATTTATTCCTTGTTCAAATAGTATGCTTTTCTCGTACAAAATAGTACTAAGAATTTAAAAAAAAATTTCAGATTTTTTACAAATTGCTTGAATTTTAGCAATATTACTTTTTTTAATAAAATGAATGAAATTAACAAAACTTAAAAAAACAAAAACAAAAACCTTTTTTATATGTTTAACAAAGCAGCAGTAAAGTCAATCTAATCAGTTCTAACTGTTAATTATTAGTATCTACCTTTTACCAATATGTTAAATTAATATGAAAAATTAAAATTTCCATAAAACGAAAATAAACACATATTCACAACTGGATAAATAAGCATCTGTTAAAATAAACGTAAGATAAAATTAATCACAACTTTATAGTACACTTTGAAGTGACTCTGTAACAAATAATGTTTTCAAGTCTCGGTTCGCCCCTCATGAGGCTTTTCTATCACATTCACAACACCACCACTGGCGGTTGAAGACCTTATCGAGGCAAGATTCTTTTGGTGATTTCTTAGTTCATCACCGAAAGCTAGGAGGCCCAGTTGAGCATGAGAGGCCTCTCCAAGTGCTCTTGACCTTAAACAAGCACGGTACTGATCCACTGATAAGTCGGGGTCACAGAGCTTTTCGTGCCAGTTGTGAAAGATGCCAGGATCAGTCGCCCTGACCACAATAAGGTTACTGCGGACATACTTTCTATACAACATGACATCTTCCCCACCCCAGCCTATGATGTCTTCGTCGAAACCTTTTAGATTCATGAAATCACTTCTGTACTGACAAGTCATACCGTATCCAAAATCCCTCCAGAAACCAGAATCTCTGGATATTGTCAGTTGTTCTGCTTCTGAAGGTGTCTCTTTGCCTTGTAAAGAATACACTAAGGAAGGATTATAAAGGCTAAAGACAATAGGGTAATACACTTTTTTGCCGGGCGATGCGTTCAGACGACAGCGTTCCAGAAACCTGTTGGTGAAGACAATGTCGACGTCACATAGAAACATTAGAACATCTCCTTTAGACCAGTGTTGGACACCTACTTGCAGCCCTTTACCCCTGGAGAAAGTCTCATTCAAGGTCAAGAGTTTAAGGTTCCGGAATTTAGTCTCTCGAGATACTTTAGTTAGAATCACGCGAACGTCGTGAAGACCTTCGTCCCCGAAGTACACTACAGTTAAGAAAACTTTTCTATCATGTTTGATGGCCACTTTAGAAAATCTATCCATGAACGTCCTGAAAGCGTCTATTCTACCCGATAAAGGCAGAATTACATTGATGAGTTCCTTTGAAGTTTTCACTTTCTCATTGATAAGAGTCTGCACCGGACCAAATGGCCTTATCAAAACTATGCGGTGATAAGCCCTGGAAACATTCTTCTCTTTGAAGTATAGCTCGTATTGGGTTCCTGTTGTTGGTTCGTTTCTGAAAAGGCCTTCAGCGAAGTCATCCACAGTGTATCGTTGCTTGCCCTTTTTATCTCGATTGAGGACATCTAGAGCTCTTACGAAGACTTCCAGTAGGTCCTTTCGCTTATATCCGATGGGTTTCTCGACAACTCTTTTTCCGAGTCCCAGAGCGACTGGATATACCCGTCCGAAAGTAAAATGGCTGAAAGGAACCACCTCATACTCGTTGTTTAATTGAACCCCGTGACGAATTTCGGCAGAGTTAACTTGCTTGCGAAGATAATCGGAGCATTCTACAGGGCGCTGGTTTTCAGACGAAGATCTTGAGGGAGGTTCAACAATCGGCACAGAGACGGGATCCACAAAGGGCTTTTGCAGATCAGAAACCTATGACAGTAAAAAATGATAAATAAATTCAACTCAATTCTAAATACATTCAGACTGATGGGTAAAATTTCATTATCTTGGAACTTATAAATCGATACTTAGTTTGTTTTAAACTTTTTGGTATTCTCTGAAATGTGGAACATTGCGAAAATTGTATATCACTTAGTAAAACTGCTTATTAATATCAAATCTGAGCTTAAATATTTTATTTGTGTATCTATATGTAAGGCTTAATTGTAAAGTTATGTTGGATTCCAAATTTTATTTTTAATTGCTGATGGCTCTTTTAGACTGAATGAAGACGGAAATCATAGATCTTTTCATTTTATTCAGCTGTTCTTATAATAACGAAAATTCCAGAGAGAGAGAGAGAGAGAGAGAGAGATTGCTACGAATTTTTGAAAAATTACTGCGATTCAGAAAAACAAAGAAAAAATTAAAATGCTCAAGAAATTTGAAATCAAGATTTTGAGAAATCTCCACGGTTTTTTTCCTTAATAGAAATTTTTTGGCATTATGCTATTTTAATTTCATATCCACCTATGTTACAACATTCATAAAGCACAGAGATATAAGGGTAATAATAACGAATCGCCTCACCATGGCTGGGCATCTGAGGCTTAACTAAATGACACTCATCAGGACAGTTACAAGGGAACTATGTACTAAGAGCCATACGTGACGAAGCCACTCTATCTCTCGTAAAAAGTACACTCTGTTATCAGATTGCAGGTATTTTATTCCTAACTATTACTGTGTCAGTCAGAAGTAAGTATTATTGGTGTTCCTTTCAGAGAAGAGGTACAGGCATGTAGACAGAATTCTTTCTGCTTGTGACAAAAAATTTCCTATTAAAAGCTTTTCATATAAATTGGTAGAATGTTTTAAACTTTACAAAATCAAAAAACAATAGCCGGTTATCGTAATGTCAGTATATCAGTAATTATCGTCACTAGACAAAATAATTTTGAATACTTTTAGTGTATTTCAAGTCAAAAGAGAATGACTGAAGGAATAGGATATAGGTATAGCCAGTTTGGTCCTTATATAGAAAGAAGTGAAAGCAAATTTATAAACCTTTTTCCAACTACATGTAATTAGGTATAGTTGATATGCCAACTACGTGTATTAGAATTACTAATAATACTCCAACTACGTGTATTAGAAATATGTATGTCAATTACAAATATTAGAAATATTGTTGGTATGAAAATTACGTGTATTAGAACAACTAATAATATTCTAACTACGTGTATTAGAAATATAATAGGTATGCCAACTATGTGTATTAGAAATATAATAGGTATGCCAACTATGTGTATTAGAAATATAGTTGGTATGTCAATTACGTGTATTAGAACTACTACTAGTACTCCACCTACGTGTATTAGAAATATATTTGGTATGCCGATAAATTAACGAGATTGCTTTGTACAACGATTAGAAAGTGAAAAATTATAATAAATATATCTTTTTATTCTTGTATATTATGAAAGAAGCATATACTACAGTTTGAACATAAATAAAATACAACAATTTATAAAAAATGATAAGGAATTATCATAGTTCAATTTCTCTTTCAGAAATAATGTAATTGGAAAATGTGTTTGCTGAATAATCTTCAAATATTTATATTTTCTTTTTCGACTTGGCTGATCGTAGAAAGTATATTGAAATGTATCTATTTGACTGATAAAACAATTAAAAATGATTGGTAACGTATTGAGATTAAAATCCAAAAATTACCAGTAAACCAATTAAAAATCCCTAACTGTAATTAATTTTTTTGAATTAAAATATGAGAATAATAATTTAGCAAAATATATTTGATTGTCTTTTATAAATTAATTATGAAAATAGAATAATGATTCGACAAATATGATGCATATATCGGAATAACGATTCGATAATCATGTTATCTGGACAATTCAGATATTTCTTTTCTACAAGCAATGAAGGATTTATATATTAATCCTCAATAATTACAAAGAATCTTTAAAATCTCAATAACAAGATTCTTATTATTCTTTTCAATAAAAGAGTGATGTGAAACCTTTGTCTAAAGTTCAGTGAAAAGATAAATGGCAATTTTAATCAACTGCAACTCTTAAAGCTGCTCGAAGAAAAGGGGAATCCAAAATATTGAGGGTGAAAGGGATTTAACTCTAAACGTTTGTTTAATAATTTGACACTGCACTTGAAGCACTTATTACAAATAGGCTTTCAGCTCAGTGAGTACTGGCTAAAATGTGAAGAATCTGAACCCAGAATTCTCTGGATGTATTGGAGAGGAATAACATGGGGTGTTATTAGAGAGGAATTGCAGTTTAACATGTAATCCTCCTTTGCCATCCAGAAACTAATTAGGAGCTTATAACGCTTTGTGGATCGCAAATCGTTAGCCGAATTCCTTAAAGGACAACGTAATTACTTTGATTAACAACACCAAAATTTGAAATTTGGATATCAGGCTACTCGAATATGAAATTGTTCTATATACAGGGTGTCCTTACATTCATGGGTCAAACTTCAAGAGTAAGTAAAATGGATATAAAGAATTTTTTTGAATTGAAAAAAGGTGTCGAAAATGACAAATTCAGGTTAAACAAGTAAGTGGAGGAAAATGTAGGGTCTATGAACTTCATTGGAAAGCTTTCAGTCTCCGCTGTAATTATTCATAGAACACTTGGCATCTTTAAGAGTATACGCTAATTACTTGTTAGATGATACTAAGCCTGTATCGACGCTGATGGTGGCCAAATTGTAAATTGACTAAAATATTATGTAAATAAAGATATTTCCATTCATTATCCAAGCATTTGTTATTTTTTAAACTTTTCATACTCGACTTCACACTGCTATACAAAAAATACTTTTTTATATGTATTTTACACTGGCAGTAATCTTACGGCGTTGACCATGACATATAATATAAGAATAAAAATTAGCTTTAAACTCAAGTCTAGCCTCCACCCGATCTGACATGGGCAGGCTATTCAACAACAAATATAAAAATACGTTGAGGTCGCATTTCCTTCTTTTCGGCATAATGAGATATGAATTGATGAATTGATTTGTTAGATTTGAATGAGATTTGAATTGATTGTTGATTGATTTGAATTGAAAATCAAATGTAAACAAAGAAATGCATCGCATATGTATATCATAGCTCTTGCTATTTGCTCATGCGCATGCGCGATATATTAAACCGCAATTATAAAACTTCCATTTTTATTTTGGATATTATTTTAATGTACTAAAACAATCCCCAATAAATACTATACAAAATGGTATAAATATCTCTAATATCCGTTAACTATTTCTCGCGTTTTTGTGTTTTCAACACACGCTTTCAGGAGACTTCATTTATTATAAAATGAAGTTTGATCCCTCGAAGTTTGGTTCATGCATTCGGGCACATCCTGTTAGTAGTATCTAAAGTGTGTGTTTCTGTAGCTGCAGCATTAGAGAGCTAAAAGTTAAAAAAAAAATGAATGGGAAGCAAGTGACACTACTCACAGATGACAGTATTATTCATGTTAGAAATAAATATATGTGAAATGGAATGAGATTTAGAGATAAAAAATATCGCGAAATTCTTGTGAGGATTTGAATATCTTCTAAATAAGCGTAATTAAGCATTAATAAAAAAATAGGAAAGGGCGTACTTTCTTCTTCAAGTTGGCTATCTCCTCTTTGAGGGACTTGATCTCGGCTCGGTGTTCCTCCTCGCGACGGTGCAGCAGATCCAGGTAGTATGAGTCCGGGGACATGGACTGCAAATCGCTGGACAGAGAAGGGTCCTCGTCGAGCCGAAGTCCGCAATGTCCAATTAGCAACAGGAAGGCAAGCGAGGCGGCGGTCAGAAGGAGCAAAGCACGCGTCACAAGGCGCATGCTATTGATGAAACCCACCACCTGCAAAACAAACAAAAATATAAGTCACACTGTATTTGGGCATATTAACCCTTTGCAGTCGGAAAAGTAAGTTTATTGTTCTGAAAAATTAATGTATAATTGTTTATTGTTTATTGTTCTGAAAAATTAATTGTTTATTGTTCTGAAAAATTAATGTATAATTGCTTCAAGATGAGTTTCCCGAAAAGTTAATTTCTTTTTACTATTCTGAAAGTATTTTTAATAATCAGAATAGAGAAAAAAATGAAAAAAGAAACGTCGAAATGATGCACCGCCATCAATGATAACCATGAGTCAATTCTCGAGTTCAAAGGGTTCAATAAATAAAGTTGTCGAATATTTTTCTCCTCCAAAAAATTCTACTTCCGTTGAATTTTTTTCTAATCCTATTTTACTTTTATAAATATTTAATCTTAAAGCATTTATCAAGATTCTGGATCGTATTATGAGGTCTGAGAAGAAATAATTCAAAAAGTCCCTAAAACATAGTAATCAAAATTGCTGTAATAAAATTTAAGCTAACTGGCTTCATCAAATATTATTAACAATTGAAATGATTAAATCAAGTTTGAAGTATGAATTAGGGAATCAATTTTATTAAGTTTCTGTTAATCGCAATCAATGCTTAGATTTCGGAAAATAATATTGTTTTCTCTTCAAATTTATGAAAGTTAGAAAGCTCACCAAATGTAAATAGAGGATAAAAATTTTCCGCTTGAAACAGACTACATTTTGCTCAGAAGGATCGCAACTAATTTTTTACAGTTCAGCCGATTTGCCTATAATCTTGCCGTGATCTATATGTCTTAGATACTACGATTAACAAAAGATTAAAAATGAATCACGAAAATAGTTTGAATTTCATTGTAACAATGAAAATACAAATTATTATGCAAAAAATAATTTTGAAGAATCGAAAAAAAATGTATAAAAATTACACGATAAAAAAATTAGTATAATAAAAAAGATTTTTAAAATTTTAAAATACAAAAACAACATTTTGCAATAATGTTTTTGAAAATTATTGTGGAAAAAAAATCCCAAAATCTTTTACTTATCCAGTTGATATTATACATGGCTATTGTACAACTGAAATTAAAAAGATTGTACAACCGAGTTGTACATTCTTTTCTCTCAAAGAATATATGTTCCGCATTTAGTTGATCCAGTTCAAATGGATTTCCGTAAAGCACTAACCTACAGATATATTCCTTTCTAAGAAATAAGAAAAATTCAAGCTATAAGGAGATTTATAACCTATATTAACGGTCCTTTAAAAAGTAATTCAGGCTATTTTGGGCTTGCCCTTTTAACTTTAAACTCCGGTCAGAAAAAGAGAATGATAGCTTGAATGCGCAATTTCACTCTACACTTCCGCACCACACGAACTGGAGAACGTTTGAATCAGATTTAACATGTACGATGCCCGCATATATGACAGAGTTTTGGAGAAATTCGGGTTTGAAAATGTAGTCTTTCGGCTCTGAAGCTGAGGTTTCACAATAAGGTTGCAGATTGTACCAAAGATCATTTTAAAAACGTGAAGTAATTCATCAGAGCTTTAATGATTAACACATTAAGGACCGCTCATCAGTTTTCTCGTGCTTCACACCCCATTAGTTGTGGATCGCTCACGAGTTTTCTCGTGCTTCAAACCCCATCAGTTGTGGATCGTTCACGAGTTTTCTCGTTTTTCGCTTTCCAACCGTTGCGGATGGATGTTTAGAAAGTGCAAGTTTACCCCAAAATGTGTTGTCCCAGGTGTATGTCTTACAGATTTTTTTTGCATTTCTTAATGTGTTTAATTTTTAAAAAATAGAAAATTTTATTTATTTTGACCAATACTTTTAATATAAGAAAAAATAGAAAAACTCTAGTTACTAAACTAAGTGTAATTCTTGTCATAATGCGAAAGAACGTACGAAACTGCGTTATGTAAATTATATTTGTAGAATATTGGTTCAATTTAATAAATAAAGTTTCTAAAGTGTAATTTCTCTTATAGTTGAAAGTCTTGAAAATATACTAACAAAATTTGAATGAATTTTCATTACTATTTTCTGTTAGCAACCTCGGCAATTGCACTGAATTTTTAGAAATCCACTGTTGTCACTGACGTCAGCGACACCGCGTGGGAAGAAAATGGAGGAGTGACAGTTAGTTGTGTTTACACTTGGAAACGGTTTACTTTTTAACAGCTGAGATCACTCTCATTTGAATTCGTCATTTATTTCCTTTTAAAGTTGCAAACATTTTGAATACTTTGAGTGGTTCCTACACATATCCCACAGAAACGGTTACGGAACTGAAATTTTGTTTAAAAGTGAGCAATGAATCATATTTGAAAGGAATTAAAAAAACAAATCCAGATTTCTTTTAACGTAAAAAAAAAAGAAGACATTTTGTTTTCAATGAAGGAATTTTTTTTTAAATTAAAGACGGAGAAAGTCAAATGATCATCTTTCAGTTTCTCAATATTTCGATTTTGTTACTCATTATATGAATTTTAGGGATATATAATCATTTTTTCAGGTAATAATTTCTATGTTATGAGAACTATTGAAATCTTTCATTTTAAAAGTTATTCGCGTGAAAAGACAACCAACTACAAAACTTGAATAATATTATCTTCAATAATTAAGTAATTATGGCGAAATGAAAATTTCACATTTCATTAAAGAAATTCACTCTTCCTACAACATATTTCACGCCAACTGTAGACCGATAAAAACTTTACAAGATAACATGATCAAAAAGTTTTAAGAATACTACATATAATTTTGAAAAAGGGTGGGCTAAGGATTTTAAGAGCAGCGATGAAGATTTGCCAAAATTTCCATAAACTTATTCCGTGAAAAACCTTTAGAATAAACATTATTCTTATAAGAAATCTACCAAAAAATTGGAATAACTCTTTTCTTTTCTTGATAAGAGATATTATAAAAATTATTATGTTATGAATAAATATGTATATTTTACAACAAAATTAATATAGAATAAAAGTTTAGTTATATTAACACTGCATTTTTTGAAATAAAACAAAGGCTATTTTGAGAAAGATTTTATAAATTTGAATTTTTATCCTGTAAAGAGGACAAAACTTGAATTAGAAACTCGTTTTTAGGATATATTTTCTGGAAAAGCTTTCATTAATGAAAACATTTTATAACGGTTGTCTTCCTAGAAAGCGGATCGTTGCTGGAGTCGGGTTTTGGATGCGTAAAATGTACAAATTTATCGCTAAGATCTTACCATCAAGCCATCAAGGTTTAGAAGGAAACAAAGATAGACACCTAGAAAGTTAAATAGAAAATATTCTTTGCCATATATACAGAATCATTGAATTAAGTTGGAACAAAATAATATAATTTCATTGATTTGAATTCTGAATCATAAAGCGAAAGTGCTACTGAACTTAACTGCAGCAAATATGTAAAACATTAGAAAACAAATCTTCCAAGCACTTCAGTTTGACAGTAGCATCCTATTTGTTTGGATACAATAATATTAACTCTTTGATTAAATCATCAAAATTAAAAAATTATTTAGTACGTAAAAAAAAAGCCATCGAGTAAAGTTTGAGGTTCCATGGTTTTGAGCTTAAATTTGAACCGATAATTCTAATTAGAGCCATAAGTCTAATTAGAGCAAAATTCTTCCGATTGGACAATATTATATATATTTCATTTTCAATTAAACTAGCTATTGAAAATAGAGTGAAGAGGAGACAAAATGATATCGCATGATGTGGAGATCGACTACAATTATTACCATCTACTGGCCATAAACAGTTTTTACCATTAGTTCGACCGTTTGACGAACATCTAACCACAGTTTCCGATCATCCGGAATTCATAAACATATCTACTTCTTTCTTATGTTATTATTCATTGAAAAAACTCCGAGGATCATACGTGTTTTTCAGAATTTTATTTAATGGCTTGTTTATTGTGTGTTCAAATCAAAATAAATTTCTATTATCTTTCGGGTATCTTTAGCAGACGTAGAATATAGTCTAGCTTATACTCAAGTTTTCGGTAGTTATTGACTAAATTCTTTTCTCCGATTCTATTTAACTCCATATAATTTACAGCTGCTAATCTATTATTTGTGGGTTTGATTTCAAGTGTTTGCTTTTCTTCCTTGAATTATTTGAACCAACTTTCAGTTATGCGATCACTGATCTCTAAGTTACCGTATTTCACGAAAGCTTTCAACAACTTTAAAAGTACAGCTTGAAATAATCCTCAAAAATGATTAAATCATACCATATAGATTCTTTTATTATGAAACAAAGATCTTAATGAAATAAGTCTAAAAGAATATAGATTATAGAAAGGAATATAGTATTTTGAATAAAACACAAGTGCTAAACAATGTCAAATTCAAACTATTATATGCAAGTATTCAGGAAACGAAAATGCTTGATATATTTTAATATATTTGACCAAGAAATTATTGTAAGGTAAAAATTTATCGTTAAATGATACTGTTATTGTTCAATTTGTACTTCATATTATTGAGAATGAATGTGAAATCATGGGAACAATTTTAAATTCGCCCCATTTCCCTATTCCACTCTGCTTGCCTTGTTTATTTCTCTTATATTGTTTTAACGATTTTCCATTTGGAGATTATATTGTTGGAAATTTATTCTTTCTTTCCTAGCTCATAGCCAGAATAACCTCAGCGAATTCATTCCACAAAAATGGGAGCCGTTAAAGACCACATTCGTTTTCATAATAAACCAGAAAGGAAATTAAATGTAGCATTTCCCTTAAACTTTTCCTTTAACATCCGATTTATGAGAAAAACTCCTTTAAAAAAAACTTTCAACATGTATCTTAAAATGAAGATGAAAAGATAATTATACCAAAGTTTCAACTTAAAAAGAGAGAGAGAGAGAGAGAAAGACCCACTTTTGAAAAGCGTGGCCTTCCCATAACATATTTATTTAAGACCACCTCACCTGAATGGGGACCTCAAAACAAAAGATGTGGATGGGGCCATAAAACGGAAATCGAAACTGTCTTCCTGCGTCTCCGGAGCCATTACATTACCATAAAAAACAAGGCCGAGCAGCCAGGAGCAACGCCGGAAACGGAGGAAAAACAGGAGAACAAAAAAGTTGACCAGGAATCTTCTTTGGTCCTGCCTTCATTGTTTTTCAGCAAATGATGTCTTTATGAGATAAATTCACAGAACCCCGAGAAGTTATGACAGCAGATGCTGGCGGCCATGTTATCGTAAAAGTTTCGGTACAAAAGCTGAATTTAACTTGATGAAGTTAGGGAAAGTGTTTATGGAAAGAGACGGTTAAATTAGTTTCTAAAAACGAAGATAAGCACTTTTGGAATTCTAATTAGTCTTCGTTTCGTGCAATCGTGGAAATAAAACACGCTTCGGATGTGATAAAAATTGAGTTCTGAAACCTCCCACCCCCCAAAAAAATGTTTTTTTTCTTTCTTTTTTTAAAAGTTGATGCAGAGTTTTGGGCATTAAATTTACCATCATATTCAGATTTGTAAACGAATGAAAATTCAGCTGTTATGAATATCGAAGATGCTGTCTTAATAATTCTAAATTTGAAAAATGAACATAAGACAATTCTTCAATATTTTTTGATAATACCTAATATAATATTTTAAATGTAACAAAATTGCACTGTATTTTTTTTTCTGAAACCGTTAACTGAAAATTGCCATGAAAGCAAACAAAGGGAAGAGGTGAAGGTTTATAACCCACAAAAGCCTGCAGACCACTAAGCCAAAAATTTGGACCACATGTCCTCTAATCCCCATCTCTAACTTGGGAGAAGAACCTTCTGAATTGTCATGGAATACACCGAGATAAAATAGTAAGGGTGAGAAAACTCAAAGGATTCTCTAGCTATTTTTTTTAATACAATGCTAAAAAGGTTTTTTTGAGGTTCTCTTATAGATCATTTGCTAGTTATATCTATTTTATACAAGCACTGCCGGACTCTGCCACGGACCACCCCCTAGATTCTAATAAACCATTTAAATTCCGTGGATTAGAAGTTTGGAAACATTGTTTTAAATAATTGCAAAAAAAAAAAAAACCTCTGAAATTTTTTCTAAAAGAGTTATTTCGGTTTTCTTATGCGTCTTTATTTAATTTTTGTTATGTTTGTAAAAAGGAAATTTCGCAATCATTTTTTTTTCTTCTTGATGCTCCCAAAAAATTTGAAATTTTAATGCTCCTTATTTTTGATGAAAATACGATATTTTCTACATTTTACACCGTTTTTCAGAATTTACTGATTTATTAATAAATTCATATTTGATTCTATAATTCAAATTCGATTTCATTTTTTTTATCTCTCCTATATCTCTTATCGGTTCCCCAAATACAGAATTAATAAGTACTTTGTTTTGTAGCTTTTAAAACGTTACCTAAAAAAAGAAGCTTTAAGTTAATGTCCAAAACTTCTTTACAAGTTACCTATTGATAGTATAAAAAGCGATTAAAAGATTTCTTAACTATTAACAATTATTGAATATATCCAAAACGAAATATAAAATTGAAACAAAAAAATTAAAATGCATTTTATTGCTGTATTAAAAAGTAGAATTCTTAAAATAAAAAAATGTGGACGTTAAAAAAATCATAAAGGCTTGAATCAGTAAAAACAATATTTTAATGAGAGCATGTTTCTATGAATGTTACAACACAGAAATTCTTAAAATATTGTAAGAAATTAAAATGCTTTTTAAATTTTGCTAAGAGAGATTTCCGTCAATGTTTCGAGCTTTTACAATAGTCATTTCCTAAGTTTTAGATTAAAAAAGTGTTTTTTCTATTATAACAAAGATATATTTTTAAGAAGTAAGTTTCAAATATTTCATAGAAGCATGCAACATCTGATTTTTTAGTGGTTTCTTAGAAAATGAAACCGTTAATTTATAAAAAAGAACTTCACTTATAAATATAACTTCAGTAACTTGTGCTAAAAAAATTGTTACAAAAATGAATCACAGCATTTATGTTAGAATTAAGTAGTAAACATGATGTAAAATATTAGAGTCTCTATAAATATTATTTATATTAAAAGAAAATTAATATGTAAGCCTACATTACACGTACCGTGAAAACTGTGTTGCCCTAGCCATTATAAATTTCATCAACTTCATATATATTTAGTAACAGAAAGTACATCAAATTTCGCAAATCAAATCGCATTTCAGAGCAACTTGTTAAATTGGAACTACTACATGTCCTGTAAACGTATTTTGATCTATTTCATTCTGAGTTTAAGTGCCGTAGGCCTCAGTTACACGGAATATTCGCGTTTAAATTCTCTAGAGTTGAATTTCACTTAGAATTAGTTTGCTACAAATATTTTTAGAGCTATAGTGCAGAGGAAAAGTATATACAGTAACGAGGATGAAATGTAAACTTTTAAAAAGAAACATTATGTAAAAATAAAAAAAAGTAATATTTAATTTTGTAGATTTAACTTATTTTTGTAGTTTTACTACAAAAAGGGCATTCTTGATAGTGCTAAAATATTCATCTGCTGCTCTAATCATATTTAATTGTAGTTTTAGCTTAACAAACGTGTTCTTAGCAGTGTTAAAAAAGTCAACCGCTGCGATAAGAATATTTAATTATACTTTTATATGCTTGTTCAGAATTCTTATATGATTCTACACTTGTATTCTTGTTTTAGCTATGTTTCATTTGCGTGTTTTTAAGGTAATGCAAAAATAAAGACTATATTTATAAAATGCAGCGAGCATTATTATTCTGTCTAATTTAAATATGAAGAAATTTGAAAATGCAGTATTAAAAATATTTTCTTTTATTTAATATCACAGGTTTTTATAATTGTCATTCTCACAATTTAAAAAATAATAATTTTTTCCTAATGTAAATAAAGTTTTTACATAAAAATTTTATATCACAAAATTCGTTTGATAAAGCTTTTTTTGACATTTTACTGCATAAATTAAGAAAGCTTTGAAAAAAAATTGTTTCACTGTGGAAATAGCTTTATTTAATTATCAATAAGACATATTAAAAGAAAAATAATGATAAGGCTATATATATATATATATATATATATATATATATATATATATATATAT
>JAOUZG010005735.1:11117281-11146635 GCA_026289955.1 Argiope argentata | reverse complement strand
TATATATATATATATATATATATATATATATATATATATATATATATTACGGAGCCATATATGGGTTCGTATGCGCTGAGACAAAACCCATTACTGTTAAAAAGCGGAAAATTTATGCGTCGACAAAGACGAGTATATCGACTCCATGAAAATACTTTTTATTTGTCAAAAAGTACTTACGTTTTAGTCTGTTATCGTTTTTTGAAAATGAATCACTCGCACTTCAATTCTGCTTTTTCACCCACTTGGACAAAAGTGCGATTATTTCTAAATGACATCCTAAACAATATTTTTGAGTTTTATTATTGATAAATATGCATTTGATGATTTGAAGTATTTTATAATACTTAACTGGGAAATAAAATTGAATCAAAACCGCAATACCATATATTGGCCCATGTGTGTTAAAGGGTTAAACTAAGTTCCTGATCTTAAGTCACACGAGACTAATCTTTTTTGTAACATTAGCAATAATAGTTTTAATCTCATTTTTTCACAATCTATAGTTTAAGGTTTGTTATTTTTCGGTTCCCATTTCAATATTCAAAATCCAATAACGATGGACAAGGATTATTGCTGATTTATTAATAATGTAAAAGAATTAATAGGATTATTGCTGATTTATTAATAATATAAAAGAATTAATATACTAGTTTCATGTCCCTCCTAAAAATATAATACTGAATATAAATAATTAACTGGTTGTTTTGTTTTAACTCTAGTGTTTTTAGATGTCAATAGATAAATAGATAACAATTTCTTTCTAGTATATTGGCAATAAAATTTAACTTTGATAGCATGAAAAATTAATTTTTACTCTTTTGTCAATTCTGCTAATTTTTAATTACATTTTAACTTGTTTATAAATGCTTTATTAAAAATTTTCGATTTAGTGAAATGAATTCACAAAATCCTTTCTTCATGTCACTAAATAGATCTTTATTATTGATGTATCGATGAAAATAATAATTATTGCGACATATATCTATGCTTAGTTTAATATTACAATATTTCTAAGAAATACAGTCACATAAAAAAATTAAAAGAACTATGTTCGAGCACATGTCTTGCTGATAGACGATGGAATCTAGGACTCTTTAAATATTCAATTACCTATTTATTTATTTATCGTTGGAACTGGACAATTTAATGACCTTTCAATTATTCTTGGAATTAGTGGAAGAGTACTTTAGATTAATGAGATAGTGAAAGTTCTTTTTTTTACACCATTTGAAATTTTTTGTAGACTGCTAATTTTAAATATTTTCCCTTTGTTGATAACAATTATATTATTTTGAATTTAAATATTTATCGATTCCATAACTTAATTAATATTTTTAATTACTCAATATAAATAGTTGTTTTCGTAAAAAAAGATTTCATAACATTTCAGACGATAATTTAAAGAGAGAGCAAATAATTACTGAATAAATAAAACTTTTTAAAACCAAACGATTTTTTATGTATTGCTACCGCAAATATTCAAAAAAAGAGAAAGATTTCTGCATTTAAGATAGTGCTGCTTCATTGCCTATTGATACAACGATTTAGTTTATCTAGAAATTATTAAAAGAGCAATTCGTCAGAGAAAATTGATCAAAACTTCGGACAGAATTGTGATTAATCGTGGTAAAAGCCAAGGACGGGAAAGTAGTGGGAAAAAAAAATCTCTCCAAAAATCTCCAGACAGCAATAAATTTCTATTGCCAGCAACCAGTCCTTTGTTAAACAACCGCGAACTTCCTAATCAGCGCGCTTCCGTCGGAGGGCTGGTTCCTGCGCCGCAGATAAGCCGGGGCGGCATCCTGTAATTAAGGGGCTTCTACTGCGATGGCGATCGCCTCTCACGATGCCAGTGGAAAAGGCTGCCCTTATGCTGCAATAAAATGGAATTTTTTTTGAAAAGATAAGACTTTTTTTTTAATGAGACTTGAAGAGTTCTTGCAAATTTTTATTATACTTTGGACTGACCGAAAAAGAATATCGTAACTAGGCAATTTAAGAGCGAATGAACATTATTTTTGAATAAAGCTTTTAGAAAAAAAAAATCGATTCCATATCATGTATACAATTTAAATCAAAAGGGTAACAGCAAATGGTAATGTAGCATGCTGATAATGTGAGAATCGGTGATATATAGATACCGTGAAACAGAATGACTTAGAGTAAAATATTTTAGAACCGGCAGCAATGCAGCCTCACAGTTGCCGGAATTTTTTTTCAGGTAACTTCAATAAAATATTAGAATTTATTTATTCATGGTTTGAAATGTCTCATCTGCAGAAGTTTAATCAAGAATAGTCTGTTATGCATACAATATATAAATCAAAAATATTTTCGAAAATTGTATAATATTATTTTAAATTAAGAAAAATTCAAAGTTAATTTTTAAAGAAATCGTACGTGACATTTTATAATTATGTATATTATTATATGGGAATTATGCAGTTCTTAGTACTGTAAAGAAGTCGTTAAACTTGTCTCCTTTTCAAGAGACACATGTTCGAAAATTGTTACTTCTGGCCAGCGGTGAGACGATTCTTCCTTTTCGCATTGTGTTTCTCCCGCTGTGATGTTACTCTTTGGACTTGAAGGGAGTCAGATAACGGAGAACACATGCGATTGCGGCCCTTTGAAGAATGGAACTGTGCCAAAACACCAGATGTAGCTATTTCTTCTATGGACTACCCAAACTGGGATAAAGTTCCGATAATGAACAACACATGCGTTTACGGCCCTTTGAAGAAAGAAGTACTGAGACCCCCCCTTATGTGAATAACTTTCCTATTGTGGCGGGTCAGATAAAAGGGTGTATGTTTCGAAAATATTCCCATGGCTGACGGCGGACCATTGCGAGTATTTCTGAAGAATTATTTGATGATCGGCATCTCCAGCGCGCCAATGCGAACCTGAGAGGCGGAGCTTGACCGAGGTTAAAATGGAAGGTTTGGGAAGGAAGAGGGGACGAGACAAACTGATACGACGAGACCAGATGATCTGACTCGAGACTGGACGAGAGCTGATACGACAACCAGGGAGCTGATACGAGCTGAGTTGAGGAGTTGGAGAGTTGAAGAGATACCACGGGATCTCGAGCTTATTGAAAAGATATATCGGAAGTAATCCATAGATCTCTTGGGCCACACGCAGTAGCCGGATACGCTAAACAGCCGTTAGTTCTTGTATTAATTGTGGAACCTGTTATCCAGATGTAAATATTTCCCAGCATATTAACCTAGATAATATGTTGTTGTTGTTTTGTTATTGCATGAAGCTGTAAATAACACCTTTGTGTTTAAACGTAACCAGTTTATCTGATAGACCAGGATCAAGTCATTACAGTACTATCATGGTATTTTAATCATCGAGTCTATATAATTTAAAATTAGGTTTTATAAAGGCATTAGAATCGTTTCCCCCCTAATTTATTGCAATTTTTTTATTAAAAACATCTTTTACGTATAGATTCTATTTTTGAGAGATAGAAAAAAGAACGAATTTTTATTATATTTTGGAAAAATCGCCTTACACATTACACAAATATTTAACAATATTCAATTAAATGGTCAATTTTATATACGATTAATTGATAAGAGCGAACATAAAAATTTATTTGTCAGATGTTTTCACACGTATTACAACAATTAACAAAATAATTTACAGGGTCATCGTGATCCCTTGCAGTAAAATGGTTTATCACACTCGAACACATACATGTTTATAATTCGTTAAGAGATAAAATCCAGCAAATGTTTTAAAAAATAATTTTTAAATGTTCCATACAACAAAATCTTGAGTGTAAAATCCCCTCACTGCATGTATCCAGTGCTATTTAAAACACTTGAACTTTGAGGAAAATATTCGAACTTTGATTAACCATTATCCAAGAGTTCGAAATAGGAACATTTGTTTCACTTTGTGTGTGGGGGGGGGTGCAACTGATTTAACAAGCCCGTCATACGCCTACCCACTATTCCTTGCCTCTAAGCGAAGCCACTGTTACTATTAAATAATTATCTCTTACGTGGAAGTGTTTGAACGCGTACCAGTTAATTGATTTTAAATGGGAATTTCAGGCCAGAAGTGGTTTGTCAAACACACGGCGCCTAATCGCTCGAATATCTCTAAGTGAATTAAAACCAGAAAAATTAAATAAAATGGAGTAGTATGGAAAATATTGGTAAAATCATAGATTTCTAAGAAAAATTGAAATGATTTTGCCTCCACATAGACAAAAAACACCGAAACAGGTATAAATGTGTTAAATGTATACCGTTCAAATTAAATAACGGAAACCTGCATTATGAATGCCAAGAGCTTAAGTATACAATTTATATTGAATTAACATTTTATTGACAGTTCATATTGCGAAGATATAAATATATCCTTCTGATAAAAAAAAATCTAACTTTTAAGCAAATTTTAACAAAAAAAAAAAGACATTTTTACAAATCTGTAATTTTTTTTCCAACACGAGCAGTATCATCGTAAAAACTGATTGTGTTAGCGTATAATGTGTTTTACTGTTTTGCGTTTGTAAAAAAGACTGTGCTGAGCGGGTACTACATGACTAGCCTGAGAGTTTTGGGATTATTTAGCGACGAATTTGACTACAAAGTGGATAATCCTGGAAACTTCGAGATTTTTCACAATCCGTCCAATAGAAACCGAGATGCGCCCTGACTGGCCTAGAAGGTTCTCGGCCCGCCTCCCAAGAGCTATAAAAGGGCGTCAGTCTGAAGCTATAGTGGTGAATTTAATTGAGCCTTAAGTAGAAGACAAGTAACGAGTCTTCGTGAGGTTAGCGAAGCAACAGCGAAGTGTGTGTAGTTCAAGCGAGTGCTGAACTGATGTGTGCCGGGACCTGTTGTCTACTGTCGAAGCTGCGATGTATAATGTGTGGAGTAGCCTGTCATGCGGTAGTGAATCGGCAGTTGAAGCGAGGAAACAGGGATGACTTCAGCCGTCTGGAGAGACCGTAGAGTGAAGCTCTGACGATCCCTTCTCCTACATTCTGTCTGGCGGCTTTGTGTGCTGTGGTCGATTACTTGTGGGCTAGCTGAATTGTGCTGCTGTGAGCTGTCTTTTGCTCGTCTCGACTGTACGCATTTGTCTTCTGTGTATTCGTCGTCTTTGTGTCGGTGTCTTCATGTAAATAAACTCTACTAAGGCCTTCTGGTTGTGTCCTCACACCATGCACCTTCTATATAAACTTACTCGGCGGTGATTATTCACAACAATATTTTGTTAAGAAGATATTGCACTTCATTTTCATTCTTTTACCTTAATTTAATTATTATAATGGATTTCATTGAGAAAATCTGGTTTCGAAAATTCAAACCATTTATTTTATAGAATACAGCCTATCAAAAAGTTTTTAAAATGCATCTGATTAAAAGTTAAAGAATTAAGTGAGCCGGCTTGCTGGCACAGAGGTAGCGCGTCTGCCTCGTGTTCAGGAGGTCCCGGGTTCGAGTCCTGGTTCGGGCATGGTTGTTATTCTGTGTGCTATCTGTGAGATGAGTGAATGTGCCCCCCTGTAAAAAGGGGTTGTGCAAGCGAATGTGATGAGTGTGTAGCAAAAGTCGTACTCTTGGCCCTAGTTGGCACTACTTGAAACAAGAGACGCTTCATTCGGCTTAAATCTGCTGCTGGGTCCAGCAGCGAGCTTGTCGATAGGCAAGTGCCATTAGAAACAACAACAACAACAACAGAATTAAGTGAGGGAAGGGAGCCATATCATGAATGTAATCATTAACTATAATATTATTATAGCTAAAAATACTAATTCTGGTAACAGTTTTTGACATTTAAAAATGCTTTTAAATGTAAATTGGAATTTTTTACTAAAGAATGAAAGTATCATATGAATTATTAAATAACTGACAGAAACAAAGCCTCACGAACTGGTTTCATCCGATTTAAATACATTATAGCGCCTGCATATGGTATGGCCTCATGGTAAACAGCATTCAAAACTTCCCGTGAGAGTGGAAAGCTTTCTTCAATTTCAAGGAGGTAATATTTAGGAAATTTTTCAGCATACTTACTAAGCACCAAAAATGTTTAAACTTTTTAAATATTTACATGATTTAATTGATGCAGATTATCGGATTTCTAAAAAGTCAGTCATGATTTCTTTATCAATCAGTCACAAGTTCTCAAAACTGTCAACTTGGATATCGTTTTAGTTTTCTATGAGATATCGTTCTATTTTTCGGCCAAACGATTCTCAAGTTCCAAAGAAGTACATTAAACATAGCTGAATTAGGGAGTAAAAAAAGAACTCTTCACATTTTTAACACATTTTCTAATGACATAAAAGCAATAAAAATGCATGTTCCACAGAACAAATATAAGAATGGAAGCAAATATAAGATTATGTTCAAAATATATTAATTGTTCCGAAATAAAATGAATTAAGAATTTTTTTTATTGCAAATAACATATCAAACAAAAGTATTAAAAAGCAAAGGATTTTTTTTTAGTTTTCTAACTGCTGATGGGATCTTTTAAAATTTAATCAGGATGAATATTAATAAAACTAATTTATTTATTCGTTTATTAATGAATGCCGTTTAAAATAATTTGATACTAAAATTTTAGTATTCAGTTACCTTTTTGAATAGAAGCTGTACACAAATATTAAAAATCTACTTAGGGTATATTAGTTTTAAAGAGACTTGATAATCTTAGTAAAAGATTTCAAATTAACTAATTGCTAAAGAGATTTTTAAAAAAGTTAATTTCCACATTATAAATATTTATTGATGAGAAGTGAAATAAAAATACATGTGTGAGCATCAATGTATTCAAATATATAATTTTTCTATAAAAGTTTACATTTATATGAAAAGGCAATAAAAATACAACAAATTCTAAGTGAAACTGATTATTTTAGCTGCACTTAATTTAATTCCTTATTACTTTTTGACACAATTCGAATTTTTGAGAAAAGTTTCGTAAAACAATTTATTTATCAAGCTTGGAACTAAAGGTCTAATAAAAAATTATTATCATTAATACTTGAAAAAATCCCACTCATTTTTTCAATGTCTCTTATAAACTGATTAGAATATAAAAAGAACTCTTTTATGCAAAAGTGTCAAAATGAATGTTATGCAGGTAGAAAAAAATAACTAAAAATTTTGTAACAAAATTTCAACTTTCGGCAAATTTCTGGTTATAATTCTTTTTCATATGTTGTCTGAAATGCATTTTTTATCATATAAAATTTAGTAACATTATAAAAACATGAGAATTTCATAAAATAAAAAAGGTAAACCGACATTTGAAGAAGTTGCGACAAAGTCTTTCATATATACTTTTTTTATTTCAAAAAGATTAGGAAAGGAATAAAGATAAATTATTTCTAGTTTCACAGTAATATATGCTACAACGCCGCTCATAAAAAGGCGAGATTATTTCAGCCAAGAACGAGCCAAGAGATATTTTAAAAAATAAGGAAATTATTAATTTATACAGCATTCATATTTAAAATTCCTCTATTTATTGCTCCTTATCGTCGTAACTATTCTCCAAGAACGTGCAAAACTTTGTGAATGATTTAATATAGGAGAAAAACCTTTAAGGAAAATAATATACAATTCAAATATGGCTACAGAATAGTGGGAACTCGCAGCTGATTAGTATTTTTTATTTTTCTTTCAACACCACATATTACTTGCAGAGTTTACTCTTGGGCAATTATAAGACAGCTAGTAGATAGCGCATGCGTAGAAAGGATTGATTTTTGTTTGCCACAATTTCACAAGACAGATTCAGGGATTCTATGCTTGGCTATGAATTGCCCTTTTGGCGACTCTTAATTTTTCTTTTTTACTGCGTATCGTAGTAAAATGACGGATATTTACACAAACATAGTAAAAATAAATAAAAAGAAGATCGGTATATACAAATTTGGAAAACCATAGGAAAAAAGGGCAAATAAATGAGAAAAAAAAAACAACCTTGCTTAAAAAAATAAGAGTAAAAAATTTTGCGATTTACATCTATGACAAATGATGACACCTATGACAAATTTTTCACGTACCAACCAAATTCACGCCAATTCCAACCTTCAGTCCAAAACATAGTAAAGTTATTTTTAAAATATCCTTTTAATTATGAATCAGACACTCGCACACACAAAATTTATTCGATATCGTGATAACGCATGTTATGTATAAATTAACTGAATTTTTAAAAGCACTATCATAAAATATACTTCATAAAATAATTAAAAATATTAAAATCAGCGAAAAAATTAAATGAAAATAAATTTGATATATCAAAATGTTCGTTTTTTAGTTTTAAATGTGCATTTGTGCTTTTGTTCGGAAGAAAAAACAAAAAATTTTGAACAGTTTATTTATGAGTTTTCTGCTCTAGAAATAATGACTCACGAAATTTAGTAAATTAAAGCTATTGACCCTAAAATCTAGTATCTGGAAGATTTCTGAAATAATGATTCCTTTATGATTAATAAGTATATTTTTTCTTATGAATGTCAGAGCCTGACTAAGGCCGGGGCAATTGGCCCAGGTCCCCACATAAATGGGAGCCCCAAATCGAATAGAAATTTTGTTTTACATTTTCTTTTTTAACTAATTTTTTATTGATAAGGTATTGGAGCACAGCGGGCCCCAACTAGGCTAAGTCAGACCCTGATGAACGTCTGAGGTAATTTACAAATAGTATACTTGCAGTAATAATGTTTAAATTGTTGTAGTTTTTATTTGTCATGACATTTAATTTTGAATTCTAACTATCCCTATGAATCGAATTCATAGCCTGAAAGCAACTTTTCTGTTATGATTTTAGTGTTACATTATCGTTTTTTAAAACCGTCTGTGACGTTTTAAGAATTTAAAAACACTGCAGTATTAAAAATGAAGTGGCAGATGAGGAAACATTTTAATGAGAATAAAGTATTATTGAAAAATACCCTAAAAATTGCAATATACAATTTTTTTTAAATATATCAATAACTGTAAAATAAATTTCTATTCCTTGTTTTAACAATCTTCGCGAAGAAAACATTATTCTAGAGTACTTAAGAGATTTCATTTCATGCGAAACATAAATCAATTACCCGTTTATAAACGATCCTTTAAACGCAAGTCCAATTATCTTAATGTCTCAGTCATCAACCTGATATCAGCGAAAAGTCTACTTAATGTAATTACGCGGTTTTAAAATGATCCACTCAGATATTAATAGCGACTGTGAAAGAAGAAAGAAATATTTTCGAAAAGTCCAGCATTAAAAACTTGCCATTTTATCAACAAGTACATTACCAGACCACCCAAAGTCAGCGTGGAATCATTTGCCTCAGCTGATGCAGCTGAAAATTACTCTATCGTTTGCTTTTATTAAACGTTCGGTGGCTTTAAAAGTTTACATTTAAAAATCTGGCCTTCGAAGCCAATAAAAATGCACTTGAACTGGTTTTAACGCCGAGTGGAAATCTATTTAAGCGTGAAGCACGATGTGGTGGTAATGGAAACAATTAACCCTTGGGAAGTTGAATCTTGATAGATGGCCTTCAACTCTTATTTTAAATTTTTGAAATGATATGAAAGGAAAAAAATGAAATCTGTCGATCGTATTAAAAACTGAAAGTCAAACTGATATATCTTCTAATATTAGAATTTTTCATCATTAGATCTTTTATTTTCCACTCCAGATCTGGACTGAAAGCAATTTACAAAGGTATGGGAATGCTTGCCAAATAGATGCATATCCGTTCTGGAAAAAAAATTTGAAAATATTTTCACTCGGCTGAATTTTACTATGCACAATTCTAGATGATGCATCGTTTCGAAGTTTCCTGACTACTATAATAGCTCCTTTTTATATAATTTACTAAGATTATTTGGGGAAGATAGAAATGGAAAAATTAACTTTTTGAAAAAAAAATCACTTAATAAGGAAAAAATACTTTTTTTAAAGCGCTACAAGAATTACAATTAATCTATAATAATTTAAAAGTAAATATATTTTTAATTTTTTTTTCAAGCGCGATGAAATAAATTCCAGCAGTTCACACTTTCTACGTTTTCAATGACGAAAGAAATAACATTAAAAAAAACAAAACGTTTGCTATTAGAAAATGCTAGTAATAAGCTTTGATCCTATAAATAAAATTTTACCTCAATAATTAGGAGAGTTTCCTCTGAAAACTTAAAATTTCTTCTTAGATAGATAGTTCTTAAAAATTAAAAAATATATATAATTATACTGATATATATTTAATATAATAAATACGAATATAAAAGTGCATTCTTTTTATCATCTTTTAAAAAAACGTTTTTTAAAAGATGATAAAAAATGATGATTTTGAAGTTAGATTCAAAATTGGTGGTACTAAAGTTATTTTCAGTAGAAATTGATTCATTTGAGTGAATTTTGAAATGGAATGGCCAGGAGGAAAAAATATAAAATATGGATGTGACACTTTCATGTTACGTCTGGATGAATAGACTAGATAATTAATCCTAATATTTTACAATTAGGTAAAAAAAATGTTATGATTCCGATTTAAATTAATTAATTTATAATGCTGAAAGTAAAAAAAAAAATCTTTCAGACTTCTTCAATTTCTATTATTAATTCACACTCTTCTTGTATATATTACGCCAATAATCTTGTTCAAATTTTCAATCATTTATAAAATATTTTTTACTAGCTTTTACCCGCAACTTCGTACGTGTGGAAATTTTGATTTGTATATTTGAGAACTAACAGCCTAATTATAATGTAAAATGTTAGCAAACAGTACGCATGAGACGAAATTTAAACGCCAGTTGGGGTAACGAATGCAGATATGAAAATTTTACTTTCAATTAATCTATTTTATTTTTATTCAATAGTACTTCTTAAGGAATCGAAAGATATTCTAAATAACAATGATTAATTTTAAATGTACCAAACATTACGAAAATAAAAAGAATCGTTTGAAATAACCGGTTAAAAACATGTTATATCTAACCTCATTAGCGTGGGGAAAAATTACTTAAAAACTATGTACTTAAAACTATAAGAGCACTTTTTCGTTTGCAAGGCGCAAACGAACAATCGCCAAAGAAATTTAATAAAATTTGGCGGTATTCTAAATAATTTGCTAACGTAAATATACCACTATAAGTATACATGAAAAATATATAGCTAACACATAATTACAAAAATACATAACGGAACAACTTTGATATAAAGTCCTTTTGGTCAAAAAAAAAGAAAGAAAAAGAATGATGAAGTCGGCGTTGTTGAGTTTGTTTCAGAGTTTCAGTAGCGTGTTGAGTAGCCAAATATTCAGCGTGCTGTAGTAGTCTCATTTCTGCATACTTCTGCGTTTCAGTTGAAGTAGCCTGTTGCTCAGCATGCTTAATTCTGCTGAATTCCGCTTGAAGATTCGATTCCAGACTTCTAGCTACTCTCAAAGACCGAGTTTAATTACACCTCTTTGAAATATTCAATTTGTATTTTCCAGGCATTTCTCAAAACTATCAAATAATAAGAAATTAAAAAATCAAAACTAATTTTTTCATTAAAAAATATACTGTGACTTCGTTAGTTTTTAATTAATAAAAAAATTAACTACTGAATTAACCGGAATAAAAATTAGCCTATGTTCTTCTGTAGACTATAATCTATCTCTGTGCTAAATTTCATCCAATTTCCTTCAGCCGTTCGGACGTGACTGAACCCTATCATCCATCCATCCAAACTTTCACATTTTTAATAGTATTGATATATGTATATAAAAAACGGAACATAGAGCTGCAGCTGTATTCTGAGAATAGCATGAACAACGTAAAAAAATGAATAATTTTACAGTGATGCTTTTCTTAAAAGGAGTAGGAAAGAATAAATACATTTTCTCGATTCAATTTATTTTTTTTTATCAGTAGGAAATGATTTAAGTATTAAAAAAACACAGCTGAACTTTTCAGTGACGAAAATGTCTTTCTACCAGGAAAAAAAAACAATAAATCATAAAGAATTCCATTAGAATAGTAAGATAATATTAAATTGAATAACGGAAATAGAAAAATAAAAACAAACGATCCAAAAAGCTCAGGCAGATGTTTTCAGATTTTTTTTTTTATTTTTTGGCGGAAAACTTAGTTTTTAATTAATAAAAAATTAACCACTGAATTAACCGGAATAAAAATTAGCCTAGTTCTTCTGTAAACTATAATCTAACTCTATGCTAAATTTCATCAAATTTCCTTCAGCCGTTCTCGCGTGATTGAACCCTATCATCCATCCATCCAAACTTTCACATTTATAATAGTAGTATAGATATATATAACTTGCTTATAAACTTGTTATACAGTTTATAAAACGTTTATTAATGTGTAATATAGTTTATTAACATTTATATAATTATAAAAATGTTATTTGTTTAACACTTTCATAAAATATTTTTTATGCTCATATAACTGATATTCAAGACCATGAATTTTTTAAATGAGAATTCAGATTTCTTTATATTCCAAAGTTCATTCATATTCGGTTTAATTTCAAACGATATTTTTTTTCTTTAGTAAATTACAAATAACATTTTAAAAGAAAATCTGCTTAAATTACAAGCATCAATTCCTTAAAGCTAAATCATATTTTAGTGCTATTCAATATTCTCAGTTATAAATTTCTCGCATGTCAATAATGTGTCTGTTCAAAAAAGAAATTTGTTTACTTCGGCCATTTTGTCTACACTCTTACATTCTAAAAAATTGAAAAATAAGCAATTTTATCTATGTGAAAAAGCATATTGATTGGATGTTAATTTTCTATACGAAAGTATCACAAAAAAAGAGATTTGTTTTAGGTAGTAAAAAAGATTTTAAACTTCAGAAACTAACTTCTATTGATTCTCATTATTTCACATGAAAATGAGAAATCATAAAGCAAATATATCTATTCAATGAGTTTGCACTTTTTCAATAATTAGAGAAACCTCAGGAAACTTTTTAATTGTTATATACATATTACACTATTTTAAACACACATTTTTTCAACTGGCAAAAAATCTGAATAAAAAAAAAACGGTGTGATAGGATCGAGGCTTTATTATATTATACTTTCAAAGAGATTAAATTTCAATATTCAAACCAAATCAAAATGCATTAAGATTTATTGTTCCTAATGAAATTTTAATCTAATGTAAAACAAAAATATCGTATTAAAAATTTTACTCTACAAAAACAGTTTTCAAAAAAGAAACCTTAAATAATTTTCTATCATCTTGTATGAATTTAATAGGAAGCAAAGCTATTGAGCAATAAAAAGTAATATAATAATAATAATGACTAAATATTAAATGATGGATACAAAATATCATTACCTCCATTATGAAACAGAACAGATCTAAGAATTAATTCAAGACTCAAGCGAACGAATGAACGCTACTAACTCACGTTACAAACTCATATATTGTTACAACCTTCACATTCACACTCAATGTAATTCCATTTTTAACTCCTTAGTAAAGATAAGACTATCGCTTTTCGAAACCTGTTTCTTTCACCGCCCCCCCCCCCACCGGAAGAGAATTTTATCCCTCCCCATCAGTCTGTTTACACCCCTTTGTTACTATTCTCAAAGGCAGGATTCAGGGCTCCAAAGAAAGGGTTTTTTTTTTTTTCGTACTTCTTTAGAATTCGAAAAACCGATAGATAAAAGAAACTGAAGAATGCATATCAGTCATTTTCTAGTGTTAGCAATTTGATTTTATGATTTCAAGTCACAGCCAATAGACATTTATACCATTAAGAAATCACAAAATCTTCAAGGTTTAATCAAGCAGATATAAGGTTCTCATTTATTATCATGTAACATGTTTTTTGAATGAGTTTTTTGGCGTTAACACAAATCCTTAGGCGAAAAACAAAAATTTTAATATCAGCACGTGTATCTAAAAAAAAAAAAACAGCTTTTAATAACGTGTCACCATTGCATTTACAAAAGCTCAGATTTAAAAAAATAATGACTATAGTAAATAAAACCTAGAAAAATGTCAGTGTGAGCGCATGATTATATGAAATGAAATGAATGGTAAATGTGATATTTTTTTCAAACAATAAATACGAGACAAAGTTTTTTAGATCGCAATACTGAAGTGACTCATTCAATAAAACAATAAAAATGAATAAAACTATAATTTAACTTACACGTGGTGCCGGGCCGTTCAAGAAATTATATTCAGACATAATACATTGAAATACGCATAGCATATTACATTTTAATTTTTGGTTTAATTTTATTATTTCGGTATTTATTGATGCTAAGTGGCAACAGCAGTTTTGTCAAGATTGTTTTCGCCACTTGTATTCGATATCACATAAGAAATGTTTTCTACTTTGATATTCATTAAATGTTTATTTTTCTAATGCGCCTTTCCCTTATTAAAATATTCTTAATACATTCGCTCCACCACTTATATAAAAGTATTCATTATTATATCTTTCCATGAGAGCTGGTAAAAGTAGAAACAGGCTAATTTATTATTATTCAGCTTTTATCTTCAGTCATGTAATGGGAAAGTTAAGGAATTAGAATGTTAAAAATTTTGTTTGATTTATTATAAGAGATAAGAAAGAATTTATTCGATAATCTTAAACCTCTCTTTACTTCTTTTACTTTTTACTTTCACTTATATGAATTTTAAATAAAAAATTATTGTGATTTTTTTAAAAAAATTCTAACTTAAAAGTTTGATGAATCTCCAAGCTTCAAACCTCCTTAAATCATCAAAACAAATTTTTGACATTATGTATATCTGTCTGAGAATCTGATAATTCAAAAGTTCTTTGAACTACATGGTTAAATTTGGCGGCCTTTGCACCAAATTTGCAAGTCTATCAAATTTTGAAAGAAATCATTTTGTAAAATTTTTATCCACCTGGCTGTCTAAGTACAAGGAAGCTTGATAACTTAAATAACTCAACAACTAAAGAAATAAAATGTTACACAAATTTTTTTCACTTCAAGTTGTACTGATTTGTATCAAGTTTCAAATAGATTCCTCGGGAATGCGATGAGTGATTTCTGTCGATCTGCACATTCTCTTACCTAAGAACACGATTATCCAATAATGCAGTCGCTTAGATAAATAAAATTTGCTATTCAATGTTTCTATAAAATTGACATTTCATATCAAATTGGTTTTTGATTTGTCCATACAAAAATATTCAAAATGAGAACTCAGTTTTTTTTGTATGCCTTTTCTAACTAACACAAAGCTCTTATGTATATGAGACATTGAAAATAATTATTTCTGCCATACTTAGATAGGCCGGATAACAGAAAAAGAAAAAAGCGGATAGGCCAAGGTTCTATGAGCTCTCTTTATCCACGATTAGAAGACACACACACACAAATCAGGTTTACAACATTTTTCCCACTTCATATTAAGTAACACTCTCCATTTCAAACCATATAGAATGTGAACGCGATCGGGGCTCAGTGTATCATATAAACAGTTGCTGGTAACATGCCGAGTTAAAATAAAAGACTCTGTATTAATAGTTTATATATGTTTATATACTGCACTGAACATATCAAAATATTGATTATAGAGAAAGTAAGTTAACGAGTATAAAGTGTTCACATTTTAACATAAATTCTGTAATCCCTAACTTAAACACAGGAAATCCGAACAAAAAGTTAAAGTACATCATAGGCTTGATTCTTAAGAAAATTTACTCAAACTGATCAGCGAAAAATATCACGGATAAATGATTACACAGAAAAATAACTCTAAAATAACAGTAAAAAATTACAATTTTTAGTTTTTGAAAAAGCCCTTAATAGATTACTGCTTTTGCAAAGCCTTGCTTTTCTCATTTAACCCCTTAGCATACCTTGACGTGTCTGACAAGTGCATCGAACTACGGATTTTTTAGTTTTAAATCTTAAATTAAACGAAATAATTAAGTATTTAGAAATGCAAAAATCAATTAGAAAAGCTTAAATATCTCAAATACTTCTTGTATTATTATAAGAATAATAATAAAAAATGTTCCAAAAAGGGCCGTTATCTAATTAGAAAGTTAAATAAATTCGTTAAATAATTAAGTTGATAAATACGATAAGATAATAAAAAGTTAATAAATACGATAAAAAAATAAGCTGGATAGTAAGAAGCGGTTAGTCAAGAGCAGATACTAGAGAGTGTATTGTATTTGAAAATAAACATTAAAAAACTATATAATAATTATTATTAGGTAATAAAGAATTAAACTTTATGTAATTGCATATGGATAATTTAAAGCTTCAGGCATCTAAATCTCATCCACTTTTAACGCGAAGAAGCCTCTCATAACCTGTTAACTGTAAGCACTTAAAATCCTGAAAGTATCTTCTTTCTCACAGATTATTCAATTTCCCAAAGTTGGGGAACAAAATTCCCTGCTTTCAGAATAATCCTCAGCACACAAAAGAAATTATAACAAAATTCTCCATCGAGGGAAAAAAAACAACAACACTAAAGATGCGATAACAATTTATTCTGAGCCGCTAGTTGGGTGGTAGTTAATTTGGACGCGATGAAAATTAAGCCAATCCCATTAAACAATAAGCCAAAGCCTGTCGGAATAGCAGAACTTTGGGGAAAGTTATTAGGAAGAGGTTGACTTTTGGCGAGCAGGAATTAAGCCTCCCCCTTCTATTGCGGCAGATGTTAATTAAAATTTTAATTAAAATCTTTAATCCATGGCGCGTGCTAGCAGTTTACAAAGCAGCTGATTCGGAAGCCAAAAGATCAACAAGATATCAACAAAACGAGATTTTTTTTAAATATTTATATTTCTCATTCTTTTCGGCGAGCCCTCAACGTTTATAGTTTGTGAAGGGTTCGGAATGAATTTTGCCATGAAAATGAGAAAGGGTTCAGAAGTTCAGGCATATTGAGATGAGTAGATTCTGAAACTAGAGAAAGCCTTCTGAAGCAGAATAAATTATCAAAGGGATGGAAGAAAGATTTTAAATGCCGTTTTAGCTAAGTTTGATATACTGGTAACAATATTCCTTTCGTATAACATATGATTATAAATTTTTTAAATGAAATTCTAGTGTTTAACTCATTTTTAAAAAGACATTCCCATTACGTTTTTAAAAGGAAAGGATTCAAAAGAGATTTTGTGATATTTTTAGAACTTTTTGCAGTCACTTATTACATTGTAGCGATTGAAGGTCACGGTACGAACCTGCGACGTTTAGGCCTATAGCCGAGTAACATACCGATCAAGCAAAAAGGACCTTCAGCTCGAAGGATATTATCTCGCTTATAAGGCTAACGCTCCAACATTGTTATGTAAAAAAAATGTGTCAGTGTGAATCGATTCGAGGCAGAAATGATTTTTTTTTGTCAGACGATGAAGCAGTTCACAGTGTGAATTTCTTCGTCATTTTAAATATATTTCCATAATACATAATAGTTCCCTGATATAATTTTATTTTATGGAAAAAGAAACGGTTAAAACAATTTCTCTTAGTTTTAATTGCAAAACTTATTTTTCACGTGAAAAGTAAAAAAAAAAAACTATTTAAAATATTCCTTATACAAATTATTAATTTTGAGAAAATAAAAATGAAGACAAATTTGTCTTTAATCTCAAGTTTTTTTTAAGAATCGTATTATTTCTGCAAAGATGATATTTTATTTCTACTATTTCGACTTTTTTATTATTTTAAGACAGATTTATTAATCTTCTTAAATATTTTTGAATATTTAAAACTAAACTAAGCATATAATGAAGTTTATAATATCATCAGCTAGTTATTAAGATAAATATTATGAAAGGGTTTTTTAAAAATATAAAAGACACAGCATTTAATAAATTAAAAGCAAGTAATTAAAGTAGAATCCTCTATCAAGCACATAAAGAAAGTAATATTGCTATACATTTAATACACGCCAAACGTATACGACATAAGAGTCATTCTTCATATTTACTTCTAAGATAGAAAAAGAAAAATCTCGTAAGCTTTAATTTTAAAATAACGATGAAATATTTCTCCTTAAATATGACAAGAATCTGTCAAATACTCCCAAAATATTGACCTACTATAACATTCAGTTAATCCCGAAGTTCAAAAAAATTCGAACGACATCCCATTTATCTTATCTGTTTATCCCCCACACGTTGTCCAGAAAACCTTGGAATCTAAATTTTTGTATAGCCTCGTCCAAGTGTGATCTGGAACATAAATAAGGAGCGCAGCTGGCAAGACGAACGAAAGATTGGCGTGTTCAGGGAGAAAAAGAAGGAAAAGAACAAAAAAGGAAAACACACTGGAGCGGAAAAAGAGTGTTCTTTTTCTATTTTCTCTCCCTCTATATCCACCAAGTAATCTGATTTAAATTAAACAAAACACCTTCGGAGAATAAAAAGAAGCTCCGTTTATTGAATTAGGATTCCCAGTCGTTTCAAAACGATCTGGCATCGAGGTTATCGGAAAATTTTACCGCCAAGGCTTAGTTTTCTTTTTCTTTTTTTCTTTTTGCTGCAGCTTTTCTATTGTGTTTTGTTCTTTTGTAAGGAAAAGGAACTGTTAGCTTTTCATTAACAGAGACTTTTCTCTGATGATGCAGGGGAATTTTGGACATGCGGGATTTCGAGTAGATTGTCATCGAGGAATATATTTTGCTTCGAACCTTAGATTAATAAAAGAATTCTTCCATTTTGAAAAAGAAAACAGCTCATATCTTTATAAACACATGTCCTTTTAGTTTAAATTTTCTTCTTTTTTGTCTTAGTTCCCACGTAATACAGTCAGTAGAGTACAGATTGTTTTACTTTTGAAATATTTTATACCAAGCATAATCTTTAGCTGATTGGGCAGATTACTCTTAATTTAGTTTTGTATTTAATGTGTCCCATTAAAGATAACACTTACTCTTAACACAATTCAGTAGCGTATTTAGAGTACAGAAGGCAGTAAAGGTGGTTTATACCATCACAAGAGTCTCAAATTTAAGAATTAAAACAAAAAATGTGTTTTTCCTCCTTAGTTCGAAGTTATTAGAATCTTAGAAAAAATAGTTCTAACTCTGGAAATCTTTTTTGCAGTCCTGAATTTGGTCACATATTAGATTAATCGTCCAAGTAATTGTATAGGACTCAAATTTATTTTCATACTATTTACAAAAAATTCAAATTATTAAACATTAAACAATAAAGAAATCTGTCTGAAGAATAATATAAAATATTTGAATTTTAATTCTAGTTATTTTTGAAGTTCGTTTTTAACTCTCCATTTTTTTCAAAATGAGAAAAAAGACGAGGCTGATCTTTGAGCTGAGACTTTTTAGATAACCAGGTGCGGCTCAATTTTTTTTTCAAATTGACCCCACGTCTCCCAAGACCGCCCCTGTCCTATATTTTAGACGTTTTATTTCTATAATTCATTTTTAGATATTTTTTTTATTGTAAGAAGCTTCAATATATCGATGTACCTGAAAATATCTATTCAGGGAAAGGTATCTAAACCTAAATCCCACTTAGCAGCTTATCTAACCAAGTTCGCGAAATAAAGAATCGTATTAAATAGGAAATGTCACATTTTCTGTTAATTCAAAACAATTTGGTTATAATTTAGATATTATCGAGGCGTAAGTCTAACTTAACATCAGTAAAAAGAAATAGGTTCTCATTTTTGAAGGCCAAGAGATATTAGCTCCCATTTGAATTTTATTTAGAGAAAAAATAGAAAAATCTTGAACCGCCAATCAATCAACGTGCAAAGAGATATTCATCAGTAAAGCGCACATAGATTTACCAGTTTTAGAATAATGCTAATTAAGAACGAGACCAGAAAATGAAATCCATAAGCTTCCTTTGATTCATAACCTTCAGCCACGTCCACCTTAATTTAGTTGATTTTTCAGCAGAATTTATTATTCTATCAATGAAAACCTTAAAATTTCTTTCATATTAGATGTTGTAATATTAATTATTTTATACAGAATGTCCTATCTAATTGTAGCTAACTAACCATTTTCCAAACTATTTGTAATAGGTGAATACTTTATATTGGGAAATCCTCTAAATGCTTTCAAGATTTATATTGCACTGATGGAAAAATAATGCCTAAATTTTTATGCAGTTCATTGATCCCATTTAGTAAAATATTCTTGGCACATTAATATTTTAAATGAAGTTCCATTCATTGGAGTCCAAACTACTATAAATGAAAAGAAAACTTCTTGAATTTTAAAATAATGTAAAAACAGTCTCCGTACTGTAATATTAAAGAAGTTATGGTGAAAAAAAAATCCAAATTCTACTGAATTTTTAGTTCAATTTCCGATTAAAAGCTCTAAAATAACGCTCTCACGTATATATTCCCATTTTCAAAAGTACTTATAAGATAACCTAAGTTAATTATATACCCAATGATTTGTGTTGCAGAATGCTAACATGAAGACGTCCATCTATAATATTAGATGAAATACAGGGCGGTTGGATTCGTGCTCCTTTGGTTACGGGTTCGAAGCTCACCGGCCAAAAGATTCCACGAGTGTATGGCGGCTGGCGGTCGTTAAATCTGTTCGTTGTCGCCAAGTCCTCCATATCGAGAGTAATATCACTAGGGGTACTGGGTCAGAGGTGATCGTTCTCTGTTCCAGGTCTAAATTACGATTTGAGTTGTATGAATTTATTTGCATGAATGAAGTCTCCCCCCCTAAAAACCCTAAAAAGGGTTGTGACGTGTCGTACTCTTGGCCCCAGATGGCGCTACATGTAAAACAAAGAGACGCATTTCTTAGGCTTAAAATCTGCTGATCGTATAAGCAGTGGCTTGTCCACGGCAAGTGCCATTAGTCACAACACAACACACAGAGGAAATACATTATATTTCGGGGAAGTAATTAGGTAATATTTTAAAGCTATTATATATTCCCATAAAACTGCTCTACATTTATTTGTATTAAAGTAAATAGAAATGAATGCTCGCCAACTTACAAGATTTTCATCTAAGTTTTGGTTATACACTGGTTATCCAAAACTGATCCTTCTTCTGGTTTTTTCCTCATAAATTTCTAAGGACATATTGTCTACAATCTGTTTCTTTTACTCTCCTTTTTTGTTTAAATTCGACTGAAGAAAAAGTGATTAAAAAAGAATTGTCGACATTTATCCCCAGCATGCATCTCACCTTCACCAATCAGCTATTAAGCTTAAATTTCCGAAACTTAGAAATATTTACCACATGAATACAAGTTGGGCATTTCAATGAAAGAAAGTCAAAAATATAGCATGATAGACTAGTCAGAATAGAAATATAGAGAATATGCTTTTTATAAATAGAGTGATAAATACAGGATTAATAGGGAAGATTCAAAACTTCCCGTCTTGGGGAAGGTAATCTCATAATCTCATGAAATCATAATCTCACGTATAATCTTTCGAAAAGCTCACGTCTTTTCTTTAAGTTTATTAAATTACATACTAGAATATCGTATTTTAGTTCTCCTACAACAAGCCAATTCTCCTGATCTCGCGCCATGCGACTTTCTTTGGACAAAGAATTCGCTTGAGGAAAAACGGTTTTCAATATTTGAATAAATTCAGCAGAGAAGACATTGAAAGTTATGACTCGCCATGTAATCATTATTATCTTCACATGAATAAGGTCGAACAAATTTGTCGGAATAGTTATTTCAAAGCATCATCAACGGTTATATTTCGATTTATAATTCTCGGAAATATGAAGGGAATATTTTTTCATAGGTTCAAATTATGTATTTAAAATTCATACTTTAAAAAGTATTTTCATTTTGATGTTGATATAGATAAGTAATAGTTTAAAGAGAATTTATTGCTTACGACAATTTCATCATTATTTTATTGAAATTAACTTTCGCCGTGTATTCAAACACTTAATAATGAATAATTTTTAGAATTCTTAAAACCATTCGAATAAAAAAAAAGAGAAAAATTAAGACAACCAAAATTAATAATAATTGAAAAATAGAATTCCAAATAAATCTCAAATAAATTCCAAATAATTCGAGTGGGAATAAAAATAAACCAAAAGAATTCGCAAAAATTTATCAAGTTTCAAAGAACTAAATTAATTTAATAAGATTAATTTCTTTCTTCGAGGAAAAAGTAACATTTATTGGCACTTGATGGCTTAGATAAAAAGTAGTTCACTTTCAGAAAAAAAATATTAGCAAACGATTAACGAAAGCTTTTTAAAGTACGTTAACCCTTATTTTATTTAATTCATTTTCTATGGTGTTAATGCACTTTTAATGATCAAAAGTTTGCCGGAAAAAACAAAATTTGCATTTAGTTAACATTCCGAATAAATTGAAATTTTATTATATTAATTCTTTTCAAAGAGAAGTTAAGTGGAATATTTTCGGTAAGTGAACAAAATATTTTTTTTTCTCTCAAAGAAAAAAAGGTTGAAGCCGAATGACTTTTTGGCTATACGCCCGTTATAGTAGAATATAAAGTACTTGATTTTCGGCTTAAAAGATAAAACAATTTGTGTATTTTTTTATGAAAATAATCGCTAACTGACTGAAAAAAATTATTTACAATAAAATTGTAGGAAGTCATATATAATTAATTACAGAAAGCAAATTTTATAATAATAGTGTTATTGCTATTAATCATTCATTAAATAACCTTTCTGTATATAAACGCTGTTAATTTTATTTTTCTATTTTCTATTTGACAAAGTTTGTAGAATTCTTTTAGCTCTCTCAGTCAGTAGACAAAAAATTTGAATTCGATGTTTTGAAGAATTTCCATGTTTCGTCCTCGAGTTCGAAAAACACATTTTGAAAAGTGTTCGTCTACCTGTCTTTCTGTCAGTAGCAAAACTAACTCAAAAATGCCCTGAAAAAGATGAAATAAATTCGATATACTGTGCTTAGGTCGCATTTGTAGACCTCTTTAAAATTTTGAGTAAACTCTGCTCAGAAGAAATCCGTCCATTCGATAATTCGAATAAACATGAGAACTTCAAAATAAAAAGAGCCAAATAAAAAAAATCAATACGCAGATTTCATAGTACAGTACATTAGCATCTCTAGTATAAACATATGTCAAATTTTGAGTCACATCCAACAAGGGGTTTATATCTTTCTGTGAGTACGGAAAATCAACTCAAGATATAACTCAAAATACGATACGATTTCACTTAGCATTGTATTCAGTAATTTCTTGAAATTTCCTTACTATATGCCACTTTATGGAAAAATTTTATTTTTGTACGAATTTGATAATAGGTTCAAATGTCATAATTTGATGTATTAAAATGTAAGAAAACATGTTATTAATTAATTAGTAAACAACTAAATGTATGATACAACGAACAATATTAAAGGGAGTTAATATTAAGGAAAATCAAATAAGCAATGACATCACAGTGATTTCTATAAGTTAATATCGTAATCAATTGTAAACTTGATAAAATTGAATACTGTGATAATATAAACTGAGAAAAATTCCAAAAGTTCTTTTCTTTTCAAAATGCGTGGTCAAAAACAATTTCGTCCTCTAGATTAGCATTAAAAATAAACCCTGCCTAAAAAGCATTATAATTTAATTTTTCATTGACATTTTATCATTGTTTGGTGGTTTCTACGCTCCAACAAAATGTTTGTTTCATACATCTCGGATAGTTTCCGATTTTTATACTTTTTTTATATAAGTTCTTAAATAACGGTTTTCTAATTATTTACATTCAAGTTTAATTTGTATTTCTTAGAAGCCAGAGTCATTTCTACACCCTAATATGCATCGAAGCCGAAATATTGTTTCAAGTAAATTTTCTTAAACTTTATTTCTTATTGCTTTCCCATATTCGCTTTTTTCCTTTATCACCTTTACATTCTTTTCCCTGCACATTTTTTTCAATACACGTTTTCCCTGTGTGCGTAATTTTAAAAATAAAATAGATAAGATAAGTCTAAAGCATCATGAGGTGAAAGGTGTTTCTGGCTAGAGTTTGAATTTTCTATATTGGATTCTTCTATATTTTCTAGCCGCCATTTCGACCAGCTGATTCATCAGGAGTAATGCACTGTAAAATTTCAAATTATTTATATACTTTCGTCTCGCAATAGTTTCATCAGCAAAATATTTTTAAGTTTCAAATTTCGATAATTAATTAAATCGTATTGTCAAAGAAGCTTTACGATGGTTTATTTATTGTATTATACATAAACCATGGTAAGGTTTACATATAATACAATAAATGATATAGAAGAATATATACCTCTTATTTGTTGTCGGCTGCCGTAAGATTTAAATTTGTATTTAAAATGGAAGCGATAAAACTTAATTCAATAAGAAATCTTTTTTGATAAAACCTCGCATAATTTTTAAAAACATGATAGCAGAAAATCGAATCTTTCAGCATTACAATATTATGAATACCAAAGCATAGTTTTTAAAAAATAATTTATAAAATATTTTAAATTATTATTAAATAAAATTTATCTGATTTATTATAAAATTCCGTTTCACATTCAAAGATTTTCTTTTGTTTCTATAATAAATGTACTTTTGAAAACAATTATAAAGTCTAAATTTTATATAGTTCTTCGATCCAGTAAACCATATTTAGTAAAATTTTGTTCACAATCAATCAATCACCTGCGATCAAGCCTAATTGAATCATAAATCTTTGAATATGATTTTAGGACAATATATAATTGTTTCTTTTCCGTTTGCCTGGTACAAATGTCGCCAATTGTGAACCAAACGCGAGCCGAGTCGCCAAGCGAAGCGAATGACAAAACAGTAAACGGAATTCTAATTGACTTGACGATTTTTTGATTGCGCCTGGCTAACGGAGAAGTACCAAATAATTTTATTCTTTTAGACAATTCAACTTGAAGAAGAACCTAGTTCTGATTGGTTATTTTCTTTAAGACGGTGGAGGAAGAAGTCTAAAACTGAGCATTTATACAGAAAAGACAAAATTTTTATAGCACAATCAAAGAGCAAAACAGAGAAATCTTTTATTTTTAAAATAAAATATTAGTGTCACAAGGATATATTATTTAATATGACTTCTAGAACAGAGGATCTGTATAAAAATTTCGAATTCCTAATCCATGAGAACGTTTATTGATTCAAAATACACATTTTATTCCTTTGGACATTTTTTTTATTAGATATGTGCGCAAATAAAAGTAATTTCAGAAATTAGCTATTAATACCCGACTAAATTGAATATTATGTTTATATTAAAGTAAGTATACTTTAAATAAAACTGAGTTATTGAATGAATAAAACAGGTATTTTAAAACATCACCAACTTTTTTTCGCATCTATTTTTTAATAAAATATTATATTTCATGTTTACTCCATTTTCTACAAGTGAAACATTATACTTTCTTAGGTTGAATTTACAATAAGAGTTAACTTAACCTTACAATTTTAGTCAACGTTATTACAACGAGCAGATGAAAGCTTTTTTTTTTTCAAGTATTCATAACGTGCTCAAACTGGTTAAACATTTGTTGGAAAAAGATTACATTGTTTTTTTTTCAAATAAATAAATAAATAATGAAAGAAAATAAAAGAAAAAAAACCGATTAAAATTTTAAAAAACTTAGTCTATATGCTTAAACATTAGTACCATTGACATTTTTTAAACCTTAATATTATACAAAAATGCAATATTTTTGTCTCTAATCAATTTAAGTGATTCGTGATTAAGCTCGTGTAAGTGATTAAGTGATTAAGCTCGTGTAATTGAAATTTAGGGCATGGTTTTTATTTTTTCATAGATCAAGATTTTTTCACTTCAAAAAATGGCATAAATGCACTAATGATTTACTTTCAAGATAGCCGAACCCCAACAATGGCACCTAGGGCATCTATACACCCTTTACTTCCTGATTGATCAGGGCGCTATCTTCAAAAAACTTTTAATTACGGTCAAATTGAGAAAATGATTACACAAGATACAAACAAAATCAGTTAGGAAGACACTTTTTAAAAAATAACTTCCTTATATGGGAATTTGTCTCCCGATTGTCAGGAGGTGATGGACACTATATACTTTCTTCCACCAAACGGCAGGTAGAAAATGCGACTATAAATGGAACGATGGTAGTTAATTGTGAAAAATGGCTCGACCCATTCACAGAACGACCTTCGTGGGCAATTAACTGACGATTCATCGTAATGAACGAGTGAGATACCGAGTCGTATACGAACGCTCTTGATTTCCTGGCATTGAAAAAAATGCATCGCAGAAACCATCATCGAGATAAAAACTAAGTTCCTCTTTCAGCTTTAGCAGGAAATTGCATGCGCAGAACGCTGCGTTTTACTTTTCGAAATATGGATATTCACAATATAAGAAATATACTTTAACAAATGATAGTTATTTCTTTTGATCAGAAAAATGTATCGCAATTTTATTTAATGAATTCTTAATATATTTCTGATTTTCATTTACTTTTATTTATAAAGTACAAATTAGAATAAACTTAAAATTTACTAAATTAATTTGAAGTGAAGCATGCTTTTATATCCAAATTCTCCAAAGAACTTACTTATTTGTCAAAATTCCCTCAATTAGCCTACAAATATTAATTCGATCTTTTTAAGCAGGTTTGCCAATTCATTTTTAATATTGACGGATGTTAAAAGCAATTCTAAATTTTGACATGATGATTTAAAATATATCTAATGAGCTTACACATTTCAATTTTGTTTCCGTCAGTAACAAACAGTATATATATAAAAGCTTATGCGGATGCAAAAATTAGGTCAAATTTATTAATCCTCACTTGGCAGCAAACAGCATGTTGAGATTGTTTAAATGCTTCTTTCGGCTGTAATACTGAAGTACTGATTTTAAGAGTTTTGTATAACAAAAGTAGAACAATTCGCTTCATAAGCAGATCCAGTCAAAATAAATGAAATGTGTAAATATTTTTTGACGCGAAGTTTCGATATTTTAGAAATCTATAATATTTCCTTGTAACAATTACAAATATTTCACCTTGTTACCGGAAATTGCGATTGGAGATTCATTTTTTGGTAATTGATGAATTAATGTTATCATTTTTGCAGTTTATATAATTTAATTTTAGTCAAGATGGCCTTCATTATTTTTTATTACTAGCAGAAATAAATAATTATATAACGAGTGAGCGAAGTAATTCTTGATTTTTGGTTTAACGGAGCAAGCAGGGAATACCACGCCTCCAGTTGTTATACTATCTTTACAATTTATATAATTTATTTATATAATTGGCATGTATTATATTCTATAATGGCATATTTAAATTTGGAATTTCTGTAAATAAAAATTTATGTAAACAGTAAAATATATACTTATATTTGGAATTACCTAAAAAAATTAAGTAGGCAGCACAATATATATGAAAATAGTGTAAATAAAAATTTACATAGCCAGTATAATAACAAAAATCTGCTCATTCTATTAGGTTGATTCCTATAGGAAGACTACCTATTTTGTTTTGTAATATGTCTGGGCATATTTCACTTCTTTTATTAATAAATATTAAATGTTGGATACGATAATTATTAATCTTTCTCTAGTAGCTAACAAAAGATAACCCAAATTTCATTCTTTAACCCTTCTTTGCATGATTTTTTTCTTTTTTTTAAAAAAAAATCAGGGTGATGTAATTAATGCTCTAGATTAAAGGAAAAATATTTTTAAAAAATCTTGGTGTAAATAAAAATATGTATTATGTAAAAAACAATATGATGGAAATTTATATCATCATGCATTGTCACATATTTAGCTCAGTACTAAATAAATAAAAAAATATTCTTTACTAAATCTTCTTTATTCTGTATGATAATTTAATTAATTAATAATTATTAATAATAAATTAATTTCCATAAAACACTTTAAAATCTCGCTCATTTCTTCCAGTCACAACAAACAGCGGAATGACAAGTTGTAGGCCTGGTAATTGACAGTGACGTCTGCTATTTTTTGACAACTGCGTTTTTTTGTACGGAATAGTCGCTTAAAAAGTTGCCAGCAACAACAAATTTACAGTACAAGGGTTTTGAGTACCTTTTTTTGTTGACTAAATATTATGATGGAAATTTCCATCATCATGCAAAGAAGGGTTAAATTCTTTTCTCATAGCATATTCTTCAGGAATTTTGTAATTAGAACTTAAATTCCTATTAAAAGAATTCATTATTCATTTTCTGATTTTATTTTCACCTTAATTCGAACTCCTATTTTTCCACACGTGCCGAATCAAAAATGTTGTTTCGAATAAATTCTAAAACTATGAATAAGTTTTGATTATTTTCACGTGATTCTCTTTTCCACGTTCCTAAAATTTTCCCATAATAATGGGGGTTGAGCAAAAGCCCAATTTCCAATTAATGACGCTTGTTCCCTATTTCCAAGAAAACTATTTCAGGCGAATCTATATTAAACTAGATATTAGAAATATTTTGAATACAATACACAGTTTGGATACGATTAAAATTAAAACTAATAATGTATTACAGAATACATTATTAGTTTTAATTTTAAAAACGGAAATATGCATAATTGAAGATTTATGTTTATTTCTAATCCAAGAGTGTTACTAGTAAAATTATAATAATTATAATTATAATTTTAAAATTCAAATTAGAGCCAGAAGTTAATAACATTCATATAAGAACTTAGTTATGCAAAATTTAAACCGTTTCTTGATTCGAATTTTTTTATTTAATAATTTCTGGAAAATATTAAATTTTTATATGCATTTTTCATATTTTATCAAAGAAAAATCTACTTCAAAAATTCAAAACTTTTTGATTGAAATTAAAGATATGAAATTAATTCCACAATAGATGTCAGAATTATTTTAAAAAATACAAAAATAGGTTATAAAATACTGATTAAAACACTTAACCTTTTAGTCTGAGTGGTATAAAATATGTATTAGTACATATTTTTTTATAGAAGCAAATCACAAAAGTATGTCTTGTTCCTCAATTTAAACTAACATTAAAACAATATGTCCTTAAAATTTCAGGAATGGATACACATGTCATTAATAGTTATGCATGGAATCTGCATCACTTTCTAATAGAACACATTTTTTCTTTGTTAAAAAAAATGCCGAAAGCAAAATTCATTTCTTAATCTTCTCATTGAACTAATTTCAGAGGTACTACTAACTGTTTATTAGTTTTTTTCCGAACTTCTCTCTTTTTTTGCTGACTAATTGAATTTTTGTGTCGATAAAGATGTAACTTATCTATATAAGCTTAATGCCACGGCTCCCCTGTACACTGAATACAGTTGATAAAAAATGAAACACCATCAACGGCTTAGTATATATATTAAGCGATACATCTCTCTCTCTCTCT
>JAOUZG010005735.1:11090471-11116881 GCA_026289955.1 Argiope argentata | reverse complement strand
TATATATATATATATATATATATATATATATATAGTGATATATTAAGTGAAGCATACGACAGATATTAAAGCGATACATCTGTCGCTGCTTATCAATAAAAGGATATTGCTTAGTATTCACGACGCTATAATCAGTGCCAACAATGAAGTTACTTAAAGAAACTTAACAGTGATTTGAATTGTAGGAAATCTAGGGATCAACTGAAAACATCGCAACAACAAAAAAGAATTCTCTAGCTGAGGCTTTTGACAGGTGTCTTGTACACGTCGTCTTTCATTTACGCCTCTTGAAGCTCCTTAGAGGGAAGTCGGTAAAAATGATGTATTCAACGAAGTATAAAAGATATCAAGCCCACAATATCCTATATAATCAAAGTAGAAAAAAATTACAAATTAAAAGTGCATTTTAATTAAAATTTGTGCAATTATCTATCAAAATAATAGTACTAAACATTATGCTACTTATTTATTTTACATTGTTCACTTTTCTGTCTCTACATAAAAAGTCTTTGATAAGAACTTAGAGAGAGAGAGAGCTCTACGTAACTTTCTCGTATACTCTATTAAATGTACTTGTGAATTATTACTTGAATGTCATTAACGGATGATAATAATGAAAGCGCGTATTAGCCAGCGTTCCTCGATTTACTAGGCGATTAATCGCTGGGATGAGGTTAATATCTACGCATCAAACATTTTAAACGCTTCTTTAGTGATTGGATTAAACAAAAATTGAACATATAATTACATTTGTAATCAGAGAATATAACACACAAAACTACGAATATGCATTGTATGTTTGAGTTTTGGAAGGGATAAATAAAATTTGATACATAGTCTTTATATCATATGTGTAGATTTTATCTTAATATAATTTCGAGCAAAGTGCATTCAGAGACTGTCTGTCTGACTGTTCGATTATTAGTTCATACAATAGCGACAAAAGAGAGAAAGTTTAACGAATAAAATTTAATGCACCAATTAACATCAAAAGCGTAATTGCCTGTCAAATTTAGTACCAAATGCTTCAAAGTGTTAACCCAAACAAATGATCCCGCTATCCATCGTTTTAAATTGCTTCTGTAAATGTGTTAAGACAAACAAATAGATAAGAATCTAATTCATTTAGAAGATAAAAATCTTCCTTGACTTTTATCCGGTATCGGATATTTTCTGTGATTTCACCGTGAGTTAAAAATGTGTCTAATAAAAATTTTAAATTAGCATCTCAGGATTATATATGATATCTCACGCTTTAATAATGAACACTCTGACAACAACACCATATAGTATTAAGTTTCGAATTCGAAGATTGAAGTTATTGCCTCTTCATTTTATTCGAAAATAATTCAGAATACAAAATTTTACAAATTATTATGGTACTTAAATGTTAAACTGTCCATCTTTATTGCCAAATTTGAAATCGTCGCCAATGAGTTGTTAAACCCCCAATAATGACAAAAAACCGCCATTGTTTTAAAAAAATTGTTCAAACCTTAACTGTAGTCCGCCATTTTGTTGGTTTCGTTGATGGTTTATCGCCAAATTTGAATGCCTCGCCAATGAATTACTAAATCATTTGAGAAAGCGGTCTAATACCATTATTATGAATCAAAGAGACAATGGGCATGTTGAAAAGGAAAGTTTTTGAAAGTATTTCCCAATGGAATGCCTTTCGTGATTTCACTTTATACAATAAAGAGTACATTTTCTTCTTTTTTTTTTCTAGTTTTATCTACCTTTCGCGTGATCTCGAATTCGAAACCCGAGTACTTTTTTTTTATTGAAACTTGATATAAAAAATTTGAAGAAAGAAAAACCCTTACTTTAGATTTCTAGACTGATAGTTAATTTCTAAAAAAAGTAGTTTAGCTTTCTGCTCTTCTTTTTTAAGCTGAAAAATTGTATACATTTTTTCCCCATAATTCGTGAATATACAACAGTAATTATGAAAACATAAATAGGGAATCCAATTCTGCAAAAAAAAAAAGAAGTAACAAACTTTTGTCATACAAATGAGCCAAAAAGGAAATTAAATTATACTTAGGTTCAATATTTCCGTAATATGTGCAAAAGGAAATTAAATTTTGTATTGGTTAAATAAAAAAAATCAATAAACAGCAAGAAATCCAATATTTAGTCTAATTTTCTGATTGATAACAACACGGACAATCAAAACATAACCATTTCATTCATTTCATAAAAATTATTTTATTTTTACAAAATCCATCAATTGTTATCTCAATTGCTTAGAGATAACAAGATTAGATTATTTATACTAATGCACTAACTAATTTATATATATTCTTATTTATTTATCACATCCGTGTAATAAGGCTCATTATCGTTTGCTTTTAGAATTTCATAATATGAAATGAAACATTTTTAAACACCTATAATCTAAAACAATAAAGAAACAAAAAATACCAAGCCACAAAGTAACCTTTAGTAAAAGCTTGTTTTTATATAAATGTTACATAAATTTTTGACAACTCTACATTTGATTGAAGATATTCTTTAAGAAATTCATTAACATTTTTTTATTACCACTTATAAGCAGAATACCAAAAATTAAAAACACTAATTGTTTAGTCTTCAATAAAGTCAGAATTCTTTTGCCTAAATCCGATCCTAGAACACTGTCATTGAAGATATGCTACATTAAATTATCAAGCTTTACCAGAAATAAAACTTTCTTTACAGTTTGCCATTTTAAAGACAACACATAGTTTTAAGCCAAGATATAGACAATTCATTAATTTTTTTAAACAATCAGTATTATTTTCATAGAACATTGATTTCAGCTGCAAACAAGGGCAATATTTTCCTTGACAATATTTGTAATAAAATAACTGCGCAAAGATAAGTTTTTCAGTGGTTTAGAAGCGGAATCAAATTCATACCCTCTCTGTACACAAATTTTTACGGGAAATAATTTTTCAGTTGGATTTATTGCTTAAAATTACACAATGCCATGTGTTGCTGGTTCAGATAATAAAGATTCGTGACGTTCGTGAAAACTCGATGCAAATTCTAATCGAAAGTAAAAGTCTGATTAAATTATTCTTTCTAAACAATTGTGACATAGTTAATTATCCAAGAATCGTGCAACTGCGTTTCGTTTGATAAGAATTTTGAAGCGTTCATCCCATTTTTCAGGATTTTTTTCTACCACACATCGTTTTAATGCCAACCTAAGTCGAGATAAAAAAGCAGTTGTTGTCCAAACAAACTGGAAGATTGAAATCCATTTCTGCACGCGGCGCACAATGCCCGATGAATATTCCACATCACGCCGTCCTCTCACTCTTAGAAAAATCAATTTCTCAAGGGATCTCAGCCTGAAAACTCGGTATCTTAAATGAAGTGCCGAGAGCACGAGAGACACGAATTGATTAAAAATTTCACAAGAAAAAAAAGATTTTGGAAGAAATAGAATAGAAAAGATGAGTTCTGCTTTTAACTTTTAGAGAAACTTTACATTTTGATATAACCATTTTTAATTTTCTAGTTTAAGCTAAGGTAAAGAAAAATAAAACTAACATGTCAAAAGTTCAGAAAGTTTATTTTTCATTATATTGTGGATAACCATGATTAAAAAAATATTTATTTTGGAAAGAAAAGTGGCAAATCGTAGTTTGAATTAGTTTACTGATTACATAATTATAATTCTGATTATTTTTTTAATTCAAACTAATCGGCAAAATAAAGAAAAATAGAAAAAATGGAAAGCAATGGTATAAAAAATGTATCTGTATTTGTGTTGAATGTGGAATTGAATACAATTCTCGCCCTATCCTGCTTTAAAATCTCAATTTTAAAATAAAAACAAAGATTAAAATGAAATCTGCTATGCATATTTCAATTTATCATGTCAAAACGTAATTTCTTGAACGGTCAAGCACCATTTACCCGTGCAAGTTAAATTATATTTTATTCATTTTAATTGTTTCGTTGAATGAGTCAATTTAGTACTGCAAACGATCCAAAAAACTTTGTCTCGTCTTTATTGCTTAAAAAAATATCACATTTCCTATTTATTTCATTTCATATAATAACGTGCTCAAAATGACATTTTTCTAGATTTAATTTGCTGTAATCATTAACTTATTTTTTTTAATCAGAGATTTTTTTGCAATGGAAACACGTTATTAAAAGCTGATTTTTTTTGGATGCTCTTGCAGATAACAAAATTTTTATTTTTCCAACGAATTTTTTTTGACTTTAAAAACCTTATCCCAAGAACAACATCATGTTCTGACATGATAATTTTATATTACTTTCTGTGTTTCGGTAAGCTCCATGAGTCACAAACCTTACCAACAGGCCTTTATTTTTACAAAATTATTCGTAATTATAATAATTATATAACAAGCAAAATTTCAGGTAATTAATAATATTTTTTAACACTCAAAAATATTTCTTGGCTGCATATCTCTAAGAAGCACCAAGCGTAAAAAATATTCCAGTACGAAGAATATAAATCACGATTTTTTTTTTCGTTTCTAAGTCTTAAAGTACACGTCAGACAGACAACTGCTTTAGCATAATTTGCAAGGGGGGAAAAGAATATGTAAAATGAATTTCTGTCCAACGTATTCTGTATCTGAAAAGAATAAAAGTGACGAGAGAGACAGTTCAAGGTTATTTCAACAATAGTTAACAAAAGGAAATATCTTCGAAAAAAGAAAAAATTCGCATATTCTAGACGACAAAGGGGAAAAGAAAAAGATAAAAAAACCGAATCGCATAATGGAAATTAAAGCCGTCAGTTGTAATTAAATGCTACAAAGAAACTTAAATTTGCTCCAGGAAGTCCGAGGAACTACGCACGAAGAGAAAAAATGAGATGTAGAATTTTACTTGGCTTGGTGGCTTGTCATCAGTCTATCATTAACCGGTCTTTTCAGCAGTTTCGAATATCGCAGACGATACACGCTTCCTGGATATACCATTTCTTCCGACCGCTTTGTTCGAAAACAGGATTAATAAAAATAACCGCGGTTCCATCTCGAATTTCCATTTCCTACTCGTGAGCCTAATCAAATGCAGGAGGCGTCGGCGCGTCCGAATGGAATGAAGGTTTGGTTAAGTACACAAATCATCGCTCGCACCTTGCGTTTTCCGCTTTTCTTATTCCATTAAACCTAACGGAATTATCTTCAATGCCACGTAATATAATCCTCTGAATAATATTAAATTTAACATTAAATTCTATTTAGTAAACATTGTGGAGCTGAATACGGAAGATCTTTTAGAAGGCGAAACTAAAAATGTTCGTGATTGTGTAAAACTTTATTCTTGAACTTCTACTTTATATAATGGAAATTAATGCATAGTCGTCATTCAATTTATTATCGTGTCAGAACGTGTTGTTTATGGGAATGAGGTTTTTGGCATCAACAAAAATCCGTAGGCGACAAATAAAAATTTTAATCCGTAGGGGAAAAATAAAAATTTTATTATCTGCACGATCTATCTTAAAAAATCAGCTTTAAATAACGTGTTGACATTGCATTTACAAAAGCTCTGATTTTAAAAAATGAGTTAATGATTACAGCAAATAAAACCTAGAAAAATGTCATTTTAAGCACTCGATTATGCGAAATGAAATAAATAGGAAATGTGATATGATTTTTAAACAATCAATGCGAGACAAAGTTTTTTAGATCGTTTGCAATACTAAAGTGACTCATTCGATGAAACAATTAAAATGAATAGAAATATAATCTTGCACTAGAACGTGGTGCTTGGCCGTTCAAGAAATTACGTTCCGACATGATGCATTGAAAAATGTACAGCAAATTTCATTTCAATCTTTTTTAAATTCTCAAACAGGTTAAAAATTTAGAAAGTGAATTAAGTTAAAATTTAGATTATAACAGAAGAAAATTAAAATATTTTCATAAAAATTTAAGATTAGCTACTATTGTTTGAAACATTAACAGAAGTCATTTTGGATTTTGTCATTATAGGATTTGAAGCTTTTTCAGATATAAAATATACATTGTCATACAGATTTAAATTTCTTATCGAAATCTTTTGATACAGCAACGAAATAGTTTTTATCAAATGATACCATGACGTTGTTTTGATTTGGAGATTTTTGAAGTTTCAAAATACACGGGCCCTGGTCGTGAGAAGTTATTAGCCGAAGAGGCAAAAAGATGAAAACGAGAATTAACTTGAAACAGCGAGGCGAAATATAGAAAGATGGTATATATAATGATAATAATATAATTTTTTAGAACTTTCATTTTCAATTTTTCCAACTGGAAAAACTAAAAAAAGTTTTGAAGCTTGAAAAATTTTGAGATGGAGGGAAAAAACTTTAAAAAAATTTAAGATTGCGCAATACAAGGAATTATTCGAAAGCAGTTGAAACCGAATTTTCGCAATTTTTATTTCTGGCTTTGAAAAAAAGTTTTGGAAAGTTTGGAACCGATTTTCAGATAGGAGGAAATAAAAAAACGCTTTTTAATTATCGATATATCTGTATTATGATAGGCAAAGTAAATGTTCTAAAACGGTTCAAACTGGTTAATGACTTAAATGAATAAAAACAAAACACGATTTAAAAATAGTTATGTTCTCGCATGATAACTTTAAATTTGAGACAGCAGATTTCAATTATATATTTTATTAAATATTGTTTTATATTTGTTTCTTCCATATTATGTGACAATGACATCAGGAGTATTCCTTTTAGAATTTTCGATCTTGTATTTAAAAGTTTATAAAAATTTCTATGAAATGTTAGATAATCAGTTTTCACTATTGCAACTTGTGATATTAATGTTATCATAATTGGGTGCATTGAAGAAATTCACAATATATTTTTACGATAATTAAAGAATAATTTTGAGCGTCGTAGAATTTTCCCATCTATAGAAAGGAACACAACTGATTCAAAACATTTGTTGTTTCGTATTCTTTTATGATATTCAGAGAATTAATAGCAGTAAAAATCTAGTTTCTTTCATACATAACGACAACAACTAAATATTTTGGATTCCAAATGCTGAAAAGATAATGCGATTGTATCTTTGCCAAGTCTTTTCCCGACACAATTTCAGCTTGGGAAATAAGTGTTTCAAACGAAGCTAACGTCAGTTACATTGTAGCAAAATTTTGCATTTGCAGAAAAATAATCCATGAAAGAAGAGGGATATATCAAATTTATAATCATGGTTATTTTTTCACAAGGAAAGTTGAATATCCTGAAAGAAAGGCGCCCTGCGTAGTGTTCCTGAAGTCATTTGGGGGCTGAAATTGAAGTTCTAAAACTCTTGCACTGCCAGAAATGTTTTTAATATATATAATTATGGACTTGAATAATGTACTGAAAATTTTAGACAACATTAATGATATTGATTAAATTGCATTTTAAAACCAATCTTCAAATTTTAAATTGTTCTTTAAACAAGAAATGAATTTTTTTTTGCAATTTAGAATTCATTTTAATTTATTTTCCGCGTCAACAGATTGTAAAATAAAATTCCTTCTAAAAAATAAATTCTTTAACATAACATTCTTTTGCAAATATACTTAGGAAATGGTCTAATTGATTCGTTCTGCAACTTCATAAAATGAAAAAATAGAGATTAACTGCTGAAACTATACAACAAATTGTTGTATTATAATTTCAATTCAATTAGTGCAAATTAAGTGAATTGGAATTTTAATAAAAAGATAAGACTAATAATTGAAATGGAGTTTCAGTTTAGAAACTTGTATGCAATACATAAATCGGAAGTTCAACGTGGTTCTGACGAAAAATAATGGAAATTCTATCCTATTTGAGGATAATATGACATCTGGCATTGACAATTTAAATGAAAACAATATTTAAATTGACATTCTTTACACCTCAAAATAATGTATCGCTGCAAGTTCTTCCGTGGAAACTATAGGACATACTCAATGCCATAAGATCACTAAAAAGTATGACGACTTGAATCTATTTTATCGTATCAGTCTGAAAATTTTGAATCCCTTTAAATTTGGACATTACTTCCGATTAAACGATTTCGCCGATCATTGGGAAATCCTGAAGTATATACTAAAATAATTATAAAGTATATATTTTATACCATCCTTTGATTCGATAAGATCATATTCACTGAAATATTCCCAATACTTAGTCTTTTAAATTAAAAAAAAAAAGAATTTCAGTTGTTGTTGTGTCTTATGGCACTTGCCATGAACTAGCTCACAGAGGTAGTCAGCGATTTAAGCCTAATCAGCGTCTCTTGTTTTGTAGTAGCGCCAACTAGGGCCAAGAGTACGACTTTAGCTACTCACTCATCACATTCACTTTGCACAGCCCCTTTTTATAGGGAGGCACATTCACACACCTTATGAATAGTACACAGAAGAATAACCCTGTCCGAACCAGGACTCGAGCCCTGGACGCCAAGATCACGAGGAATAAGTGATATCCTTATTCCAGGACGCCGGTAAAAAAGTTTCTGACTTCTGTTACTAAATCTGACGAAGTTATGAAATTTTTAATTTAGAGTGATCGACAAATTTCATAACTTTATACTACTAATTATGGTAATTCTGGGAATATAAGGGAAATTCTGATCGTTAATCCGCATATCTTCTTTGAGAAGCTCAGTGCAATGGTCTAAAATCACGCATTTTTATAAAATATCTACATTTAAATTTTCACGACTCAACCACTTTTAATTACAATGGTGTGAACCAATCTTTATTTGAAATATCAGTGTTTCAAGAATATTTTACTAAATATGACTCACATGACAGACGGTCAGAATAAAAATATAAAATTCACAATTCATCAAAGTATTTATTAATTCTATTTTAAAAATATTTATTTTTTATTTTTTAGTCTATAATTTATAATCTATTATTGTAAACGTGCTTGACGTTTTTTGAAAGATGCTGTTTTCCGGCAAAATCAATATTAGATCCACTCTGTAAATGGGCCGGGATGGCCTGGTTGGTAGAGCGTTGGACTCGTACTTCTTAGATCACGAGTTCGAAACTCACCGGCCAAAAGATTCCCCGAGTGTATGGCGAATGGCGCTCGTTAAATCTGCTCGTAGTCGCAAAGTCCTCCATATCGAGAGTATTATCGCATGAGGTACTGGGTCAGAGGTGATCTCTCTCTGTTCCAGGTTTCAATTACGATCTGAAATGTATGAAGGGATATGCAAGAATGTAGTCCTCCCCCTAAAAACGGTTGTGACATGTGTGTAGCTAAGTCGTACTCTTGACCCTTGATGGTGCTACTTGTAAAACAAAGAGACGCATTTCTTAGGCTTAAAATCTGCTGATCGTATCAGCGTAGGCTTGTCCACGGCAAGTGCCATTAGTCACAACACAACAATTATGTAAATAAAACTTATTGCATTAATTGATGAAAGGATATTTAAAATTTGAATAATACCCAAACATTTATTGCCATCGATAATACATAAGTATGAAATATTAGTACACCAGTATAAAAACAGATTTCGAAATTCTGTCTTTACAAACAAGAAATCAAGTAGTTAAATTATACTGCACCTGAGAAATAGTTATATAACGATGTAGAAAAACTCATATTTTAACAAATGCACAGAAAAAATATCTTATCTAAATTAAAAGTTAACTATTGAATGGCGTATCTTGAAACTAGATCGTTTGTTGAAACATTGTACATTATGCAAATTTATATGGGTAAATCAATCAACAATCTGCTTCGATTGGAATAAAAAAAATTGGAAACGTAAAAACCCACTTGTATTTCAAATGCAAAACATTTATACAAGTACATCGTTTTCCTATATTAAAGGAAGAAATTGCATTTTAGACAGAAACCAAACTAATATTCACAATCATTTTTACCATTTACTAACGAATCTTTATAAAATTATTCAAATTTATATTTTTTGCTTGCGGCTGTGTAACTGTCAACCCTTTTATATTAAATCAAAAAGTTATGGACTTAAAAGAATGTATATTAAGACGTAGAATTATACAAAAATATTTTTTACAAGTAAAGAACAATAGTTCGACTTTTTTGGTGAAAGAGAAAGTTGCAGTTAAGATAGAAAAAAAATCATACATTCACAAGATTTAATTAATGATTTTTATAACCATATTTTTATCGTCTGCTATCGACTCTTAATAAAATTATTCGAATTCACATGTGTTGCTCGAATACATTTCTCAAACGATTTTTTTTTCTAAATGCTCGATGCCTTGCAGCGCGCATATGAAAAGAAACGGATGCCAGTTAATTATTCTGAAATAAAAAAAAGCTTCGAGCGAGCATTATTTATTGTCTGTAAATATTGTTCGTAGTAACGGCTGGAACTTTGAAATTAATTATAGCAATTAAGATAGAGGCTGTTTGAGCTAACATCTTTTCCACAAAAATAAAAAGAACCCAAATTTTGTTTGCGAAATTCATTTTTTAGCAACTCGTTGTTGATGCTGTTTAATTTGTTTGGTTGAAGCTCTTGATTTTTCACCAGAAATTTCATTAAAAAATCGTTAATATTCATGAATGTCTTAATGTACAATTCATTAATCCGGGAAGACAGCAAAGCTATTTCAGTTGATTAAAGCTAAATAAAAGATAATTAAAACATGCATTTTTTTAATCAACGTCCTGAACCACTAATTTATTTTGTTTCATTTACACAAACTGTAAAAAAATGGAAATGATATGATTTTCGATATGATTTCTTGTGAAGAAGTGAAGGGAAAAAGTAATAGGTACGTTATAAGAATTTTTTTTTGTTAACAGAAAATTTAAGATTGGAACACGAAATTTAACCTTCAGAAAATAAAAAGAATATAATATAAAAAACAGTTGATTTACTTAGAAAATAAAAATTAAAAAATACTTTTTGAAATTATATGATGGGTATTATGAAATGGATAATGTGATTATAGAGCACAATGAACTGAAAATGTAATCTTTTCTTCAAAATTTGCTTATCAATATCTGGAAAATCGAACGCCACTCGGCAATTTAAAAAAATATATAAAATCGTGTTTCATCTGAGAAAATATCTGGACACAAATAGCATACTGATTATAAATGAGTATTTTTCATTCTTACCTACTATTATCGCGAATATTGCTAGTTTAGAATTATAAGTTTTCAAGGTGACAGCATTTTAGCCAGAAATGGAAAATTTAGAGCTCAAGGACTTGGGACAATCAATGGGTTTAAATTTCGAATCCACAATCCTCTTAACTCGTAAACAAAACTGTACTTAGCCCCTTAAAAAAAGAAGTAGCATTCATATTTTAGAGTTTTATAAAATGTGAGTGCACTTTTAACTAGGATATATTTGAATGATAGGTCGTTGGTGAAAACCTCATGCTATTGAATGAAGAGTAATTGCATATGTGAATAAACACAATAAATAGTATGCAATATTTATGAATGCAATATAAAATGGGTTGGAATATATATATTAAAAAATTAAAAACGCATATATCATTTCCTTTGGGAAATAATAAGAAAAATTTTGAAAGCAGCATAGGGAATAAGGTTCTTATCTAAACTTTAACTATATAATACCTATTTCATAAATAAAATAGAAACTATAATTTTAAATTATTATTCCCTTTAAAAACAGTTTAAAACTTGTATATATCGTAAATTTATATATGTTTAATACGACCATCGTAAGAAACTCCAACGATATTTTTTTTGTTCCTTTAAATCGGTTCGGTGTCCATGTTCGTTAGGGTCCGCTATTGTAAGTACAAATAGTATTCTCGTTTCGAGTCAATGTCCGGCTGTAGTAATAAAAAAATAATAAAATTACGTATTAATACCGTCCAACTTTATCACCAAATTTGAAGTTATAACCAATGAATTGCTAAACCGCCAATTATAGCAATCCGGCAATGGTGTAATCCGTTGATCTTTATCACGAAATTTAAATCCATCGCCAAAAAGTTTTTAAACCGTTGATGATCATTGGCGAAGACGGTATTATACGTTAAGTACCAAAAAATATAACATTCGCTCGTTTTCATTCGGATCTTTTCATTGAAGAAAAGAGACCAAAGATTAGGAAAGATAATCGAAATGTAGTGATAAAATTTAAATTGTGACCATTGCTGTCTATCAATCTACTGCTATAATTTTCCTTTCAAATAATCCAAAAAATAATAACACTAAAATTACAATTCACCAAATGAAACTTTAGAAAGTCCAGTAATTCACAGAAGAGCACTCTAAATAATTTGGTTGCAAAGGTTTGGCTTTCAAAAATTTGTAACCATTTTATATATATATTATCCATAAAAAATAAATAAAAAGGCTCTCTCTTTCTCTATGCATACACGTTTATGTAAATAATAGAATTTTTAAACAATTGCATGACATTTTAAACGGTATTTGAAATATGTTTAATTTTTCAGATTAGCAAATGTAATTCAAAAAAAGTACGTAGCATGGCATTAAGGTTTTAAACTCTGGTAGATTGTCCTTTTGTACTACTTCCGTATCTTTAAAATTCTTCATGCATCAAGATCTCATATTTAAGAAATTGGGTTTTTATTTTTCTTTATCATATCCTCCGAATTTCAACTTACATTCATTCTTTAACGACTCGCTTTCTTTCGCCAAGGACACGGGGGAAAAAAATGCCCCTGAATTTACATATTCGAATATTTTCTTTTTTTCTCTCTCCATATTTCATCCTTCAATCCCCAGAGCTTTGCTAAAACTTTTACGGCTTTATAATATTAATTACACTACGTCGGAAGTTTTCGCTTTTAATTCCGAAAAAGCAAGCTCACCCACCCCAGACTCCGCATTAAAAAAAGAAGCCCCAATTACTATCCCTTTTCTCCCGGAATCCTCCCCAAAAGCCTTTCTGCTGTTCGTAAGTTGAGGGGAGAAAAAGAAAAAGCAAAAGCCAGGAAACACACTCTGACAGGAGGCGAATAAATGACGTTTCTATTGCCCGCCGCTGGAACATCTCGGATAAATTAGACTCGCCCGCCGTCAGAAAAAGAACAATGCCTTTGTTCCGAAGCAGCCCGAATGGAGTGTCGGTAAAATTCGGAGAGACGCCGAGAAAAATGGGGCGTGAATAAGGCTCTTCATGAAAGAAATCGTAATGGTGATCCGCAAGGTTTCGGTCTTTTTGGGAATAATAATTGAGAATCTCGTTAAACTGTCATCCGTCTCCGAGTGAAGACTAAATTTAATATCCTGGAGTTAGGAAAAGAGTTCTGAAGAACTGTTCTGGAAATCAGTGACTGGTATTACTCCAGGTGCTGCATCTAACAGGTGTTGCTTGAAGGGGAAGAATCACTAAGTAGGATCACTGGCAATACTTTTTTTCATAACTCTACTTACATTGGTCATCCTGAAAAGCTGTCTCTTATGTTTACCTTGAATAAGTTTTTTAGAAACTACTTTTTCTATTAACCCTTAAATTCCTTGATAAATAAACTAAACCTTTCCATTATTTCTCGCCAAATTGAGCTCAATAATATAAAAAAAACATTCATAACTTTGCTTTAAAATTTATTGTTATTTCTGATGGAATCAATTTACAATATCTTTCTCAAATTTCAATGTCTTATTAAAAACTGGATTTAAATTTCAGGAATTCAACTTTATTTAATCAACCGTCCCAAAATGTTTTTCTTTCAATATTTAGAAAATTCAAGATAAAAAAAGAAAGTACACTTTATTTTAAAGTCTTTTAGCAATTAATTGTACTCTCATAGGATATATTGTTTTATTTACAAGGAAACATTTGGCGACAATTTTATTTGACTTATTCAACAGTTTCAAAACAAAAAACATCTTATAAAATAAAAAATTTAAAAAAAATGTAAAATATTTTATTTATATTAATTATATTCAATATAATCTCCTTTTAATAAAAATTGTTTCACAATAAAAAGTACTAAGATATCGTACATGGAAATATTAATCTATTACTGAAACAGGCTTTGCAATAAATGGATTGAATTTTACAATGCAAACTTGTAAAATAAAAGATTAGTTTAAAAAAAAGATTTAAAAGCGGAGAATACATAGTACTATTCATTCTCCTCTTTTAAATCTGTTAATAAGTAGTAATGTATTCTTTTAATGAGTTCATAACTACTTATTAAGCTTTTCAGTCTTTAAATAGATATCCTTAAATTTTATTTATTTTTCTTTTCTCACATTCCGCATGAAAACATCTCGAAATCATTATAAGAATATTAATTCTAAAAATCTACCATTTTTTCTAAAATTGAGAAGTAAATTTTGTAAATAGTTGAAATAAATTACAGAACTTCACCTTTTTTAAAAATTAAATTATATCATGAGTTTCCAATTTTTTTGTCTTTTCTAAAATTCATTAAGCTTTATTTTTTGTGGAGGTTCTCCTAGTCTTTGAAAGTTTTACAATAAAATCATGCAACAAAAGGAATGAATTGCAATTAAAGTTTTAAAAAAACTGTCAAATAGTAACGAAAAAATATATATTGCGCCTTATGAGAAAGTATATTGATAAACAATACCTATTTTTATGAGCAGGTTATAAAATACAGACTTCCAAATGCTATCGTTAATACAATTGTAGTAGAGAGTAAATTTTCCATCAATCACAGAAATAGAAGTTTCGAGAGTATATTATTAATGCAGAGTACATAAAAAAGGCAGCTTCTTTAATAAATTGATACCTTAATATAGTAAAGAAAAATGTCATTAGAATTTTTTTGCAGTCAATAACTCAGGAAACGTTGTACAACCTTTCGCGTGATTACAGTTCTAAGTAATGCTATATTACAAAAGAATTTTAACCACGAGTTGCAGATATTATGTGTACCGGAGATAAATTTTAATTCAAAAAGTGCTCGTTTACATGCGATTCTCAAAGGACCTGCCATTAAATTGCTTTCTGATTTTCTGTAACTGGATATTAATGATTATAGTAATAAATAATCCGCGATCGAAACTTAAAACTTTTATTGACAAATGCAGTTACTTTAAAATTTGCAAATGATTAAAATACATAAATACAGAAAATATTAAAATTTGAAAAATCAAAGCTATTCGTCATTAAAATGCCGCATATCCAATGCAGGAAAATTTTGCTAAGCAATTATCCATTTTCACGAATCATCAGTAGTGAACAGTTTATTCTTAGGGAAACTATTTAAAATTGCTCTTAAATAATTCCCAAAATGGGTTTCGAACTTCAAAACTTTTGAAATAATAGTAATCGGATAAAATTCAGTCATTGGAACCTTCATATTTAGATTATATATTTCTGGTTTAGATGGATGGACATGCTTTCAATAGGTAACGTTATCTTAAGATATGGAAGTAAAACATTCATTTCATTATTTGCCACACAAATACTTTTTTTTAATTAAAAAACTGAAATGGTTTTAAATGAAGATTAAATAATTTTGGAAAAATAAATGAGAAGTTTATATTAGAAAAACTGATCAATAAACAGCTGCAAAAATATAAAATTCAAGCTTAAAAACTTTTTGGTAAAAATGAAAATAATAATTTGAATGATTTATCATTGCTTTTCAGTTTTTGACGGTAAATTCAATTTAGACAACGCATTGTTTTGGAACTATGCTGAAGACTATTTTATGAGTTATAAAGAGATATAGTAATTTTGAAACGTTGTAGATTGGTGAACCCCTAAATTTTGCCACACATGAGGCCACGTGCATGCATTAGGCCCTCATTCATTAGCGAATCTCCCAAGGAAATGAATTTCTGACCCAAAACCAACCAGATTCCGAAATTTAAAATCTGATTTCGTCTATGAGTCTATTTCTTTTCCAATTTCGTGAAATAATTTACATCTGTAAGTTTTGTGGTATATTTATTGGAGAACAAGCAGTTCATACTTCGAGAATAAAGAGAGCATCATATATTCAACCTCTATTTAATACTTCGATATATGTTAAATAGATTTTGACACTCCTCCAAAGGATCACGAAGTATAAGGCAAAAGTCACTTGTACATGTGTGGAAAAAATGTACCATTGTTTAAGAAGTTACATTTAATGTATTATTCGGACAACTAATGTAAAATTATTTTCAAAGAGGGATACTTAGTGTCGATATTATATTGAATTGATATTATGATGAACGGCCATTTCAACTTATTTTGATACCTAAATATGCACACTTGATTTTAAAAAAATCTATTGCTTTCTTGATTGATTGATTCTTTATTTTCCTATCATTAACAATGTCAGAATCGCCTTAAGAGTTGAAGATAAATTGTGTTGTTGTTGTTACTAATGGCACTTGCCATGGACAAGCCCCCGCTGACACAACAGTAGATTTAAGCCGAAAAGAGCGTCTCTTGTTTTTGAAGTAGCGCCAACTAGGGCCAAGAATACGACTTAGCTACACACTTACCACATTTGCTTGAACAGCCCCTTTTCACAGGGAGGCACAGTCACACATCTCACAGAACCATGCCCAAACCAGGACTTGAACCCGGGATTCCCAGAACACGAGGAAGACGCGGTACCTCTGTGCCAGAAAGCCGGCTTACTTATGGCACTTGCCACATTGGACAAGCCTCCCGCTGATACAGCAGCAGATTTAAGACGAAAGGAGTGTCTCTTGTTTTTGAAGTAGGCCAAGAGCACGACTTAGCTACAAACTCACCACTTCGCTTGCACAACCCCTTTTTACAGGGTGGGGGCACATTCACACATGTCACAGATAGTACACACAAAAACAACCATGCCCGAATCGGGACTCGAACCCGGGACTCCCAGAACAAGAGAAAGACGCGCTACCTCTGCGCCAGAAAGCCGGTAGATAAATTGTATATCATTTAAAAAGTTCTACAATAATATTCCACCAAATTAAAAGGGCTTAGCTGAAACAAAAGAAATTCTCCATTGAAACAATACCCATGTCCCAAACACGGAATCCCCCCCCCCTTAAGCGACCAGGGGAGTTTTCTTTATTCCTCTCACCTCTTGGCAAATCCCATACGACTGGGGAAAACGCCCATCGCACCCAAATCCCTTCTTCGAGAGGCGCCACGATTATGCATTCCCTGCAGAATTTTTGAGGCGCGGGTTCAGCTTTCCTCTAATTAGACCCGGTGCTTGGAGTGCTTAATTGGACATCGATTAATTAATCATCCCGCGACGAGCTGTAAAACTCGATGCGCATTTTTAAGATACTTAGGGCTTATTATGGAGGCGTTTTATGCGTCGCTCGATCACCCTGCATTGTGAGGGAAGATTACGGCCAATTGAAAGAATGGGCTTAAAGAGTGCGCAGGACATTCAAATTAGTTTCCAGTCGCTAAGTTAATAATCTCCGATTAGTTATTTTGCATTCGGAAAGGGTATAGCTGCGCTAAGCGTGGAGGTGAAGGATTAAACCGGTTTGAAACCATCGAGTTAAAATTCTAGGGGATTCTTTGATAATATTATACGAATTTGCATATTGTAGCTTATTATTTAAAGCAAGTTAATAGTCTTGAGTTTTAGAGAATATATTGAATCCGTTAAATAATCTGATTAGTAAATTATCGTTTTAGAGACAATAATAATATAATTTAAACTTGCTACAAATATTGTAAAACTTTACTAGGATATTTATGGAAAGAAGAAAACTACATTTATGTGAAAATTATTTTAATAGTCATACCTCTTTTTTTATTTGAATATAATTCTGAGTCACAAAAAATAAGCCTTAAAAAAGACTCCATGTGTTTTTCAACTAATAGTTGATACTAATATTTCATGCCAAATTTTGAGCCTTTGTTGTGATGCCTCACATTTTTCAAACTTGAATAATTGGAAGTGCTGTTTATTTACGACTTATTGAAAACAATCTGTCTTAGGTGACCAACTGGCTTGAGGGGAATTTTGATTGTATTTAATTTTCTATTAAATCTCTTATTCATAATTTTGTTCATGATTTCCCAGAAAAGCTTTCAGTATCGAATTATGAGGGGCATTAAAGTTGTGTTACTTTAATAGCTTTACAACTTCCCGTTTTTACTATACAAATGTGTTATGAAGCCAAATATCATAAAATTATAGCAGGTATTAAAAAATAATTCAATTTATCTTCTAATTTCATCTTATTCTTCGACGCCATTAAACCTTTCATTTCCTATCTCTCATAAAAACTACTCCGATAACAGAGTTAAGCTTAACGCAATTGAACATTTAATGGAGAAATAAAAATGAAAGGAGTTTCATTGCAAAACTATATTAAAAGTATATAAAAAATATTACAAAACATTCTTACAATTTAGGGAAAGAAATACATAAATTAGCATCATGATAACGTGTCCGCTTTTAAAACGGAAGGAGAGGTGCAGTAGTTTCTTAGGGTATGGACTCCTGAGCACCGAAGGGCAAAAGTCCAACTTCTAGCTGACATGAATATGACACATACTTATCACATTCGCTTGTATTGTCCCTTTTGACATGGGGCATATTCACACGCCTCACAGACAGAACACAGAAGCACAACCAGGCCCTGACTGGGACTTGAACACGGGACACCCAGATTACGAGGAAGACGCGCTATCTCTGTGCCAAAGCACCGGCAAAATATTAGCATCATTAAAAACAATTTTTTTTAATTTTTAAGCAGTGCCAGAGTTATTTTTGTGAAATAATATTTTCAAACGCTATTGAGGAAAACACCTAAATAGTCCTATTAAAAATTCGTTTAAAATAAAAAGAAAATACTTCCAAGATATTCATTTTCAATGTCGGAAGTACAAGTTTATAAAAATTTTAGTAGTTTTATTCCGAAAGTTTGTAAATGTAGAGCGCCAACATATACGTTATTACTAGTCTAGATTCATTTACTAGGAAAAAAATTCTCAGAAATTCGTTTATTAAAAAATCATGAAATTATTAGAACCATCTCAAGTAAATATGCGGAATATTTTTCATCAAAATTTAAAAAAAAATTATAATATTCAGAACTCTGTCAAAAGGAGTATCTTGCAGAACGGCATTTTATAAACACCTGCTAGCTGTTTATAACACATTGAATAATTTGAATATTAAGTTTTTCTTACAGAATATTTCTTTACTTTTGCATTTGAGATTATTGTTACGGTAATTAGATAAATTAGTGTAGATCATAAGGGCCCAATAAAATAACCCGAGATTAAAAAGCTTGTTTCAAAACATAGTAATAAAATCATTACGTTTTTCACTATTCTAAGCTTGAATTTGTGTTATTTTGTAATAGGCTATTTGGTGCTGGCTATTTCCAAGGTTATTATGAATAGTTGTTTATAAAGAAAACAATAGGCAAACATGTCACAGAATTTATATTCACGAGATACAGTGGGATCATTTAATGATGAAACTGGTCATGACTAACGGAGAATTAGTATTCCTAGTTTTAATCCAGTAGTACTAAAACAGGAGAACAATTGACCTGTTCAAAATTTATTAATTTACTGCAAATTCTCAGTAACTGTAAGCTGGTATTGATAATATGAAGAAAATAATTTCAACTAAGAATAAACTGAAAAATTTAAAATTATCCGAAACATTGCAAGAGAACACTGCAAGAATAGACTTCCATTTGATGAGGTTAAAAAGTTATGCGTTGTATTGATACGTGTAACTATAAACCAATTAGTATGCTACATATAGCATGTTTTCAATATACGCAATGTTTACTTCCTGTAAAAGTTCATAAAAAACAAAGTAATTATTAAATTAATTCTTAATAATTACGTATTAAAAATTATAATTATTGTAATTCTATGCATTTATTTAAAAAAATAGATATTTCAATGCTATACATTGGAGAAATCGCTTATTATATGGTTCTGCTTCCCATTTTGCTTTCTGGTATAAAATACTTAGCGAACTTTATACTTCGCATAGCGAAATTATTGTAATTATCATTGTATTATTGTAATTATCATTATTGTAATTATCAACCCGAATTCGAGGTTCTGACCAATTTTTAAACTTTCTTGAATCACGAAAAAAGGAATTATGTCTGTTTCTCACTATCTGCTTATAAACATAACGGAAATATGTTTTCTAGTTAAACATACAAAATTCTGTATATTTTTCAGGGCTAAATTTGTCGATTTCCATCAAATTTTGAAATAAATCATTAACAAAAAGTGTAGTTGCTCAACTATCTGCATATGGGGAAATATGATAATCAAAAAATATTCATTATCATACGAAGTATATAACGTACATATATAGACTGAGAATTTGTGGCATTACATAACTTGTCCAAGGTTATCAATATTATGTCTGGGAGGGGGGTGGTACGGCTTCTTCTTCTTGTGTACAGCCGACCAACCCGCCACAACTGAACGTAGTAGTATCGACAGGATTTGTTGTCGCCGAAAAGGGGGAGGTACTGCTGTAGTCTTACTAGCTTTAAAATAATTCTTTTAAGATCTTTTTTTTCAGTGAAACGTAGGCAATGCAGAATCGATTGTTTATTACTGACAACATTTTCAAGAATGTAATTACTTAGAATTTTACAAATAAAATAAGACCTATAATGAAAATTTGACACGGACTGAAATCTGAAAAACTTAAACCGTCACAAAAAAAAAACAATCCATATGAATATAAATATTGCGAAATATTATTTAAGCTGGGATTTAGAACTATCGCAGAGAAAAGAAAATTTAAAGAAAGTTATTTAAAAATACTAAAAAAAGCAATGTTCGTCAAATCATTTTTAATTTCCTATGTTATTAGTTTTCCAAACCATCCAAATATTGCCTTTTCCGCTATCAGGAAATTTTGAATAATGCCCTATTTTATTTACTTTTCAAAAGGGGGTGCTCTTCTCCTCCCAAACTTGCGCTGCCGAACCATTCAAGCTTACCGAAAGGATAATGAAGGAGCTGGAACATCTGTGTTGATGCACCCTCCCTCCTCCAGATTTAGTTCCCCCAATCTTATTCTCAAAAGGATCTGAAAAGGCACATTTTCGATTGCGAAATCTTTTCGTTGTTCCAGCAGTGGGTGTTATTAAACCGAGCATCTGGTATTTACCTTCGGGCACTTAGGAAAATCCTCTCTGATTGAAATCGGGAAGATGAGGACCCGGGTTATTTCGATTGCCATTCGCTACAGATTAGAATTACTGGGGCATTGTCTCATTCCACCGGTTCCTTGAGATAATGAGGGAATTCGAAGAACGCGTCTTAATACTCGGGGAGAAAGGGCTAATGTGATCGGAACTGTCAAGAGCTGGGCAAGGCATAATTTTGCAGGACTTGGGAGGGAGGCTTTGTGTTTTCGTTCGTTATCATTTAAAATAAGAGCCACTGAGATATCAAAGATGCAAATGAGAGAATTCGAGCAGAGAGAGAATTAGCAGCAGTGTTCTATTCGTATATACTTAAAGACATTCTAGTATCTTCATTCCAGTTTTACTTCTATCCTTCTTTGTATTTACTGAACGTATAGCTGTGATGGCGAAGCATAGAAAGGAAGACGTCCAACTCTGAACAACATGGCAATCCGCATGCGTCCTATTCCAACTATGCAACTATTCCAGTATTGCTTCCTTTGTGATTAATAATATTATTAAGAAAAGTGAAAATGAATTTCGGGACTTACAGAGATTAGCCGAAAATTCTCCATCACATCACGCCACACCAACGAAGACACGTACTCCAAAATCAATTACCAATCTCAATACTTTTGAGAGTTTTGTTGTGGCAGATTGCATATCCAATTGAAACTAATTCAATTCAAAGTACTTCTGTTGGAGTACTTGAAATGCAGGTGGTGAAGGTTGAGATTGGTATACATTTTTATAACATTTTTATCAAAAGGATTGAAGTGAAACCGAGGGGGAGGGTTATGATATGGATTTTATTCTAGAGCAAGATCCTTTGGTAGTGTAAATCTTGAATAATCTTAACCCCTTGAACGGAAATGACGAGTCCAGCACGTCTTAAACTTTTCCGAACAAACTGACAATGACGAGCTGGATTCGCCAGAAATTATTGAGGTTTGATGCTTATTTTGAGAAGAGTATGTGTAAGTCATATCGAGTCTATTGCTTTGATATACTTGTGTGCATGCTTCTAGTTACCATTAGAATGTAATTTGTATAAATTTGTATAAATGTTGAAACACGTAGTTACTTTCGTTTATATACCGTGTAGAATTGTAATATTTTTGTTAAACATTAACGAAGAATTAACCGAAACTAATTGTGTGTGTATGTGAAATAAATATTTTTAATAACAAATTATTTGAGCAAAAAATACCGTAAGAGTTTATATCAATTCCTCCTCTTAAAACTCAGAAAATTAAATCGTCTGCCATATCAGTGCTGATTTGAAAATAGATTATCATTCAAGGGGTTAATATTCAGAGCATGATTGTAAATTAGTTCATAATATAAAACATACGAGCAATTAATAAAAGTATAAATGATAAAAAGTTAAAATGTATAAGTGATCAAAAATAACAATTAAAGCATCCGATTTTTTCCGAAAAAATGCAAATGGCACATCACATATGTCGGAACTAATATGTTTGATCCATAGATAAATCAAGGCTAAACTATATTATTAAAAGATGCATTTGGGTTAAAATACTCTCATGATGACTGAAAGTTGGAGGCTCTAGGGAAAGTAAATATTTCTGAGCAAGTCTTGGATGATCGATCCTTAACCGAGTTAAAAGGACATACCCGCCGTTTAACCCTTTCATGGGTCATTTATTTCTGCTTTGAATTTCTTCCCTTTTTCCAGTTTTATTAACAATTAAACAATAACATTTTTTACCGAATATTTGTTTTATCATTAAACTTTCAGGAGGGGGAAGTATACTTCCTAAGGAGCCATTTGCAGTCACAAAAAATTTAATGGTGATTATTTGCCATGAAATGATGAGAAGCATGTACAATGTACAAGAGTGCCTCACATTCTGTACACATTCAGCTATTTCTTTTTTTTTTGCTTCTTTGTATTTCCCATAAGTGTGTTTTGTAAGATTACGTAGGTGGAAAATAATCTTCCGTAAGCCCACGAAAGGGTTAAAGAAAAAATCTGTAATATTATCAAAGATTTTACAACAAAATGTACAATTCATGTACTGTACTTAAATTTCACTTGATTTTGAGAATTTTGAAAAATTGTTTTTGGACACGTGGCTTCACATCAGCAAGAAAAATATGTTACGTATAAAAGTCACTGGCAGAGTTTTCAGCAGCCAGTGCTTTTTCATTTCCCTATACATCAACATGGGCAGGTATTCAAGAAAAGAAAACATAGAAACCATTCTGGAGAAAGGTATGGAGTAGGAATTGAATCTTAAGTATGAACGGATGGTATGATTCAGCTAGTAACAGCTAGTAGGGAAATCGCAAGAGTCAAAGTAAATAATTTTTCTTGAAGCTCGTATTTCTCTGATACTATAGGGCAGGTAGATGACAGTTACTTCAGCAGTACAAACAGAAAAAATTGCGTGACGCTATTTACTACGACGAAGCTATAAGTCGGAAGCAGGGGAGGAGGGATCGTGAATGATCCACTTAAATGAATGAAAAAGAACGGGAAAGTGCTGAGCGGAATCAATCCTTTGTGAACGTGGGGACAATAGATGATCTAGTGCGAAGAACAAAAAAGAGGGATGATGTTTAGGCAAATCAGTTCATTAACTTCGGCAATTTTTGCTTATTTTTTAAAATTAAAAATGAACAATTTTGACTTAAAGAAGGCATGAAAAATCATATGTATGACTCACAATGTTGTTGTATTATCTTATTCACAGCTATACCTGAATTCAAAGGTTCTTAACAGGAATTTCGTAACCAGGTGCCTTGATAAATTCAAATATCAATCAAAATTTTGAGGTATAACTTATTAAATAATATATATAAAAATTACATATTATATTATATATATATATATATATATATTAGTTCAAAATCAAACGTTAATAAAATTTTTATTCATCCACTCAAGTTCAAGTAATTTTTTTAACTTGCACTGGATCACAAATTGACGTTAATAAATATTATTTCATCAATTAAAAACTAACTCCCTCGTCAAAAATCTTCATTTCCTCATTGCCAAATAATCAATGAATTGTTTCTTCTCTCCCCCCCACACCAATAAGATTAGGCTTAACTATGTTTGTGGCCGATTATTTCAAACGATTCTATTTTTTTAATATTTGAAATACTTTCGAATTAAAATTATACAGAATAAAGAAAATTAAATATTTCTAATCTGTATTGCCTTACCCCAGCTGATGTAGAAAATTCGCGCATTTTGCATTGCCACAATTGGCTTTGAATCCTGAAATGGTGTTGTAAATCTAGCACTAGTATAATTTTTTAAGTTATTTATAGTACGTGTAATTATTAGGCCGGAATAGCCTGGTTGGTAGGGTGTTGGATTCACATTCATTGAGCTGCGAGTTCGAACCCTCCAGCCTAAGATTGTGCGTGTGTATGGTGGACAATAAATCTGTTGTGGTCCCTAACTCCTCCATGTCGAGAGTAACACCACTGAGGGTACTGGGGCAAAGACGATCGTTCTCTGTTCCAGTTCTAATTTGCGATCTGATGATGATTGAATGAAGTTCGCCCCGTAAAAAGGGTTTGTGACGTGTGTGAGCTAGAAGTCAGACTTCTGTCTTCGGGTGTTTAGGAATCCATACCCTCAGAAGCTACTGTGCCCCTCCTTCCGTTGTAAAGCGGAACACGAGAACAACAATTGTAATTATTTAATAAAAGTAACTAAAATAAAAAATTTCTTTGTTGAGCTTAGTAGGAATTAACTTATTTTTTTTATATTACTTGCTTTTATAGTGCAGTCAGCAATCACCGCTTCAATAATTCTGAAGAAACATTTCAAATAGAAAGTGAAGTAATGGACTATACGCAAGACGAGTCCACGGCAAGAAAGGGAAATACCCCGCTGCATAAGGATCAAATTAATAATAGGCAAGGGCTTCCAAACGCTATGGCTGATCGGTTAATGCCCAGGAGAAATTCTGCCCTTCCCCCAATAGATCAGGGAGTGGAGTTGCCATCTCGAACTAATCCGGACAAAAGCCCCTCCAGGATATGAAGGAAATACGGCCTGTTGTTGCAGAAAGAAATCCCGATCGGGAGAGCTCTCGAGAAAATGCCCGATATATATATTGAAGACATACGGAAGAAATGAAAAGAAAAGAGACCGACTAAAGACGATCTTTCTTACAGTTTGCCGATCTTTGTTGAGAAAACTGAATGGGAAACATAAATGATATTATCTATTAAAAGGTAACGGTAAAAAATCGCGTTATAGGATTATTAAAATGATGAATCGTTGCTGAGAATTAAAAATGGTCACTTAGTGGTCACTTTCACTAAGAAAACGATTTCGTATTCTCCGTTTTAATTTAAGCATTGAAATTGCGATTATTATTAAATTGGAACAAATTATTTAGTTTTTTACGAATCATGCATTTAAAACTTGAAAATATTTAAATTCAAAATTTAAAGATTCAAATTAAATTCAAAAATTAAAGATTATTTCAAAAAGTTTTGAATTTAAAGTGAAAACAAAGTTGTTTCAATAATAACCAATGATTTTTTTTTCACTTAAAAGGAGAAAAAATATGTCCATGTTAAAATTGAAAGGAAATTATAAATGATTGAAGTAAAACAGAGATATTAAAAACTTTCCATTCAATATTATATTGAGGCTCATTTCCAGGAATTTACATAAATTTAAAATTATATATTAATGACAATATTAAAAAAGACGAAGACAGATTTCACTGTATCAGAGGATTATCATAACTACATTGTCGAATATTTTAGGACGGTCTAAAAATTCTGAACTGTTATATGACCAGAAAAAATCCACATTCGATACTCTTCTGTTATAAAAATTCTGCATGCAGAAATTTGAAAAAGAGTATATTTTATATAAAATAAGCTAGATTATTACTCATTAAATAATATTATGTTCTATTTTTATGTAGAGAAAGAGAAAGAAAGATTAATGTCATCGCTTATTTTATAGAGTATTAAAACGAAACAATATTTCGAAAATCGAACGAGATTTCATTCATATTGGTTGTATAATTAGAACTCTGTCCTTTAAGTTACAAAAAGACACATTTTCTAAGGAAATTGAAGATAGATTTATTCAAATTATTTCACTTTTAGAAACTATAACAATTGTCCTTCCATTAGGGGAAATAAAGAAATTCAGAGGTGAAAAAAATGGTTGTTTATTTAAAATTGACTTATCTAGCCATTTTTTTTTGTTGAAATTGTTCTTTTCTTCAGAAAGGGTATTCTACAGGAAGAGAAACAAATTGTAGTCTGAAGGATTAACATCTAATGAATTTGGCGTTGGGCCAACACATCCTTATGCCATTCATTATGTGACATCCGCTATGCCAATAATATGTTATTCGTTATGTGACA
>JAOUZG010005735.1:11054026-11090301 GCA_026289955.1 Argiope argentata | reverse complement strand
TTATGTCACTATTACATGACATTCCCTATGCCAGCAATCTTATGTCATTCTTTATGCGATATCTGTAAGTCAATAATCTTTTGTTATTCATTATTCATTCACCCATTAGTCAATAATATTTTGTCATTCATTTTGTTACATCCCTACAACAACATCAACAAACGTATGTGATTATCAATATGTTGGACATTTCTCCTTCCATGTTTCATTTATATAGATCAAACATTGCTTGTATCGTTCACAATCGAGGGTTTCATTTAATAATGCTTCTACATCTGCATGTAGGAATTTTTTTATGGTTTAACATACTCTTTGTAATCTATATTGAAATAATCATTTTTGAGTCGCCGAAAACACATTTTAAAAGTTGTATTCAATAGGGCATCCTCATAATTCAACATAAACGTCAGTCAACAACGCATGTGTTTCTGCTGAAATTTCATTTGCAATTAAATAAGGCAACATAACAACAATAGTGTTTATTTGTTTGGTACAAAACTACACATGCTTTCTAAATTAAAATAAATATTTTTAAAATCATAATCAGAGTTAATGCCTTATTTTAAAAAAAAACTTCAAAGTTTTCAAATACTGTTTTCTTTATTTATTTGCAGGCAGACAACTCTACAAAGACAATTTATTAAAAATGGACGAATTCATATTTATACAGCCAATAAATTCAGAAACATGTTCTGTAAAATATGTATTTAAGATTAAAAATAGCCAGTTATTATATATTTCTTGAAAATACAATTGATGTCAACCCTGGATTTTGATTCTTCCAATAATTGCAACCTTTTCAATAATTTTCTTTTCACAATACTGTTAAACAGAAACAATATTTTTGAAGAGATATTAATAGCAACGAAGAAGAGTTTCAATTAGAATAATATGTTAGAACAAATAAAGAGTTATCACGTTGCCACAAATGACAACTAAAGTCGCCCAGTTTTCCTATAGAGGAATTCTGAAGAAAAAAAAATTAAAGTGACCTTTCAAAAATATGCTTGTTAAAATTGAAATCCAGTTTTGAAACATATTAAAAATTAATTATTAATCAATTAATTCTAAACTTGAAAATACACTTCCAATGTATAAAAAAACAAATTTTTGTCAGTATATAAAAGAATATAGGAACCTATTAAAAGAAAAAATACTACTAATATTCTAAATCTTTTCCGAGCTTTTTTAATCACAGAACCATTGAGTAATGAAATAAAAAAAAGAATTAATTGAGAGAAACGCAAAAAAGCAGAAAAAAGTCCGCATAAACAAATGCGATAAGGCTGCCCTAGTCCAACCATAGAAACTTTCATACCGAAACACACAAACTGAAAACATTTTCGGCGATAATGGCACTAAAATGAAAACTTCATCGGTTTTTCAGATGCCAGTAAACTTCGGTTGACTGTGCATAGAAAAGTAGGGAAAAAATTAAAATAACTTTTTCCTTCTTTTTTTCGGAAGCCGAGAGCACCATAAATATTCAAATAATGTCACCGGCACATACGAAAAGAGAATTAAAAAAAGGAGATAACGTATTATTAATTTTAACGAAATGTTCCGACGAAATTCTGTTTCTGGAGGTGAAAAAAAAATCCCTTTTTTTCAATTGAGCGTTCCAGTACGAATGAAAAGGAATGTGGCGAGAATTATTCCTGATTAACTGTTAATTAAAAGACCATCTTTTGGCTGAATTTATTCCTCATTATCTCTGCACGCTCCGCTGAAAAGAGGGAATTTACAGATAATGAATACGGGATTTAATTTTTGAAGATTTATTTTACCCAAGTAAAAGCTTTCCTGTACGAAACTGTACATTCCATAAAGCAATAATTAAAAAAAAAAAAATTAAAGACTTTTTTTGAAGGGAAAAAAATATAAAAATATTTGGGCAAGTAAATTATCATAGCAGGTAGGAAGATTTAGTTTTTCAATTTTATTTGTTCAATTATATTTACAGCTTGGAATATTTTTATTTTTTATACATGAAATTAAAAAAAAATCGCAATTAAGAAGAAGAAGAAAAAAAAATTTCATAATAGGTTTTAAAGAATTTTCAAGATTCAAAGTTCTCTGAGCCCAGCTTAGTTCAGTTATATTAACTTTCCAATTTTAAAGTAACACTAGCTTTATATTCAGTCGGAACTCGTAATTTGCACTCATAGTCAGATGATGAAGACAACACTTGAGCTTGCACTATCCTTTTCAAACTTCCACACTACACCAGATGAAGCATGTCGGGGATGGCCTCGATGAATTTAATGTGTATCAGCCCGGCTTACACGACAGTTTTTCGGTGGAATCGGATTTAAAAACCCTTTGACTCTGAAACCGAGATTTTGTCACTAGGTCACCAGAGCTTGGCCTTGTAACGTTTTGGCCGGAGCTACTGGTGAGTTGAGCCTAAAACAAACTCAGGTCTTGGAGAAATAAAAATCTATTTATTTCCAGCTATAATACACATATATTTCACGCAGGTACACCTTCTTGATTAAGTAAGTTACGAACCCATAGGTGATTCAGTTCAGATTTCCGCTCGGGAAAGGTGCTGTGTTTCAGATAAGTAAAGGAGTCTCTCTCGAAGGTGAAGAGATACGATGGAGTTCTTGAAACTCCAGCAAGATTCAGCCCGAGGTTCGGGATTCTCTGCTCATCGATTTTCCTGCTGGATTCCTGGAACGTAAGGTGATGAACTGGCTGCAAGAGCAACTTAGAAGACAGCTGTTCAACTAATTGGAGGTCTCCTCAAAGTTCGGATGAGCTTTCACACTTCAGTCAGGACGCTGAAAGGTTCAAAAGTTCCGATGAACTACAATGGGCTAAGTTACAGGGCGCGGCTGCTTACGACACTCCAAATTCTCTCCTGAGAATATTACACAGAATTCCAAGCTGAATTCTAGTGCCAATCACTACATGTCGCTTCGTCAGTCGGCTCTCTCCATCCGCTCCCTCAGTCGGCTCCCTTTTTTTATTTGGGTCTCAAGGCCGGCCTTCGGTGGCAAATGAAAAATTAAAATAGTTCCCAACTTTCATTGGATCATTTGACCTCAGTTATCTTTCCAATCACAAGAGAGGATAAAACAGCGACTAGCAAAGAGACATCTTAGCTCCGTCTTGTCTGCTGCATTCTTCTCTAGAAGAATAAAATGCCATCTGCCGCTGCCCCCCCCACATTGTATCGGCTCTCTTATCTATTGACAGGGACACATCTGGTTCTTTCCTTCGATGTTTGTTCCAAAGACGTGTCCAGTTCAGTGCAGACCTCACAAGTCGCTCAGGCACATTAGCTTGACCACGGTACTTAGATTTGAATACCAGGTGTCTGCATACCTCGCATTTTACAAATTCTTTCGCTATCTGTAATTTTCAAATACAAAGGGTTGCTTTTCCGTGGGAACTTAGTTTGCTATATTCCTACTTGTCGCTTGTATGAAGACGTCACAGCCTGAATTCAGTAAAAACTCGATTAAACTACGGAACATTAACTGAAAGTAGGAAGTTTAAGGTCTATCCTTTAACAGTAGTCTTTAAGAAAGCTACTTAAAAACTGATAGACTGATGCACATTTTCGAAAAAATTGTTAGATACAAGAAGTCTCTTGATATATTTCCACGAAAACCACGAATGCGTCTTGTTTGCATCTGAAATTCATTTAGTCCTCCCTTGACATTGACTAAAACCAAATTAGATTTTTTAACTGAAGTGATTACAAGGACAGCCATTTTGAGAAAAAAATATAACTTTTTCCTATTATGTAGAGTAAGTATTTATATGCTAGATAAAATATAAATTATTTATAAATTTAATCTTTTTTAATAAAAGTGTGATTTTTTAAAATTGCTTAGTGTGCAAAAAACAAAATGACTTAAAGCTTAAACAAAACATAAGGTTCACAAATTTTCCCAGAAAGAAAATCCCGTTTTTCTAAGAATTTAATGTCATTTTGAGAAACTGGTAATTACAAAGTTAACAATTAATTTTTTTTATAAACTAATATAATAAAATACTTTGTGTACTAAAATATACTAATATTATAAAATACCTTAAGTACTAAAATATACTAAAATTCTAAAACAATTTATGTACTAAAATATACTAATAAACTTTAGTACTAACTTATACTAAAATACCTGAGCACAAAAATATACTAAAATACTTTGGTACTAAAATATACTAAAATACTATAAGTAATAAAATATGCTAATATACTAAAATAGACTAATATTGCAAAATACATCCTCATGTACTGAAACATACTAATATGATAAAATGCTTCTTTATATATTTAAATATAATTTATAAAAAATACTTTTTATTTATTAAAATACACTATTATAATGAAATACTTTTTATATATTAAAATATATTAATTTAATAAAATACTTTTTATACACTAAATTATACTAATAAAAGATTAAAAGAAAATTTGCTATGCATATTTCAATGTATCATGTCAGAACATCATTTCCTGAATGGCCAAGCACCACGTGCCCGTGCAAGTTGAATTATATTTTTATTCATTTTAATGATTTCATTGAATGAGTCACTTTAGCATTGCAAATGATACAAAAAAAAACTGTGTCTCACATTTGTTGCTTAAAAAAATAGCACATTTCCTATTTATTTCCTTTCATATAATCGGGTGCGCAAAATAATATTTTTCTAGGTTTTATTTGCCGAATCCATTAACTTATTTTTTTTAAATCGGAGCTTTTGTAAATGCAAAGGATGACACGTTATTAAAAGCTGATTTTTTTGGGATACGAGTGCAGATAAAACTTTTATTTTTCTCCAACGGATTTTTGTTGACGCCAAAACCTTAACCCCAAAACAACATTTTTGACATTATAATAATGAAATACTTTATCATATATTAAAATAATTTTAAATATTTTTTCTTTTTAATATGCTGAACAAGTCATTAATTTTTTTAAAGTGCTGACCATTTAGAAATGTTTTAGTATCTTCAACTATAGAGGATTTACTTTCCTTCAAAAGAACTTAATTTTTGTAGCTGCAGCAAGTTCTTTGAGTAGCAACGCAATATTTTAATATCCGTCAGAGAACTCGTCATAGAAGTCACGCTGGAATATTTTAAACTTTATTTCATTTTTCCATCGTCATCTGTCATTTTATTCCGAGATCCTGTTCAATAACTCCGATGTAAAAATGCTCCCAGCTTTCTCCCGGATTGAAAGGAGAATGCAAAAAACATATCTCCTGCAGAAACCGATTCTCCGCGGAATTTGTTTTCCCTTCGCGTGACAGTTCCATTTTGTCGCCTCTTCCAAGGATTTATCAAATCAAAATGGTGGGATTTCTTTATTCCGCCGGATCAAGACGGATTCCATAAAGAAATTCCCCTGAAAAATCAAACTGAATCACTTTCTCAGAATGCAGCATGGAAAAGAGAAACAGAGTTTCGAGAAGTGGAAATAACTTAAATCTGGTAATCAAGTTTAAACGACACGAGAGAAAAAAAAAGAATCAACCGAAATAGGAATTCCCCAAATTTTTCCCCACAAGGAAAACTATATATAAAAAAAGTTTTAGTAAACTTATTAGGAATACGATCGACTTTATCACGAGTTTTTATTTAAAAAACTCTTTTTGTGCTACGGTATAAATTAATCCTTAAAAATTCACATTTTGTTATTAAAGTGTACAAACCAGCTTGAGTAACAACAGTTTACCTTTCATATTAATAGCAATGCTTTAGTAATATATTCAATTTTGATAAACGACACCTTATAAAATAAAGAAGTATTATACATTATATTTACAATATAAACATGGAACATTTTGATAGGTTCGTTATGCAGCTAAAATGGAGAAATTAATTGGATAAAACGGTCCAGTTGATGAAATGGGAGTTATATTAAGATTTTATTTCTCAATATCCCTCAAAAATAAAGAATAGAATAGGTAACAATATTTGACAAAACGTAATGATCTTTCATATAAAATGAAGTTTTCGGAACTAGTAATGAAAATGTGATTGGAGAACTCTATAGTGATTTTTTACTCTTACAGAATATACTGTGTAAAGGCATTTTTGAGAATTTTCTCAAAACTCATCTGTGATGGAGTACCTCCAGAAGTCATGGAATCCGGAGTTGGCTTTTTAATCTTTCTTTTCTCTCTCTTAGACATAATTTTGAAGAAGCGTGGCTGAAAAGTAGAAACTTTTGAAATTTAACTTCACTTGGAAATATATTATGAACAGGAAAGAGTCACTAATAAAAATAGATCTTTTAACATGGTGATACAAGAATAAAACTATGCAAACTTTTCCCTTTAGGGATTTTGCTATAATATTTTTTGAAAAGTGCCGATTTAAGCAAGGCAATTTTAGGTATCTTTTTTAACAATTTGCGCACACGTTAAGGAATTTTATCCCTTTTTCCAATGCTGGAATGTTCCAACGAGTCAACAATTATGCTAAGCGCGAGTTAGAAATAATTAAATTGAAAAATTGGGAATTGGATCAGGAAATAAGGGAACATTTCAGAATGAAATTAACATGCACTAAATTCAGATAAAAATTAGAAAATTATTTTATTCAAATTGAGATATTACATATTATATTTCAATCAATTAAATAGCAATAATAAATACTCACATCAATCGTAGTTCCATGAAAAGGCTGCATATCAAAACCATTTACAGCAAAGCATACTGAATTTTGATGCGCCTATAACAACCTACAATAATTTGAAAGCAGAAGAACCCTACATCTATAAACGTGTTTTGCATCTATAAATGGTTATAGAAATAAAGGGAGAAAATTGAATTTTCAGCAAAACTTTTAACCACTTAACTGTTTTGCCCGCATGCCGTACGTGCATCGATTTATCAAACTTTGATAACTGTAAACAAAAAATAAACCTTTCATAACAATTATAATTCGAATACGTAGATAAGTCAAGCATTCGATGGATTTCCATTTGAACCAAAATAAGAAAATATTCCTAAAATAGAAGGTTTCATCTTATTAGATAGTAAAGAAAATAAAACAGGTAAGTGGTTAAGGAGATGTAAATTTTCAGTCTGAAACATCGCCGCATTATAATACTTCAGAATTGATTCACTTGTATTTTATTTTTAAAAATTAATTCCAAATCATGGGATTATACTGTGAGCGGTATAGGAACGGTATTGTTTACAATATCTTTGTAACGTAGTTAATAAAACAAATCTTTCAATCGTAAATTACAAGTCATCATGTGAGAGAATATTTTTTATTTCTTAGTTAATTTAAGTCATTAACCAATATAAACTGGTTTGAAACAATCACGAGACTTTCCTATCAGTCCCTATCCCCCTCCCCTCCCCTCCTCTTCCCTCTCTCTCCATATATAATGATAATTTTTTTTAACTTTCATTTTCAATTTTTTTAGCTAAGAAAGAAAGGTTTGGAATTCTTAAAAAATTAACCGATTTTTTGAAATAACAGCTTTGGTGTGATAGTTCTTCGTCAGCCTGGTAAAAGCAAGTAAACCTTTTAAAAATGCATCTGATATTAAAGAAGCACAAATAATAATAATTTCAATAGTGGTAAAACCAGTTAAAAATAATTTTTGTCCGTAAATTTCGGAGACACCAAAACTCATAACCAAAACAACATCCTGTTCTTACATAACAGAATACTATTATGTAAGAACATGTTGCTGTTTTGGTTAGCAGTTTTGGTGTCTCCAAAATTAAATAAAATCCGAAATTTTTATTAAAAAATTCTTAAAATGTTTTGAACAATTTATTAAAATTGCAGTAAAATTTCTATCAAAATAAAATTTATACTACTGTAAAATTATTTGTTGAATTTCAAAGTGGTATTAAATTTTTTTGGCGATAATAAAACATTAAAATATTGAAGAAAAGTTTTAAATTTCAATTCAAATCGAATTAAAAACTAATCAAAATTTTGAAAACTCTTCCTCAATGAGCATTTAAAAAACCCCAAAGCAACTTCCAGTCAAATTTGTTAGCTCTAAGTTTAACTATATATCCAGTAGAATATTTTGCTTAGCTTTGAACCATTCATGGTGCGTATCATAATTTATGAATAGCGTCAAAACCTATAAACATCTCAATATTAAAAGGTATGGTAAATTTGATATACGAAATTTTGTTATAAATATAACGGTATATATAAGCAGTTCAACATCGTGGAGTAATAATACTCGCTATTATTGGCTCAGTTTCATCTGACATTAGGCCTTCAAGATTCCCGAGCTGAATAACAACAGGGGAATATCAACCAAAAGCTTTTAACCCTTAGTTAAAAAGAAACGATTGTTATCCAAGTGGCAGGCAATATTTACTGAAAGGCAAAAATAAACGAACCAATAAAATTAGATGCTGACGGAATTCATGAAAGCGTTGATCAATGTGTGTGCATTTTTCATTTCCGCTTTTAAACGAAATCCTTTGGGGCTTAGCAGGGATCCAAGGGTTCATCCCGAACTTCCGTTGACTGGCACGGGGCCATGGGGTTCTTGAAATTCTTCCAACTCAAAAACAACGCTAAATTACACTCCTTGCGTTCTTCATTGCCATCTTATTCGGTCCGGGGCGGAGGATGAAAGTTTTACAACCGTTACCCCACTCATTTGTAGCGAGATAAATAGCCAGAAGAGATGGATGGAGTAACACTCGCAGTCATTCCCCAAAGAAAACTCAGCGAACTTTTTTTCAACTTATGAAAAGCCTTCGAAGCATGGCGCGCCTGTTATTAAACGTTACAAGAAATTAAACTCGCTGAATGATCATAACTCAGCTTAATTGCTTAGATGTAATGGTAATCTTAAAATCCCATGTTTTATATCATCAGATTTTATATTTTTTCACATACGGTTTAAATAAAGTAGAGTAACCATAAACAAATTCGAATTACAGTTGTTGATGGATCTCTGTTTTTTTCTCTCCTTAAATGCATGCATTTTTATACTTAATAAAATAAAATTTTAAATCAATCGAGAAAGGGATGTAATTAATTAGAAAAATGCAAAAAAATACAAAATGAAATCTACGCTGGCAAATTTCAAGTTATCATGTGAGAACATTATTTTTAAGTCATTATGTATCTTAATTTAAGTTTAACCAGTTAAAACCGGTTTGAAACAACCACAAGACTTTTCGATCGGTTTCTCTCCCTCTATAATATATAATGATAATTTTTTTCAAAACTTGCATTTTCAATTTTTCTAGCTGGAACAAAGTTTTGGAGCTCAACCGATTTTTAGATGAAACAATATTTATGAAGTCATAGTTCTACGTCAATTTTTTCAAAATGCATCTACTGTGAAGAAGTATACATAACAAAGTAATACTTTTAAAAGCAGGTTAACCTTTTAAAAACGCATTTGCTGTCAAAGAAGTATGTATAATAATAATGCTATACTGTTAAAAGCAGATCAACCTTTTAAAAACATATTTGCTGTCAAAGAAGCATACATAATAATAATAATACAATACTAGTAAAAGCGGATAAAAATATTTTTTGCCGTAAATTTCGGAGATATTAAAAACTCTTAGCCAAAGCAACAGCATGTTCTCGCATGATAAAACACACAATTTTTTTTAAATTTTTTTAAAAATCTCATTATATATTTTTACATAATCACGAACAATCACTGAGTTCTACAAATGCAATACGTACAATAACATATCAAACATAAATAATGCCTCTCATTACATTAAGCATTACAATTTATAAGACAATTTTTAGCATTTAAACACGAAGGAACATTGCATTTGCTACCTGACCTCTGTTTAGAACTCTTGCAAACTGGAATTTTACACTTTAGTCTACTTGAAAATATAGGTCAGTGACCAATCCCTATAAATGGCAAAGAATAGGATGACCTATGTTTTGTAAACTTATGTAAATTAAGAGTATAATATTACAAATTGAAATATTTTTACAACATAAAAAAGCTACATTTTCCTTGCATAAATTTACCAGCATAGGCAAAACCCTAAATATTATTCGTTACTCTTACTCTTTGTTTCCTTCCGAAAACAATTTTTCCTATATCTTTTTATTCTTTTTTTTAAATATAAATAATCGTAATACGTAACATACACCGAAATAAAACTTCTCAAATAGCGCACCAACAATGAAGGTTGTCATAGATAAATTGTCCAAAGATTCTGTTTGCGTTCGGAAACAATAAAATAGTTTTGGTAAAATTAAAAAAAAAACACTACGCACAGATTTCTACCTAAAGAGAAACAGCCATTTAAACACACTATGTAGATTTACATTGCTTGCATTTGAGGGTTCGAAAAACTTTTTTTGACTGCAGGTCTATTGAACCCTTTGCACTCGGAAAAGTAATTCGACGCATAATTATTCAATATACAAGGGCTTGTCTACTGCTTCAAATTTGTGTGTGCGTTTAAAATTGAATTTCTCCGTTTTTTTAACATTCTGTAGGTATTTTTAATAATCAAAATTTAAAAATAAATAAAACATTAAAATTATGCACCGTTTTGAATGGTGTCCAAGAGGCACATCGATTTAAAAGGGTTAAGAATGCAAGTCAAAAAGGGATAAAATTAGTCTATAGGTAGTCTTATGAATCCGTAATTTTTCCCAATAACATTATAAGAGAAGACTGTCTGCCTGTCCATGCTTCCCATATGAGGTAGCTCCAAAATGAATTGAGCTAAACGCATGACAGTTTATATACCAAAATTTCAGATTTGCATCAAATTTTATAATACATCTGTCAGGAGTCGATTATTTGCCGGTTTATGCATTTGTAGGAATGGGGAACATTTAAATCAGAATCCAACACAATATGTGAATTTATTGCAACTAATAAATGCACGGTATTTACATATTATACCGTCTTCGCCAACGGTTTAGTAACTATTTGGCGATGGACTTTAATTTGGCGATAAAGATCAACAGATTAAACCTTCGTCGGGTTGCCATAATTGATGGTTTAGCAACTCATTGGCGAGGACTTCAAATTTGGCGATAAAATTGGACGGTATAAAACGAAAGTACCAAATGTACTAAATACATTGCAACACAATATATTTAATATATGGTCATAATTTTAATTTAATTGTCACTAATCGTTGTTCTCTTATGTTACATAAGTATCAGAGTATTGATTTCCGACCCTAAGGGGAAATTAAATAGTGTACAATAATTCAATGCAAAAGTTATATATAAACAATTTCATTATTCACCAGATAGTTTATCAAATCTGCAAGACGATACATTACTGAAATGGAAATTGTCATCTAATAAGGTAATAAAAAAGCAAACCATTAAGGGATTCAAGAAAAAAAAATTATTTGGAAAGTTTGATTCACAAAGATTTCACAACAGCAACTTCACATTAACCTGAAATAAACAACCGAAGCATTTTTTATTCTTAAAACTTCTAGCCTCTTTCAACTTAACTCATTATTTTCTTAAACATAATTAGATGCATGATTATTTAATACCAGGGTTTCTTTTACGCAAACGCGTCTCGTTTCGGAGAATTAAGTAGCACAGCGGTTTCTTTTTGCCTAAAATGATGCAATATGGACTGTGAATGAAATATAAATTTCAAGAAGTTAATAAGACATTTTATACAGAGAATCAAGAAAGAAAATCTGACCTGAAAAGACAAAGATGGAAAAACCAGCGATAAAAAGCAACAAAACCCCATTTGTAGGCGGCGTTCAAAAAACGGATGCATGCATAAAATAAATAAAGGAAATTTAAGATTTGTACAATACGGCTTTTATACATGACAAAAATACGTGGTTGTATTTGGAATGAAAGAAATTGAAGATACCTTGCATCAATAATAGTAAAGCAATTACAACCAATAGGAGTTGTTTTCTGGAAACTGTCATATTCTCCAGTAAGTGTCTTATTCTCTTCTAAGTAAAATTGTGAACATAAAGTAAAGGCACTAATGTGTTGCACGGTATTGGTAAACAATTATTACACAATAGAATTTGACGTGAATATAGTTTTTTTATCATGTAAGAACATGATTTGAAAATGAGGTTTGCGGCTCAACAAAAACTCGTAGGCAAAAAATTGAAATTATATTATCTGCACGAACATCTCGAAAAATCAGCTTTTAATAACGCGTTACCATCCCATTTACAAAAGCTCTGATTAAAAAAAAATAAGTTCGTTACTACGGAAAATAAAACCTAGGAAAATGTCATTTGGAGCATGTGATTATATGAAATGAAATAAATAGGAAATGCGATATTTTTTTAAAACAATAAATGCGAGGCAAAGTTTTTTTTTTATCGTTTGCAATACTAAAGTGACTCATTGGATGAAACCATTAAAACGAATAAAAATATAATTTAACTTGCACGAGCACGTGGTGCTTGGCAGTTAAAGAAATCCTATTCTGACATGATACATTGAAACATGCATATCAGATTTCATTTTAATCTCTTTTTTTTACTGAATCTTGAGAATATGCACATTAGATGCCTTTTTGATGATTGGTTGAAAACAAAAGTTGACACGGTTGTAGTTGTAATCATATGAAGTTGTAGTAGTAGTTGTAGAAATATAGCTGTAATAATGACAAATTTCATTCATTTAAGTATGAATTATTTCTCTAACACGCACACGGTAGGACGGATAGACAGGATGGCCAATTATTTGAGAAATTTAATTCAAAACTTGATCATCTATATTTTGGATGCTAAACCTTACATCAAATTTAATCACCTCGATCTATGCGTTTTATAATTATCGAGTCCAATTGTACTCGAACAGCTAGGCAGATAGACCTTCTCCGAAGGAATTTCGTTCAAAATTTGATAAATATCTGTAAATTTGGTTGCAAGTCCGTATATTAATTTTCATACATCTAGCTCAAAGCGTTTTTGGGTTGCCGCATTCGCATATAAATAGAGAGACATAATGCCAAAAATATCTAAAATCAGGGAGGTCTAAAATATGGAGATTCGTCCAATTCTCGAGTTCATATTAATTGACGATTATAATCTTTCATCTCTACTTTATGTATGGGAAAGGAAAAAAATCACACATACAATCCATATTTAAAACCCATTAAAAACCTTCCACAGCATATCTTGATGATCTTGGCAGTGTTGGCAGAATGCTGTGTACAAGAAGATGAGTTCATAGTTAAGATACATAGTAGTCACAAAATCTTTCATTGCAAACTATTATTATTATAAGGAAACTATCATAATTTGGCAAATAGATGTTTCAAAATATTATAAAGGCGCTTATACAGTTTTTGATAAACTCTTTTGTTTCCATAAATTTTAATGTAAATATGCTTAGAATACCTCAATCACATCCTTAGAGATATTAATTCTCATCATGCATTTTTCGACTATCCTACTGGATATATCCCTGGTGATTTTAAATGCGAGTGCATCAGTATTTTTCAATATTTAATCTTTTGTATTCCAAATTTAAGCACAAAATATCAAATATTAAAGCTTAAAATAATGTATATTTAGTTATAAAAATTAAAAATATTAATGATAAATCAAACTAGATTACAAAAAGAAATTTGGTAAATTTAGTATAAACATATTGCATAATGGGTCTAAAAAAGTTCAAGCCATGATTTCGAGAATTTATACTTATTACAAGTAAAATAAGAAAATTTCTCAGTTTTTTTAAAATTTGGTTTTTTGTCTACGTATGGCTAAACATATTTAGACAACGTTCTAAATCTATTTGATACGTATGAAACATATTTGATTAAACATAACCCAATACAAAAATTTACATAGAGAGAATTGGCATCCTGTAAGAGAAATTGCTTCACATTCCTTGAAACTTTTAATAAAAGATAGCTTCAAATGAAGCACTATATATCTATATTTAAAACAAAATCTATAGCAGAATCAATAATATTGACGAAACGAGGAAAACAATGCTTTAGAAATTGATATTAATTTCACTCCAGGAAAACAGCAAACTTTCTAAAAAGCTACTCGAAGCATAAAAAATAGCTATATTTAGCTTAAACGTCGATTATCAGAATTTAATACATTAGACGCATTCTTTTAAACTTTAGAATCAAAGTTGGACAAGAGATGCTTACACTGGAATAAACATGTCATTGGAGCACTTCACGGTCTTCCTTGCACAGTTAAATACGTATATTTAATATTATGGGCTATATATTACTAAGCGGTAACTATTCGCGATGAATAATGCATGAAATGAGCGATAAATTGCAGTATTCGCGGTATTCAAATGCGCCATTTACACACATTGATTACAATGAGGCCACACACCCACGAAACACCAGAAAGACTATATTAAAGCTACTTGACATCTCGGCTTGTGTTTGGCGAGGGGATATACGAGGAAACATTTAAGTCAATGCTATAAATCACTGGTTGTAATGCGGTCGATTGATAATTAAATGAAAAACGAGAGAAGTCAGTAAATGACATCTACTTAACACTTTGGTGACCGGCAATTTTACACAGAATGTATGTCATGTCACCGGCTACTTTTTTGTAATTGAATATGAAAGTAAAACGTTCTAAAAAAACTCCAATGAATTTTGTTGAATTGGAACATCAAAAAGCTCTTCGCCGATACGTTCCGTCATGGTTGAAGTTTTTGGAATTTTGCTGAAATTCTAATAAAAATGTAAATACTCGGAAAAGTAATTTTTCTGTTAAAGAGCGGACAAGACTAAACACGATACGCCAAGTTTTTGCAATGGTCTATATGGTCCTCGGTGTTATAAATTGAAACAGAAAATGCAAGTGCAATGACGAGTTAACTCGTCACCGGTCAACAACGTTTGGACATGAAAAGACGAGTTGACTCGTCATCGGTCAACAACGTTTGAACATGAAAAGACGAGTTAACTCGTCACCTGTCAGCAAAGTGTTAAGAGAATATGAGGGTTTAAGATTCTGAAGAAAAGTTTAAAATTATGTAAATATAAGTGTATGTTATAAGCAATATTATAAGTAAATAGAAATGCGAGTTATCAAGTATTTTCCCATTAAAGGTAAATAATTCATTTCTACCCTACATCATTGACTGTAAACTTTTTGAACTATAATATTAATTAGTTTCCTGCTTTGTTTTCTTTTCATTTCAAAGAAAATAATATTTTATGGTCTTGTAAATAAGACCCCTTTTAGAATTCATCATGAACATTGAAGCTATCATCATTATTATTTTACAATATCTTCTGTATCTTTTTTGAAGATAAATGAAAAAAAAATCAGAAGGGTATATATTTATAGAGATTCATTCATTCAAATAAAAGCATTCGAATCAAATACATTTAATAAATTAAGTTGTCATTTATTTCAAATGCGTTTCAGAAAATAAAACTCCTGCAAGATATAAAACTATTTTGTAACTGCTACAAAAAATAAATGATAAAATTCATTTAACGATTTAAGATGAATTCTCCTTTTTTTAAGAATTCGAAATAAACGTATTGTAGAGCACAAATTTCTAATTTAAATTTGCTTACCATTTAATCGACAACAGTTTTACCGCAGGTCTTTGATTTGGGATCTAAAAATAATGCGCTCAAATTTCAATAACACAACCTGAACTAGATTTTTTTTAAAGTTAATAAATATACTGCCTTGTTGAAACCAAGCAATATTCTCGTCTCTATTATCTATATACTTTTAATGTAAGCATGTGTGGATTTGATTTTCAACATGCAATATTTATGCATGATTATCAGCCACTCTACAATTGCTGGAATTTTTGAAGGATCCAACAATTTTGATCTGGATAAAATGGCGAGAGTGAATAATTTGGAAAAAGAAAGATATATCGAGTTGCTAATTTCAACATTAAAACTATGAGGATATTTTATTCAAAATGGAAGATTTGATATGTTATAGGCTGACGTATGGCAGAATTTTAGAGGAATCAAATCTAACAGAGTCTTTTTGCCTTTGGTTACGATCGTCAGAATCTATTTACAAACAGCAAAGAATGCTTTAACCTTATTCCATGTACATCTTCCATAAGATACTATAACTGAATTTTCACTTTTTCTAAAGAAGTACTTTAGCAAATATTTAACTTTAAACGGACTTTTTATTCTCATATTACTTCAGTCAACTGTAAAACAATATTTTTTGAATAATGAAATACATCTTTTATAGGTACAGAATGAAATCGAAACGAAAAATTCAATGCTATTTGAATAAATCCTATTTATAAAAAGGAATTACTTATATATGCTTTATACTGAATAAACTATAAATAAATTTTCAAATGAAATTTTTTAAATATTTCAAAAAAACATTTATTGTATCGGAAAAAGTTATATAAATCGATTGAATTATTCGAAATGGCCAAAACTTATACATTTAAATTTGTCGCATTTACGATTAAAAATGCGTAGCCTTTATTGTTAAGCCTTTTAACTAAAAGTTGTGTACGACAAGTACATCATATTTCAAATCTTCTATTCTGTTTATTAAGTAAAAGAAGTAAATTTAAAAAATTGAAATCACTTGAACACACTTAAGTACTCCAAGCTTTGGATTTGAATGAATTGAAATAAAATTAAATGTCAAAGAAAAGATTTCATCAAATTAGGAGGTTAAGAAAATTAGTTGAGAGGTTTAAAAAATGAGTGACGGCCTGGGAATACGCATGAAGACACTGTTTGTGAATATGGTTTGAAAAAATCAAACAACTGTAATTCAATATACCTGTAATTCAATATACCTTTAAGGAAATCAAGCAAAGCTAAATGAAGAGGCTACATTTTTCTCGTAAGTTTCACTTGCTTTGATAGACATACGGAAGGCACTGTTATATTAATAAATATGTTTTCATTGTTTTCCTGAAATAAAATAACTTCTTTTACTATTAATTATAAATTGTTATTTCCTCGAAATGAGTTGAGTTTGTTTGTGTTTTATGGCCCAAAAGCCGTCTTTGGCAACGCCGCGCCACATCTATAGAATTAAAATATTTTTTTCAATTTATAATGAAATCGAAACAGGGAATATATACGAAATCCAAATGTCTGCCAGTATATAAACGTGTGACATGAAAAAGCTCAACAATGAAGTAAAGTATGGAGCTGTACTAAAAAGAGTATCTAATGTTTATAGCCAATAATATATTTTTTTAAAAATTTAAAAAGGTTAACCAATATATATTTTTTTAAAAATTAAAAAGGTTAACATAAGAAGTTATGGAAAGCCACTTTCCCAAATGAGAGTGAGATTTCCGAAAAAATATAACACTTGGTGATGAAAATCGTAGATATTCTTCAGGAATATGTGAAACAGGAATATGATTGTTACAAATTCAGCAAAATGTTGTTGATTCCCCCTTCAATAAATTGAATGGGTGAATCGCCCATTTATTCGAATTCTAAGTTCTTGGGAAGTTCTTTTAATGGAAGATTTTTCTCTTTATTCTTCAATAAAAATTGTCAATTATTTTTGTAGAAAGTAAATAGAATAAAATTCAAAATTCCTGAATTTCTATTTAAGGTATAAATGCAGTTTTAAATTAATAGTTAATATTCTTTTTTTCAAAATTGAAGACTAAGAATAAAACGGATTAAATGGATAGATTGTATTATTGCTTTTTAAGATTAAAAGTTTTAAAAAAACCCAAATTATCCTAAGTAATACTGTAATTCGGTTTACTTCTCTAACTTTTCACAACATAAATATCTACCTTTTATAAGTGATATTAACGTTGAATCAGAAAGAAAATAATACATTTTATTCTATTTTTCCCCCTTTCTGATGCATTAAATCTTGGAAAAAATTCCCACTTTCGCAAAAAAAAGCAGAACTTCTTTCATCGACAGAAATGACCGATCCAGTCAAAGTTGCAGTGAACGGAAAGATTCCATAATTAATAATGAATTTTCCCTTTCTCGAAATTCAAAGAATTATCGAACGTTTCTGACCGAGTAAATTATTTCTTCCCAGAAGCGTAGTCTTTCGTCGCGCCCTTATCAAAATACAGTTCTCTTATCTTTGAGCTGTCCTTGTTATCGGATTTGGGGGAAGGATGGAACGGGATTCGATTTAAAAGCTACAGCGGTAAGTTTATTTTGGCTTGGGCGAGTTGTCTGACTGACCGGAAACTGCAAAGTTTGCACAATTCATAGCAGGCTTTTCATTCAACAAATTCTCAGGATCTTTGACCCGTTTAAGGACTTTTCTTTTCATGTAGCGGTGGACTAATGGTATCAGTGGTGAATTGTATTAAAATATTTTTGGGATTGCGTATGATTTAAGAAAAGATTCTGATCGTTGCAGATGAAATTAAAATTTTCTATAAGTGAAAACACGTTTAGTTTCCATTTTAGAAAGAGCTCTTACAAAAAGCCTGCAGCTACGTGCGGCTCAAGTTAATGAATACATAAACAACCACAATAATAATACTTATTATTATTGCCAAAACACAATAATAATACTTGAACATTAAATTTGTTGCCAGATACAGTAACATACATTTAAATGATAATAAAAGAACACAGAGACAATGCAGAAAAAAAAAAAGAACACGAGAACAAAAATAACTAATAAAAAATAAAGACAATTATAATGAAATTACAAATACATCCAACAGATTCATTACGATTTAAAGTTTAAAAAATTGGTTCAAATAACCATTAATAGGTTTAATTAATGAACTAAATTAATCAAGTAATATTTAATACGAATTCACGTTGATTTTTTAAACTTTCGATTCTAGAACATTACTAATCAAAATAATTTATTATAATTCATTTCATCAAAAAATATGTTTTAAAACCATATCATGCATAGTCAAGGGATTTATTAATACTTTTTTTGTTGGTTCTAAAAGATAGCTGCTCGATTTTTTAAAAATTACATTCAGTCATCCAGTTACGACAGAACTAAGCCGTATAAACAAGGACTATTGTGATTGGTTGTAATGCTCATTAACTACTCAAATTTTTGCATAAAAAACAACGGCCAACAAAATTTCAAAGAAACTTCAAACTGTTGATAAAAGGTTCGATATGTTTTTCATCAATAGTTTAAAAATTTTTACAGCTCTTATTACGATCGAGAAATTAGTTTATAACGGGTTACTAAAATAATTAATGTATTTGGTGATAAATATATATTCTAACCTTTAAAAAAAAAGGCACTGATTTTGCGTGGTGATGGAAGAAGCTTATTGTATTAAATACAGCATTATTGTTTGAAGTCTAATCTACAGACATAAAATACATTTTGCGCTTTAATTCAAAGCTACATAATTATCTATTTGCTGGTAAAGAGATAGATATTATTGATAACTTTATATTGATTAACTAAAATATTTCGACAGGTACTTGTTTCAAGAATGGCGGCATCAGTAAATGGATTCTAATGCTGCGTTTACATTGAAACTACTGACAAACGTGGATGCCATTTCGAAAAGCAGCACTGATTTTATTATAGGTATTTAGAATCAAGAGATTAGGTGTATTTAGAACACTAATTTTACTATCCACTATGAATTAGTAAAGATCAAAGGGTAGTAGCAGCCTATGTTATAGACATTCTTTTACCCTTTTTATTTTTCTCAACCACTTTACCATAGCGTCTACAATAAATTCTAACTTCACTTCTGTTAATTTCAAAGCAGTTTTATACTAGGGAATATTTTCTCGTTTTCCAAAATATCAAAACATTCTTTAATTATGTTTGAGGTAGAAGATGTTAGCACTTTCATTTCTTATCAATTTTATCAGCTTTTTATTCATTAAATGTTTAATTTCATTTATAGTTTAATTAGTTAATTAATTATTGAAATTTTCGAAGTTCCAAAACGAAAAGCCTATATTTGAAACAAATTTTTTTTATTGACTGATTCAACATCCGATCTCACATGGAAAATAGATTATATAAATGGTCATATAAACTACATTTGTTCAGCACATCATTTAAAGTTAGTTCAAGAAGATTTTACTAGCAAATATAATAAAAGTTTTGGAATCACACTAACATTCGTAGAGATCGAACAGAAAAGCTGCTCAAACCCGGGTGGCGCAGGTGAAAAACCAAAACAATTGAATAGCAATGTGTTTTTGATGTAATATAAACACGCAGAACCGTGTTGCTAATTCTCAAAACAATTGCCGAATCGAAATAATCAAAGAATTAGCATTCCCAGAAACGAGTCGAACGGGACTGATAATCAGATTAAAAAAATGTATATTAATAATTGAGATCTTTGAAATAAACCATGTTAATCATACACATTTTGAGTTCAGAGTTCAAGGATGTTATGCTGACACTAGAATTATCGTAACAGCTTGGAAGTGTGGAAATTCGGGATGGATATTTTGTAGCAGATGGTGATAAACTGTCGCGATGATACAAATTAGATTAAGTGTCTCTGTAAATTGCCATTATTCTGGCTAATCGAAAGGAAATTGGTACTTGTACTAATAAATATTCGGAAAATGGCACTGAGAACAACTTTATTCTTTATTTCATGCGAATTAGCACAATTTTAGTAACAGTCGCAATAACAATGTTACATTTAATGAAAAAGAAAAATGCTATTTGAATGGAAGGGGGATACACCAATTAGCTATTATTAATTTACTGAAAGTAAAGCAGCATCATAGCTGAATAAAAGTATATACAAATGGAAAAAAAAGTTTTGGGTGAAACAAGGAGTTGATTATTATATTTATTAATTAGAACTGTAATTGATTTTCCACACACACACTCCTAAAATTTTCCGATATATCTTTTAAAAAATCAGTGAAGTTTTGGATCTGATAAGTGCGAATATCGAAATAAATTTTTGATTACATTTTAGGTCAAAGTTTTTGAAGAACTTATTGAATAGAGGTGAATGAGTGCTCTAAAATTTCGATGTATTTCAATGTAAATAACACATAGCAGTTATTCACTAAATTTTTAAAGTTGACCGATAATTTGAAATCAAGAAAATGAATCCAAAATTAACTTTTGAATTCTTAAATGTAATCAGATGCATTATTATAAGTACATAAGAATTCCTTTTAATATTTAAAAATCTAGTTTTGAATGTAAAAAATCTAAATATAGAAATAGTAAAAGCTTTCATAATTCCTAAAAAATTAATGTGAAAGTTTTTGTTGTTTAAAAGATTTTATCATAATCATTATCGAACAGAAATGTGAAAACGATGCATCTTTTACTATAGCAATCAGATTGGACATGAGGCTGAAAAGGGTTAATACCTTCGATATATAACTTCTCTATTATTTACAATATCCTAATTTTTCGATTCAATTTCAGGGTTTTTAAATGCTGCCGACAGCATAAACGAAACCCACTAAATGAAAAAAAAAATGGTATGGATGTATTGCGATTTTTAATTTGTAGAAAATTTTTTAAATGGCAAAAAAGATACATCTCATTAATCCTATATGATTGATAGTTTTAACACATTTGACAAACTAAACATCTTCAACATTAATAACATTTTTTTCAATTTAATTAGAACAAAATAACTAGAAATAAAGTCAGGAAATGTCTACATTTTATATCTAATGGCATAAAGTCAACAAAAAACTTTAATAAACTTATTAAAAAAAGAAGAGGATGAAATACCACCAGCACTGAAAATGGGCATTGAGCTTGATTTTATGTTTACTTTTTCCCAAAATGCATTTGAATTATAAAAAGTAAAGATAGGCTTTACTAATCTTCTGTTTTCCCAATATTTAACTATTTAAAATTGAGTTGCTCAGAAAGTCACGAAGAATTTCAGAATTAAATTGCAAATAATATTTTGTACTAATAATGAGTTTACGTTTCATTTTCTTTACTAATGATTCATCATCTTTTGAAAAGATTATTATCCCATTCTCATTAAACATACCTATCTTATCTCTAAAAAATTGTTCAAGCTGCTGTTCGCAAGCCTTCAGGTCACTGAAATCACCCTCTCCTCCTTAAATAAATTTTGCAATGGATAGACCAGATGGCAGCCAAAAGATGGCAAGTCAGAACAACCTGAAGGGCGGAATAAGACATTCCAGCCATGCTCCATTAAATTCCATCGGGTGGCCATAAATGCATGCGGTCTAGAAATCTTCTGGTGAAAGGCAACTCCTTTGAGATTCAACAATTCGGACTACCTCTGCTCAATAGCCTATTTCAAATCCTAAGCCAGGTATTATATCTAACTAAATCAGATGCCTGGTTAGAATGTACCAGCTTATATTTAACGATACCATTTAATTCCATCAGTTGGTGAATATTACTTTCTGGGAATGGGTATATTAGGCTTTAGAGTGGCGCATGAGAACCCACTCGAATAGTTACACAACTATTTTCGTGGGTCACGATAGCCTGGTGGTAAGATCTAGGATTCAGACCCGGATACCTCCAAGTTCGAGACCCGATTTAATCGAAGAATCATCGTGTAACTGATCTGGTGCACTGAAATCCGTCGGGGCCAAATGTTTTTCTGTTGATATGGAAGTTTAGAGGGGATGCCAGCTCATGTTCATCCTCGTCGTCTGAGCACGGTTTAAAATTACGAGATTCTTTCCAAAATAGCTTTAGTGTTGCTCTAAAAACGGGGTAATATAACTAAACCTTCCATTGGCCGCTGCCATCCATTTCAAAAAGGATTCTTTTTATTTTATATAAGCAATTAATGAATCTAGAAATAAGATACATTAAATCTTTTCCTTGATGATGATGGGCCTGCTTTACAAAGGAAGAAAGGTACAGTAGCTTCTGAAGGCATGGACCCCTGAGCATCCGAGGGCAAAAGTCTGACTTCTAGCTCATATGAATATGACACACATTTATCCCATTAGCTTGCACAGCTCCTTTTTACAGGGGAGGGAGACATACGCACACCTTACAGATAGAACACAGAAGAACAACCCTGCCCTGACCGGGACTCGAACCCGAGAAGCCCAGATCACGAGGAAGACGCGCTACCTTTGTGCCAGGACGCCGGCAAATATTTTCCCTCAATTCTAGGATTGCTCATATACACAGAGAAAAGTCACATTACAAAAAATATTCACGAAAGATATTTGGGATCTTTTGTATTTCAGAATTAATATTAGTGTAGATTGTTTATAATTAGAGTTGTACTATATTTGACATCAATCGCGGATAGCCTACTGAACCATCGATAGTTTTAAAAATGAAATACACCACTCTGAATTTGTATACCATGTGTTTGTTTACTTATAAATATTTTCTTTGAGAACCTGACATACATTTTCTCAATTTAATAATCGTGTTCTTGAAGTATTAAAAAAAAATCCTTAAATCCCGTTTTTTTGTGCTACATATTTATTCTGATACCAAACCAAATTCGATCACTGTTGATGTTAGACACAAATATTGGCGAAAATATAATCTTTTCGAAAATAATTTATATGCCAAATAACTACTGAGCATCTCTATAGTGATTATAAAAAGCTTTTGAAAAGCAGTGGAATATTGGCGAAAATATAATCTTTTCGAAAATAATTTATATGTCAAATAACTACTGAGCATCTCTATAGTGATTATAAAAAGCTTTTGAAAAGCAGTGGAAGCTCCCAAACTAAAACTAGCTGTATTTTATTATACTTTAAAATATGAAACGGCAATAAATATACTATTAAAAATCAATTCAACTATGTTTCATATCGTTTTTAGTTTACAAATTTTGACCGTATTATTATATTTTCTTTGATGCCTGGGTTTGGCTTGGAGCGACAGTACATAGATAACGTTCACTGCCCTAACCTACGTCACTATCTTTTTGGTGCCTGAAAACTGTGAAACCGGGGGACTGTTTATCACAAAAGTTTTTAAAATCAGGTAAAAGGTAAAATTCACACAACTATAGTAATACGTTCAATTATGGGGGATTTCAATAAATAACGCTCATTATTTTGAACACAATAAAATAAAATGAAGGACAATATGAGACGGAAATTAAAATATTATCAATTTATTGTTTTTCGGTACAATTGGGATTCACAGTGAGGCATTAGTCTCAAATCTGGGTCAGCTCTACAATTTCTTTCTTAAAGGTATCTCGCTATCACGTATGAGGTCAGCATCATCAAATTTCAAATGTCGGGAAATATCTACATGGGTCCAAACAATGAAAATCTTAGGGCAACAAGTCTGGGTTGTACAGTGGCTAATATACTACTCTCTGAATCCTAACAATTTTCCCTTTTCCTTTCGAATAAAATATTAAAATATTACACATTAAAACTAATTTAAGCATTAAAATATTAAACATAAACACATTAAATACTATATTTACAGAAAAAACTGCATTATTCAATGATAAAAAAAAGAAAAGAATTAAAAAAATTGATGAAATTTTACTCTTGAATCCTTTTGACATTAAGTTATTTTTAAAAATAAACATCGTGATAAATCAACCAAATTAAAAAATACATTCTTTTCGATTCTGTAACAAACTCAAATATTATCTTTGTTTAAAAAATATGAATAATAAATGTTTGTTCTTTTTAAACATTTTCTTTCTTAATAAGATTTTTTTTCTCCCTGTCTGAAATGATGTTTCCACCCATTTAGCGAATAAGCCTTAGAAGATAATGACATCTTGGGGGGGGGGAGGACTGAAGAGAGAAGAAATTTATGAAAAGACAAACCAATAATTGAAATGTACGCGTAGATTTGCTATATGATGTCGTTCACATTTCAAAGGAGAAATTTTATCCACGCAGATGATCAGAATGAGAAATAAAAGTAGTTGTTTAATGGTTTTATTTAATTTTTTTACTCTCTCATTTGCTGTGCTGAATAAATTATTTCCATTGTTGAAATACGTTAAATTGCATTCGTAGAAGTTCGCAAAACCTGTTACAAAGAAAGGCAATTAGCGACAGGCTCATATTTTTAGAGCAGTAATGGAAAATGATAATGACTTTACGTGAAAATGACAAGTAAGAGATATTAAAACCGATTTAAAGAAAAAGCACTAGCCATAAATCAGCTTTAACTGGGACAATAAATATTGGAGAAATTTACCAATATTTGACTTTAAAATCAAATAGAATACTTAAAATATTTTTTATTAAATGTTTAGAAAAATATATGACGATGTCATTAAAAATATATATAATTGATGAATCTTCACAGTTAAGATTTTTCTGAATTTGACAACACATACTATGAATTCATGAATACATATGAAAGGTCAAAGTGGTGCTAATGATAACATTTCAGTTTCTGACCAATATTTGATTTCAAAATCAAATATTTTATATTAATTAGAATACTTAAAATATTTTTTATTAAATGTTTAGGAGAATATACGAGGAAATATGATGTCATCAACAAATATATTTTGATGAATCTTTATAGTTCAGATTTTTCTGAGTTTGATAACACATATTTTGAATTTTCTGTTTTAAACAATAATTCATGACTACATTTGAAAGGTCACAGTGGTGCTAATGATAAAATTTTAATTTCTGGAATTGAGAGTTTTAGGTTCGATACGAAAATTAAAATGTGTTAGTAGAATCCTGTTCGTAAAAATATCTGAATCTGGTTCTTGTAAAATCTGACGCCTTGGCTCTAATGCTCTTACGATGGTTGGCAAGGATTTTTGGAGAAGAGATGTTAATTGTGGTGTCAATACGGTAATCTGACAACAATTTAAGTTTTTAACTCAGTTTCAAAGCTTAGTTTCATCACATCATTTCAAGGCATTAATATAATAAAACAAAAACAGATTAAGATGCATGGATGTACTTTTGATAGACGATTAGAATTGTAGATTCTAAACAAGCATGTGATGAGATTAGAGAGATGAGCTAAGTAGTAAATTTTTAATTCGGTTAGATTAGAAAGTTTAAAGTACAAGTGAATATTGAAAAAAAGAGTTAAGGTTTTAGTTTATGGGGATTAATTTGGTTAGATTACAAAAGATGTGATAAGTAGTAAATTTTTAATTTGGTTTAAAAATAGACCAATCATTGCATAAGTGCAGAGAATTAATATAACTAAACAAAATTGAATTAAGGTACATGGATGCTTTTTTGAAAGATGATTAAAATGGTAGATTGATAAAACTGATGATAATTATAGATTCATTTAATAAAATTTTGGATAAAGTCCTTATATGGGAGATCTGTTCGTACGTGTGTCAAAATTTAAAAGTAATTATATGCTTTCACAACAATGCTTAATAAATGAAATCCGAGTTATAGATTATTATTATAAAGTTAATAACAATTTGAATAGTAGTTTAGTTTGATGATTTTTAATGCTTATATTTATCCTCCTCAATGCATTATCTCACTCTAATGAATCATTCAATAAATAATTCACAGAGATTCAGAAAATAAAGCAGGCAATTAAAACTTTTGAAACTAAACAAGATTCCAATACAGCTTTAACCATAAAATATTTTCTAAACAAATTTTTTAAAATAATTATTTCCCACATAAAGCATCAAGCCTATTTCGTGTCCTTTCCGTATAGCCCATGAAGCTGTTAACAATCAAAGTATTTAGATCCGTTATTTTGTGATTTACAGATTAAAATTTATTAAAAGAACATAACTTTTAGTACCTACGCATTAGAACGTCGATGTTTATCGCCAAATTTGAAGGTATTTGCCAAAGAGTTGCTAAACAGCCAATAATGGCAAAAAACCGCCATTATTTTAAAAAAATTGTTCAAACCTTAACTTTCGTCAGCCATTTTGTTGGTTTCGTTGGAATCGATGGTTTATTACCAAATTTGAATCCGTCGCCAATGAGTTACTAAACCTTTGGCGTCGACAGTCTAATACACAAGCACATAACTTTTTAATTGTATATCATCAGTTTATAATGACTAATTCAGTCTAAAAAAACTGTATTGCTAATCAATAGTGACTGATGTGACCTAAGAAAAAAAGTAGAAAGACATCAATGATTAACGTGACACAAAATGGGAGTACACTGCTAGTCACCAGTGAGTGACGCGATTTGGACGCAAATGTCAGAGTCAGTCACTAAAGACTAATATGACGTTTAACATGTTAAAAGATCATTGTGAATCGGAAGTCATGGTGACAGTAACAGCGAACTGAATTCCAAATTTCAATCTCATACTGTTTCTAGGCGGGCGCACTATCAGTAAATGGCATCATGCAAAATGCGATAGGGCAATAATAAAATCATTCAAAACGTTTTATATAGTAAACTACTGGACCTAAAGCTTCCAAATTCTGAAGGTAGTTAATATTTCTCGATTACTACCTAATAAAAATATTTCATAATTTTAATAGTTTTTTTTAATTTAAAAATCTGTCGAATTGTTTACGTCTTTAACCACTAACCTAGGAATTTATTATTAAACCGATTTTACACCATTTTAAAATTCGAATTTTTTTAGTGGCATGAATATTATTTCTAATAAGCATATTCAACATTTTAATTAAAAAAATATTTTAAGCATTTTTTAAGACAATTTTTTTATAGTATAGTTATTGGATATACTCAAGCGCAAACTGTTGTTACACGCTGTTAATAAAACAACAGCAATTTAAATTAAATTAATAATAAGTGAATCAAACATGTTATTAAAATAACAGCAATTAAAGCAATGATAGATGAATCTAACAAAAAAACAGTATGTTATGTTTCGAACAAAAAGTTTGAATCTTATTTAAATTTCTTTTTTTAAAATAGTTCTTAGCAATTAGCTTAAATAACATTCTCATTTTTTTTTGTAAATACCTAAAAAGCGGTTTCATTGTTTATTGGTCAAATCCAAGTTAGAGGGGGCAAATTAAAAAAATATATGCAATAAAAAACTTCTATAAAACTGAAACTTCAATTAAAAAAACTATGAAACATTCACATAATTTCCTTGTGTTTTACCACAATCAATATTTACCCCCTTTATATTTTACCATAGATTTATTCATGTAATACTTCCATTTAAAGTTTGTTGAAATTCGAAAATATTGAAAAAAAATTTCAAGTATTTCTAGAATTTAATGTTATTTTAATACATTATGCCATTGTATAATTCATACTAAGATATTTATTTTCCATTTCACTTTGTTTCTTTAACTTATTAAAAATCATTTTTATAAGGAATGGTACATTATTAAATTACTTTAAATCGTAATTTATGTAAAGGCCGATGGCTTTTAATCAAAATACACTACAGTTGTGAGAAAAATATGTTTGCACGTAAGTTTCAATGTAAAAGATTATTTGGTATAGGGAATTAACCTATGCAATTAGACATATCGTCGTACATTTCAGAATAATTGAAATTTTCGTTTTTCAACTTTTAAGGATAAGCGTTATGTCCATCAGCATCTCTTTAACTGAAACCTAAAACAATAGTATCAACCACAAATATTGAAAAAATTACATGAAGATCACTTATCCAAGGTTTGGATTCTCGAAACAAAGAAAGAACATCTTAGTCAAGGAATAATGACAAGCCATTCTTTTTCTTCATAGAAAGAACAATAAATAAAAAGGAAAAATTGATTTGGCAAGTGCAAACAAACCATTTGTTTCTCACGGTGATTTTTTTAAAAATAAAGGCAATTTTTTCCATGCATTTTAACCAGGGAGCATTCTGAATTCATCATTTTTATTATCATTTTTTTAATTTCACACTATTTTTAATCTCCATTATTGCATTTTGAGACAAAAAATATCATTTTTCCCGATACTGCAAATAGAATATGCGCAAGTTCTTTAAAGTAGTTTAAGATTTATAAAGGTTAATTGAACATTTGCAACAAGAAAAAAAACTTAACAATTTGAACAATGTTTAGACCAATTTTGCATTCTATATAGCAAATTGCCGCAAGTAAAAAATTCAGTATTTAAAAAAATCATTAATTTTTGAAAATTAAATCTTTGAATCAAAACAATTACTCTTTTTTCCCAACTCCCAGCACCCTAAAACAAAATATTTTATAATCACAATAAATCACTTATCTAATTAATTTTTCCAGGAAAAAAGACTAATGAATAAAAAGTAGTAATAGTTACCAAAAATCAGCAATAGGAACCATCTTCCTTTGATACAATTGTAAATGCTGTAGCGAAGCAAACCAAAAGAAACTTGGCATAAGAACAGCTTTCCAGGCTATTCCTTATCCGATTGTTGAATAATAAAAAATTAACTTCGGTATATTGTTGCCAGATTAAGCATCCATGAACAGTGCTTGTATTCTTATTTCAAATTATTTTCATCATATTTTTATTATTATTATTAATAATTTTATGTTAAAACACGATTTTAACATACAATTTCAACTGTTTCAATATTTTGGGCATAGCGTGATTTGAAAACAAAGTTTAAAACTGTGGACTGATTTGATGAACGAAAAATAAATCCACGTCTTTTTTTAAACCTTTCAATATGTATCTTTGATAATCACTTAGGAAGCATATGGCAAATTGAATTACACAACCGACTTTTTTTCGAATAAATTTCTAATCAAGTGCCATGACCACGAAAAAGTGATATCTTTATAATCTTCAGAAAAGTAGATCAAATTCGAATTTTTTCAGATAGAGTGAGAAATCGGATGCGAATAAAAAAAACAATACCTCGTTTGTTAACCTACTTTTGTTTGGATTAGAATTTGATTCATCAGATTAACGTTCAATTTTTAAATTACACAATAATTGCTTTGGGAAGAATCTTGCGATTTTAAGCCTCTAACCGCTTGAAACACGCATTTATTTAGCTTTCTGATAAGCTGACACATCCTATTTTGGAATTTATTGTTATTTTGATTCTTACCATAATATAAGGATCTGATTAGCTGGCACATTCTATTCTGGACATTTATTGTTATTTTGATTCTTACAATAATATAAGGAGAATTTGTGATATTGTAGCGTTTTTTTTTAAATTGAGAATCTAGGAATCCCCGTGCACCACTAAATACTACAATGGGCTTACAGAAGAAGATCGCACATTACATAAAGACATTACAAACAGAATAGCTACATCACATTCGCTGGAACAGCCCCTTTTTACAGGTGGGGTGAGGATTTGGCTACTGTAGCATTTAAGTGATTTTTGCCGGCGTACTGGCGTAGGGTTGGCACGTCTTCCCTTCCTCTGGAAGTCCCGGGTTCGAGTACCGGTTCGGGCATGGTTCTTTATCTGTTCTATCTGTGATATGTTTGAATGTGACCCCCACTGTAAAAAGGGACTATGCAAGCTAATGTGATGAGTGAGTAGCAAAAGTCAAACTCTTGGCCCTAGTTGGTGCTACAACAAAACAAGAGACGTTGATTAAGCCTAAACCGCTGACTACCTCAGCGAGCTTGTCTATGGCAAGTGCCATAAGACACAACAAAATCAGTGATTTTTGAATTCTTAAATACTTATTTATGTGATTTAACTGCAGACTTACAACTAAAACTCCGTTGCGCCTCTCAGGCACGTCATTGTAAGCGAAGGAGTTAAAAACATTTTTGTAAGGATTCGCATAAGCGATGATTATTCTATAGAAGACTGTTTTGGTTTAACGAATCTATGACTCAGAAGTTAATAGAATCCTTAAATCACTTGGGCATACAAAAAAAAACAAAAAAAAAAACTTACAAAAAAAAAGTAACCTTTAAAACGAATCATTGAATTTTGGAAAGTTGACTTGTTCTTACTAATCCGAATTTTTTGTTACTTGCTTCATCTGAATTTGCATGGCTAAGAATTAATCATTTTAAATTCAAATGTTAATCAAGCTTAACAGAACTTTATGGAATTCGCACAGATACATTTTTTAAAACTATGAATCAATGAAATATGTTAAAATCGCAACCAGCGTTTCGTTTTGATTTAATCCTTTTTCCAAACTTAACCAACTTTTAAATACAAGTTCGATAAATGGTCGTACATTGCCTTATCTTCCTTTTTTTGACTAATATGACAGACAAAAAAAAAAACAGTGCTCAAAGCTAAAATTAGTCATTTCAAGTTTCGTAATCTTTCTTTTCTTTTACATGTTGAAATACTTTTCATTACAAATCTTCTCTAGTTACTTTAATACTAATTTAAGACGGTTTTTTCCTCTTCCTTTCTAAATAAGAGCTAACCGAAATCATCTTGGATCGGAAGTCTTTTTTCCTTTCAGAGGACATCTAGTTAATTTATCTTTTTGACGTATCTGTAACTTAAAACTGATTACCATACATTAAAATGAATGTATTTATATTACTGATGGAAAAAACAGTACGCATTCATGTTGATATGGAATATAAACAAACTCTTGATTGAAAAAACTTGAACCCTCCGATGTCCGTCACAGTTAATTATTCATTTCCTAATCGTTGCAAACGATCAGATGGAACATTCCAGACTTAAGAACAATTAGTCGTTGTTCGACCTCAAAGGAGTTCTGTTTTTAATTGATGTTTGTCTATTTTAATAAAACATTTTATAACATTTTTTAAAAATCTTTTAGCAATATAAAATGAAAAAAAAAATAATATAAATAGAGATGAATTGTCGAAATTGTACTTTATATTTAAAAACTGTAATAGACTGCTTTACGTTTATTAAGCAAAGTTTGGATTATATATATATGAGTTTGGTACTTTCTATTATGCAATTCGAAAAGTTCAATGCTTTTATCTTAAAATATTCTGAAGATTAAGCTATCCTAATTTTGAATTAAATTACTCGTCACATTCATCTTAAAATGCTTTAAATTCCAAAGAAGAAAAATAACAATGATTACACTAACATGTTATGAAAAATGAAATAATTAGTCGTACCTCAAAAAAATTTGGTACTTTCGTACTATACCGTCTTCGCCAGCGATCGCCAAAGGTTTAGTAACTCATTTGCGATATATTTAAATTTGGCGATAAAGATCAACGGATTACACCATTATCGGATTGCCATAATTGGCAGTTTAGCAGCTCATTGGCGATGACTTCAAATTTGGCGATAAAGTTGGACGGTATAATACGTAAGTACCTAAAACTTTTCCTTCTAACGTACTGGGAAAGGGAAACAATCGCATTTGAAAACTTTCTCATTGCAAGCTGGAAGGTAAATGTAGATTCTTTTTCATTTAAGTTAATATTGAACCAATCTAATTTCAAGCAAAATTAGGGCTTGATTTCTGAGATATTGCAAACATCGTAAAACTTAAAATTCAAAAGTTGTTCAACTTAATAAGGGTTAATTTGCCTAACTTGATTTTTTTCTATCTTCAAAATTAAAGAAATTACAGCAAATTGAAATTTTCAAGCATCTCACCATTTCCACTTCCTTGAGATAGACGACCCAATTATGAACTTGTCCGAGCATTCTACATTTCAAAGAACATATTCCAAGCCGGTTAAACTCAAACGAAGATATTTTGATCTCAAGATAACTTGAGAAAGCGTTAAACAGATACAACTTTTGAACTAAAGGTAGTTTTTAGGGGCCATGGCCAATGAAGAACTGCAGATATTTTGCTAAAATCATATCATGAGAACCATTGAAATAAGTAATCTTATAGAAATCTACCTAACAATTTTCAACATCGCTTTTTGAAAAGTAATTTTTGTTCATGTAAAATTTTATGGCCAACAATTCTGAAATGTTTCAGCTTTCAAACAATGCAATAGCGTTAACAAGAATAAATTTCAAATAGTCCTCTTGAAATAAGTAATTAGAAAAAAGGAAACTTTGCGGTTTCGGGTGTTAAACGTGTGAGAATGCTAACCACAGGCAATTAATATGTCTGGCTCGGAGAAACTGGAAAACTAAGGCGGGAATTCTTCGAATCCTTCAAATTTTGGCCTTGTCACTTGAAAGATTATAAATAAAATCAACAAATTTTAGATGCCGAGTAATCTTATCATATATCATAGTATGTTAAACATATATGTTTAAATACGATTTTATTAAAATAGTCACACACATACAAACAAAAGGAAATGTGTCTGTCAATAATTGAGTTACGCGATTTTCAATGTTGCTTTCACATTAATTAAGATGAAACATCGAAAATTAGGATACTGAAGACAAATAGATTTACTTAAAATGGTTAATTAGTTATACAGAAAAATTACCACTGATTCTTTGTACAATGCAGATGTTATTAAATTATTTATTTTAAAAAATAAATTATTCTGAAGAAAACTAGAGAGAATATATTTTCATTTAAAAGAAGTAAAAAATATTATTATGCCGTTTGACACAAAATGTTCGAAATAATGTAAAAGTACGAAAATGAACTATCTTTCCTTTAATCAAGTGTCGATGAATTTTTTTTCTTTTAGAAATAAACATAAAATCATAAGCGGTTTTTATAATTACTTTCAACGAAATATTAATAATTTGAAAATTAGAAGATTAATTAAGCTGGTAATTAAATATGATCTATTTCAAAAGAATTATTCTTCCCAAATGAATGAAGTTTTCTGTTACGAATTAAATATTAGGTGAGAAGATAAATTATTTCTATTCAATAGAAAAAACTGTTTTGTATTTTCATATCGCATATTTTATAACGTGATATAAATAATTTCGAAGCAAAAGAAAAATTGTCATCAAAATATATAGCAGTTTTTTCTTAAAATCGGAACAAATGGACACTATATTGTATATGATTAAAAATGATCGAGCCAAAGGAAAAATAAAAGTGCGTTAGTATGTTCTTTTCATTTTAAAATATTGCATACACAAAAGAATCGTGTCAATATACAATATACATGGCATAGACGTAGAATCAATGATTACTTTTTTAAAACAGAAATGGAATTTAAAAAGGAAGAACACATTAACACATTTTTTTCTTTTTCTTCTGACTTTGCAGGGTTTTGTAATATATTGATGATATTAACAAATGAAGAGGCTAAACTCAAAATTAGTATTTATTGTATTTTCGTAGAATAACGTACATTGTAACGTAATTATTTCAACATTCTCCATTGGATTGCATTAGAATGTATAATTTCTATTCTATTTTAAAATATGAAAATACAAGTTAATTTATTAAAAAAGAATCAAGAATAATCAATAGTAACAAATTAAGCATCCGATGTTATTTTTGAAAATTTTTACAAAGATTTGAAAAGTATTTGACAGGGATATTATTATTATCTATAACTGAATTATATATGTATAATAATGTATATTGGATGCATACGGGATTTTTTGGTTTTGAAACGATTTGGAATAGTTATTAATAACTTCTGAAGCATAAGATATTCAAACGAGGAATTTTCTTTTTCTCAAAACTTGACGTTTGATAAATCAAACTTCCTCATTTTATAATCCGAAAACTAATAGTTGCGTATTTAGTTTTTATTCTCGATTTCAATTCAAATACTCAATTTATTGCAGAAGGTTTTTATTAGAATAACATAACAGAGTTTTCTGACAATATAACTGAAATACTTTTAAAGCTTAAAATTACATAACAAACAAATTAACTTAATGCTTATACTTCAAAAAGTTTACTTTTATTTAAACGCTGATATTTTTTATTTAATTATATAGTTACTTATTCTATTCTATAAAACCAAAAACTGTACTTCGCTCAAAGTTAGGCTTGAAATACAGTTTTTGTTTGTAAAGTGAGAATGCTGAAATTTATATTTATAAATTAAGCATTCATTACCGGATATCAAAACGTATGGGTAAAACTATTATTTGTTTAATTTTATAAAGGTTACTAATTAAAAAAAAACATTTTAAAGAAGAATCCGACGCATTTGCGAAAAATAAACTTTCAGAACTTCAAATTTCATAGTTTACTAGTTATATTAAAATGTTTGATTTGATTAAACAAGAAAGTGTCATTTAAAAGGAAATAAAAACTGTCTACATATATTAATCGTATTGATATCACAGATAGCATATGTAAAAAAAAATATGTTATGTTTATGCGATAAGAAATCCAATGCTAGCATAAGAAAAGTCCTTGAATAATCAGACAGACATTACGAGAGAAACAAAAAAATATATATCATTTAAAAGTAGTTAAAAGTTTTTTTTATCAACAACAAATTTATAAATTAACTTAACAATCGTAGTATTTTTATTTATCATAAAATAATCGTCACATACATATTTTAGATGCTTGTAGTGAATACGATAAAAATGAGTTGTTTTATTGTTATTGTATAATATATTTCATTTAGTGACATATTTCCCTTACTTAACAGGTAAACCGAACGAAAAAAAAAATGCAAATATAACGAGGAAGGTGTTATCAGTAATTCATTTGCAATATCGCATTTGATGAATGATTTGACCGATTTTCATGATCCCTTAAGTGATGATTGTTCCCCTAGGATCGCTCTAAAAACTATCCTCTGCCTCCCTTCCCAAGCATTAGTTAGAATTCGTTATCTCTCATCTCCAGTTGAAAAAGTATGATCAACTTTCCTGCATGGAAAGAATGCTTTCTACTGCAATGTAATCTCTTTTTGAGATACCGAATGTCATATTCTCCCTTACCTTCACACAGACTGAAGACATTCAATCACCGGTTCTTGGTTCAGCTCGCATCCCCTCCTCCGGCATGGAGCCGCTCTTCTTCTTGACCGAGTGTCATCTTTTCTCCCTCTCAGGATGGACAATCTCGGTTCAGAGGCACCGAATACCGCGTTGCATTTGCATCCGTTCCCCGGCATCGCGCGGGGATATTTACAGGGTTATGGATTCCTGTCTTTTTCCCATTCACGTTCTGCGGATCACGTGATATCCTCTCCCGCAGCGCCATCTGGGAGCGAGCTTTGGAAGGAGGTTCTTGCCAAATCGAATTCTTCCGAACGATTGGTTCGGTTTTATTCAGCTGGCTGGGAAAGATTTTCAGGTTTCTAGTTCTCCGGAGTGTGCAAGGTTGCCTTTTTTCCGTATTGTCGGTTTTTCTTTCTGTAGGAGTCTACAAAGATAAAGGGAGGAGAGGAACCTTCTGGTATCACGCCTTCGATTTCGAAGTTTTTGTGGACTGCATATTTCATATGATTTTTCGCTTACAACCGTCGCAGTTATAGTGATAACCGCTCATAGGCAAGAAATCAATTCACTCATTTAGGTTTTCATTATGAAATTTGCTTTCAGTAATCTTTAAAATAAAAAAATAGATAAAAAATATGCGAATTTCTGTTCGAAATTATTAATGTTAATGTTTCATGCATTATTCGTCTAGCCTTAATATATTTCTAAATTAATTATTTTGGCACATTAGAGTTCATACTGTAAGATATTCTTGGTATCAATGCAGTATAAGTAAATCAAGTAATTAAAAATGGTATTATCGTAAAATATAGATAATACTATATTCTTAAGAAATTTATTAAAATTAAAAAAAA
>JAOUZG010005735.1:11021952-11044026 GCA_026289955.1 Argiope argentata | reverse complement strand
CTCTCTCTCTCTCTCTCTCTCTCTCTCTATCTCTATCTATCTATCTATCTATCTATATATATATATATATACTTGCAATTACATAAAAAAAGAATTGCTATTGGCAAGTTTGTTATATATTTAAAAGGATATATAAATAAAGTTTTTAAAAAATTATAAATCTAATTTTTATACGTTTTCCTGTTGTCTAAATTTTTCTGATTCCTGTTTTTGAAATAATTTACTTACAGGGAATCGTAACTCTAAAATACATAAAGATTGAAATAGGATTGAAAAATATAATATATTCTTAAGCATACAGGAATCAGTCTATTTCATGATCCTATTTTTCAAGTGTATTTTGAAAAGATATTTTGCAATCAGATTTTAAACAAATGTGAAATAGTTAAAAACCAATTTAAAAATCTTTAATTGTTGTATATTCAATTAAAATTCTGTGAAAAAAACTGCGAGGTTCATGAAGTAATTCATATTGTAAAAAGATAGCAATATTGAATCTCCAATATTACTACCTTACACAATAAAAACTAAAAGCAAGTAACACAGTTTCAACAGACTTTTTTAATGGATGCCATGTCAATGATCCACGATGTCTCGAATTTTGTCCCAAATTTACCAAAGGCCTTGTCTAGCATTTGGGGACTTTGGGAAGAAATGTAAATTCTAGAATGTTCAGAAGATTTAGTAATGGGTCTACAGAGAGTCAAGGCATAGGATATTTCTATTAATTTTAGTACCTTATCATAGAAGGCATATAAGCAAAAGTGCATTCGTGAGAGTAAGTCATATCGAAAGAATTCGCTTTTGGAGATCTGATTCTGGGGAGAGTTTCCAGTTGTTCCAAGTTGAGTTCTGTTTGCTAGAGCTGCCATGTGTTTAGCGATTTTCTTTCTGCATGTGTTTTAGAAATGCTGTTTCAATTTATGTTTCAGCTGTATTATGCTTCGGTACGCTTCTGTGTTTCGCATGTTCTTCTCGAATAAAATATGAATATCACCTATCAAGCGTATAAAGCATAAAACCAGAGATACACTCGCCAAAGTAAATGGAATCGAATGAATTCATGGTTGGAGGACTGATTCTGGGGAGAGTTTCCAGTTGTTCCAAGCTGAGTTCTGTTTGCTGGAGCTGCCATGTATTTAGCGATTTTCTTTCTGTATGTGTCCAGGAAATACTGTTTTTGTGAAAGTTCTGGAATAAAGCATAGTTAAGTGTTTTCAAGAGTCTTAGACTTCACGCACTACACCCAATGGTTGGTCTATCTTTACAATAATTAATATTACAATAAAAAATAAATTCCACGTAGGTAAATTTTTTTAAATTCACAGAATACAATTCAAAAGGCGTTGTCTTCTTCAAACATTTTATTACATATTGCATTATTTAATTCGTTTCTTCTGTTAAAACAATTACTAAACTCAATATTATTATTGAACAATCATATTTAAGTTATTTTATAATTTAAACTAATTTTACATTAGTTTTATCTAAATAGATTACGATTATTAAAAATATAAATCACTGAGAACTGAAGACAGAGGAAATTTTTTTTGTGAGTTAATTTAGTTATTTTAACATCCCGTTTGAAAGATGCATTAGGGCTATTTGAGGATGGTCCTTGTAATTTTGAACAGTGGTCAAATGACGAGGACGACACTGAACACCCTCTATCCAAAGTTTCACACCACGCCAGTGAGAGGAGGTTTGAACCCTGCAGATTTGATTTGCACAAGACCCGCATACATGACAACTATTCCTTGAAATCGAATCTCGAACTAGAAGGTCTGCGGCTCTGAAGTCGATACCTTATTACCAGACCACAGCGACCCAAATTTTCTTTTAAGAAATTTCTTTAAAAATTCAAACTGATTAAAAATGAAGTTTCCTTTAATGAAATAATGTGGTGTAGATAAATTAAGACAGCAAACAAGATTTTATCTAAAAACTGCACTAAAATTTATATTTTGAATTGTTTAACCCCTTAAGCGGTTTATTTGACTTACTATTTAATAAGATGACACCTTCTATTTTGGGAATATTTTTTTATTTTGATTCAAATATAAACCCATGGAATACTTGGCTTATCTCTACGTATTCGAAGTCATTTTACTATTGAATTATGATTGTTATGAATGGTTTATTTTTTGCTTACAACTATCAAAATTCGATAAATCGATGCATGTACAATATACGGGCAAACCGGTTAAGGGGTTAAAATTATAAAAAGTTTTTGAAATGTTCAGATAAATGGTTAGTCTAATATTACAAGAATCAGTATTTTGTCCAAATAATCTACCGCAAAATTTTGACCATGAGAGTAAATTTTATATCTAAAAAAATTTGTAACGTGTATGTTACTATATTGCTAGCAGTCATCTTTCATTTTTCACATCATAATTTTGCCTCAAGTATATTATACTACTTTTCAGCTGAAAACGAAAAATACGGTTGAAAACCTCCCAGAGAAATGGCAGTATTTCCCAAGGAGCCAAATCTAATAAGAATTTGCTTATTTTTTTTACCGCTTTATTTTCTTCCACTTCACTTAAAGCATCCTGTAAACGTTCGATTATTTTTTTCATTCCTCGTTTTTCGTGGTTGTAAAATGACGTTCGGAAATATCTGGGCTCCATTATTTGGATAACATCTACTCCGAGTTCTCGATTTTCGCAGATAAATTTGAAGCCAGCGATTTTTTTTCTATTTTTTTTCTTCCCTTTCTCTCAGAGGAAGGAGTGAAATTGGATTTTTCATTTGTCCTTCCAATTTCACCTTCCATTTCTTTTCTCAAAATGAGATTTGCAGCGTTTTTTTAATGTTAATACTTATTTGCTTTCCTTTTTTTTTCTGAAAAAGAACATAACAAGATTATCGAGATTCAGAATGAACGATGCGTGTAAAAACAGACCAGAATTATTTGCGTTCAGATGAAGCAGATAAAAAAACTATTAATCAGCGTAGATCTTAATTAATAACTGTAAGGAAGAAGTTCCACCAAATCATAAAAATTAATTTTCCTCCAAGATTCAGCTATCTTTTCCTTCGAGATAAATGATGCAGATTATCGAATCAGAATAATGCATGTAAAATGGGAAGAATTCATTCTTGTAACTAAATTAATTAAAGTTAAATGTTTCTGGTTAACATAATACCTGTAAATTATTTAACTTAACATGATGAAAAAAATCCTTTAGAATTCCATTTATTCTTCAGACTTTTGGATCCAGAGCAGCTAAATTTAACACATAGCCATTTATTGGTTTGTAAATGTTGCAAAAAAAATTTTTTAGGAAAGTTTAAAAATATTTTTAATTTAAATGTTTTAAAAATTAATGAAAATGTCAACAATTTTTCTCAAAATTATTAGAATATATTATTAGTCAAAAAGCAATTTTAATAATTTTGAAAATTTAATCCTACATTGAATGTTTTAGTATTTTTTTTACAAAAAATTATGTGTCTTTAAGTAACTGCGCATAATTAAATAAAACTATTAAAAAAATTTCAAAGATTTTTAATTTAAAATTTTTAAAAAATTATGAAACTTAATTTTTTTCTCAAAATTATAAGAACATGTTATTGAAGAAAAAAAGAATTTCAGAAATTTAAAAATTTAACGTTAGAATGAATGACTTTTTAATTTTTTTTTACAAAAAAAGTATGTTTTTTTTCTTCTTATAGATGCATATAATTTAAGAAAATCGTTTAAAAAATTTTAAGTATTTTTTGTGAAATTAAAAATTTGTTAATGGGCCATATTGTTACATTATAAATTAAGCAATATCCCTGTGATTCCTAAATATATTATATCAATTCTGCAATAAAAGTAAAAGTCTTTTTTTGCCAATTTATTTTTTTACAAAACAAAAAATTATTTTAATAATAGAACTATTCATACAATAGATAATTTAGTGTTTTCCACAAGTTTCTATTTTAAATATAATACTAATACCGTTATTATAATTTATTATGTTTTTCTATAACTTTTTATTTTGTCAAAAAGCATTGAAAAAAGGATTCTCAAACACTCATCATTACTTCTTGGAATAGTTATGTTATAGTTATAAATGGAAATAGAAAACCTATACAATGCAATGTGCAACATACACAGTTCAGTGCAATGTGCTACATAATGCACTGAAGGGTTAAATTTTTTCTAGGGCTGACATACTATCTGTAAATTGTTTATTTTACATAAGAAAGAAAAAAATTCTTTAGAATCCCATTAGAATTTTTTAGAAAATTTATGGAAATTTTAACGCTTTTTCTAAAATTTTTAAGGCATATAATTACCCAAAAAGCAATTTTGAAAACTTTAATTTAATGAAATAGAAACTTTGTCATAATAATTTTTATCTCTATACAAGGCTTTCTTTAATAGTAAGAATGTTAACAAGATTATAAAACGATTATTATTTTTCAAAGAATATTTTATCACAATGATTTTTATTATTTTAATTCCTGGATTAATACTCATGCACGTTGTATCAACACTGACAACATAATATATATTGTTGAGTGTGAAATATTGTATTTTAAGTAAAACACCAAAATGCTAAAGTTTAGTAAATACAACTTTTAATTTGTAAAAATTGTATTTACTAAATTGTTCTTCAAAATTTTCTCGAAAAGTCTATTAAGCAACATGCTAATAAATTAGGTAACGTATTTTTTATCATGTCAGAACATGTTGTTTTTGGGATGAGGTTTTTGTCGTCAACAAAAATCCATAGCCGAAAAATAAAAAAAAAAACCGAGCATCTAAAAAAATATCAGCTTTTAATAATGTGTTGTCATTGAATTTACAAAAACTCCGATTAAAAAACTACAGCAAATAAAAATTAGAAAAATGTCATTTTGATCACGTGATTATATGAAATGAGATAAATGGGAAATGTGATATTTTTCTGAACAATAAATGCGAGACAAAGTTTTTTGGATCGTTTGCAATACCAAAGTGACTCATTCGATGAAACAATTGCAGTGAATAAAAATATAATTTAACTCGCACGGACACGTGGTGCCTGACCGTTCAAGAAATGATGTTCTGACATGATGCATTGAAATATGCATTGCAGATTTCCTTTTAATCTTTTATTTAGGAATTAAAAACTGTCTCCATTGAGCCTGCGCAATAATTCCAAACATGGCAGCCTCCTAATCAGGTTTATCAAATTAGATTTAAAACAGAAAAAAAACAACAATGGTTCAAGAGCTACATAAGGGTCATTTTATCTCATTAAAGATTTAAAATATCAATATTTTTTTGAGCTTGAAAGTAATTTTGAGATTTACTTTTACTTAAAAATTAAGTCAAAATTTAGTTACTAGTTTTCTACGCTTTGAAGGAAAATGAAATGGCTTTCTTCATACTTTGTATTGTACATGCATATTTATGTTCCTACTCAATCTTAAAATAAATCTTGCTACTTCTTTAAATTATTAAACCTTATGGATAAATTACAGAGCGTGATCTCTCCAAAACTTACCAGAATCCTTTTAAATTTAAAATGGCGTCTTGTACAACCAAGAAAAAGAGGTTTATCTACAACAACATGACTAATTTATTGAGTCATGTTACACTTCAGGAGATCTAAGGAAGCTACAAAAAATAAAACAAGAGATCAGCTAAAATATTCAACTAAACAATATGTGCTGTATCTTAATAAAAATACATTAAAAAGGTTTCATGGAGTTACTTGTAAAACTGGCTTAGATATTTGAGATTAAAATTACGAATTTTCCGAGTTTTGAAAAATGTTCGTCCTTTAAGATCTCTTCAATAACCTTGAGATCCATACTGAGTTTTTCAGATTCTTTTTATTACTTTTTTTTTCTTCATTGCTTTGCTCATAAAAAGAGCATAATAATATCGAAGAATATATATTTCAATTTCTGGACTAACCATTTTTCAAGTCACGGAAAATTCATTATTTTAATCTCAAATATCTCGCCTGTTTTTCGGATCCATGGAGCTTTTCCTGTGTTTTTATTATGGTGTAGCATACATTTTCCTAATTGAATTTTTGGTCGATTTCCTTAGTTTTTTGTTTCATACTATGCCACTAGGGGCGCCGTAACCTGTTTCAATAAATTCAGTACAGTCACTTTTCCATATACAGCCTCCCCGGTTATGTGTATGTACTCACACATATATACTCATGTAAGCATATTTAAACATTGCATGGCCAAATAAATGACATTTTTCTAATTTTAGCTTCGATTTATTTAATCATATGAGATATAATTTTTACGGAGAAAAAGTGATAAGAGATGTGTCAGTCTACATGGCGACACAAGAGCATAAAAGGATGTATTTTGATTGAGGGATATTACTATGATATTTTGACAGGGATTACTTTTAATCATGCCGCCTTAGTGAAGGGAATATTAGATATCTTTAAAAGAATGTTGTAGACATTGGGACTTTTATTCTTCCACTCAGTGACTGAAAAAATCCTAAAGTTATCAATTTTCTAGAGCGCGTGTTTAAATTAATTAAATAAAAAGCGAAACTTGGATAAGGAAATTAAAGAAAATTTAAGAATGGTTAACATAGGCTAATTTAAGATTAAAATTTGGAAATTAATTGGGTAAAATTACTTAGATTAAACTAGATTAAGTGATGTCCTTACATAAACTCACACAATCAAGGCTGTCAGCTCCTTAATTGCTCATCAGGGAATGAAATCAATGCTGACTGCGAAAGAGATAACACTGTTTTGTGCAAATGGTATCGAGAAACTGCGTAGTATTTATTCTTATGCACATTGATCTATTGCAACTTTTAGGATGAAGACATTATCTTTTCATGGTAGTAAATAATGTGTTCGATGTTGTTCGGACTGATACCATCCCTTTGGCATTTCTCATTGTTATCATCACAGTTTTCTTTGATTCACCTTTTTTTTCAACTTTAATTATTGATTTATGACACACACACGAACACGCACGCACACACACACACACATTGTGACAATAATTAGTAAAATGTGTGAAAATATTTGTGTCTTGGGTACTTTTCCATTAGCCAAACGCAAGTGAAAAATCACCAATAATGTAAAATTTTGCCAAATATCTTACAATTATTTTAACGTGAAAAATCGCCAAATAATGTGCGCCAAGGAATTCGGACAAATTTCTTTGGCGATTTTTCCCTTGCGCCCGGCTAACGAAAAAGTATCTTACCTTGAGCAATGCTAGATGTATCAACTAGTTAAGAGCATGCAATAAAAACAAAAATCAAGCCTGAAATATTTAAATGCTTCGATGTTTTGGTTTAGGGATTCGAATTAGAAACTGTAACATCAGTAAAGTTCGTATTTTAGATTCAAACTGTTTATAAAGCTGCTGTTTATTTATTTTACTACTCCATTCTGTAAAGGACCGTACAGAGAATCGATCGAAGTTCATACCGAACATTGTGCGTAAAAACAGGTAAATATAATTTGTGTACAGAGTGAACCGAAAAAATGCTCTTAATCAACAAGGGTCTTAATTAATAAGCGCGCTGAGGAGGTATTATTAAATTAGAAAAATCAATTTTCCACTCAGTGTCAACTCCTCGAATCCCTCGAAAGACACCCTTCAGATGATTAAACAATGTTACACAAACACTTTAAAATGAAACCAATTCATCATCACAGTTCAAATATTTATTCACAATTGTATTATTATGTTTCAGAGGATTTATTCCAATAAAAGTGGAAGAAAATTTTGTTGTATAAGTTATTGATATCTGATATAGTAGGAAATATAATGTTATTATTAAATAATTATTTATTACCATATTATCCCTTGAAATTATTTTCAGTATCTAATTTCCGTTTCATAGAATTGATTATGTATGTCATAGTGATTATGTATATATGTGTGCATTTTTTAAACCTCTTCTTAAATAACGAGTCAAATTCAACCAAGTATTGCGGTGTTATTATTTTTTTTAAAAAAATTTAAACTTTTCAAATTAGATAAAAAAAATAAGCAAACATTAATTGATAATCCCATTAGAAATTAACCGAAACTTTACACCTCTTTTTTAGCGTGAATTCAGAACCAATACTCCCTCAAAAAGTGTTCTTATCTCATCTTAAAATTCAACATTTTACCATTTTATTAATACTATTCTCAATGTATACAATCTTCCTCCAATTTTAATCAATCCCCAAATTTAATGTGTAACTTTGTGAATGCAGAGCAATTTTGAAATTAGGAAATTTATCAGGGCTGGGGGGGGGTCGAAAATCATATTATGAATTTAATTAATGTGGAAAATAGTATTTTATTTAATATAATTTTGAATACGAAAGGAATTTTTGCATCAATAATTATTAGAAATATTTTAATTCTAAGATATCTTTACTTATAATAAAGCACAATGTGTGTGTGTCTGTTGGCGATGTACAGACCAGACCGTTCAACCTACAGCTACCAAATTTGGTATATGTATAACTTGGGTGCCGGGAATGTGCACCTCGGAGCTCTTTTTTAAAATTTTTAATTAAAATTTTAATCAATTAAAAAATAAGCCAAATTTTGACGTTTTTTCACTATAACTTCCGAAAATATTACAGCTCAAAATTGATTTTTGCATCAAGTTAAAGCTCAAAAAATTAGCTTTTCAATGATACTGATATTTTGACATATAATTTAAAACTCTATTTTTAATGAATTTTTTAAACATTTAATTTAATCGTATTTTTTTTCAACAATTTATTTCGCATAAAATAAAAATAAAATTTTATCTCCTCGAGGATCACAAAAAAATCAGCTTTTAATAAAATGTTGCCATCACATTTTCAGAAGTTCTGATTTAAAAAAAGCTAATTACTAGGAAAAATAAAACAGAAAAATATAATTTTCATCACGTGATTATATGAAATGAAATAAATAGGAAATGTGATATTTTTAAGCAATAAATGCGATAGTAAATGTTTATTGATCGTTTGCAATATCAAAACTATTAATTCCATTAAAGAATTAAAGTAAATAAAAATACAAAGTAAAAATTATATTACAAAAGTGCGACAGTTAAAACTGAAAAAGAATTTTTAGAAAAGCACCAAACGATAATCTTCTGAGAACGAGATTAATTATTTAAAGGCAGGAAATCTTAAACGAACTTTGAAAATGACGTCATTTCAAAGAAATGACGAACAAAAAGCAATTGACAATAAGTAGTAGTAACATATTTTTTGCATTATTTTTAAAATTTTTTGAAACAATAAGACATGTTTTGAATTGTTACTTTTATGTGAAGAAGATATTTTGTGCAAATCAAAGAATTCGCCTTCGTGATTGTAATTTATCTCCGCATTTTAATGAATCATGCAAAATAAAAATGCAACTGCTTTCAACGAAGCATACGTAATATTAAAGATATACTGGTAAAAGTAGGTAAGCTATTTGAAAATGGATCTTCTTTCAAAAAAGCATGCGTAATAATTAACAATTCAAAATTTGTAAAAGCATATAAAACTATTTTTACCGGCATAATTCGGATACATCAAAACTTTCTAACCAAAACAATATCATGTTCTCAAATGAGAAAAAAATAAATCGACTATCATTCCAAATTAAACATATTAAAATGTCATTTTCGGCACAAATGAACAAATATGAAACACGATATTTTTGGAAAAATGAAACAAATATGAAACACGATATTTTTGGAAAATAAATGGATGGAAGCGTTTTCTGTGATATTTTACTATACATATATTACTAATCCAATTAAACAGTTTTATTTAAGGCAAATATGGCTTAACATCTATAAGCCATCTTCTGTAATCGGAGCCCAACATCTAATTTCTTAATTTTTTGGGGAGAGACATAAATCTCTTAGCAATTGGTCCAAGTGGAATATATAATTATAGATTTAGGGAATAAATGTTGATGAATTAATTTTTACATACATCATCTGCTCTGTGAATCCCATTTAACAAAATATTCTAGAGACAAAAAGTCCTTAAAATAAAAAAAGTCACTCCAATCAACTACATCAATAATCAAAGCTGATCGAACTATAAAAATTTCTTATAGCTATTCGATAAAAACTGGCGATTTTAGATCATTTTATCAAGATATCAAAGAAGCCAATCAGAGTTACTCTAGAATAATTGATCTAGATTATGAAAATGGTGATTGTTCTAAACTTGCAGTATTCAGAACTGAATAAATCATCCAGATTTGAAGAAGATAGAAATGCTTATTTAATTATTTAGAAGTTGAAATATTAAGAATATTTTACAAATATGAATCTATAAGACCAAAGGAATTTAAATCATGATTTTTATATATATGTTTATAAACCTAAAAATAATTTATTTTTGAGAGCATTTATATACATCTAAAAATAAAATTAAAAACTGAAGGTTTCAATTAACCTGTGAAATTTTTGCTGAATAATTCCTTGAGATATAAATTATTAAAAAAATTATAATGTTTCAATTTCTGTATTGAAAATAAAACTTCAATGTGGGACTACTCTGCTTTCAGTTCTTAGTTTTATTTAAAGGCGTGCTTGAATTGAGTAAAAATTTCTTTATATCAAGTGCACTTCTATCATTTCTACTTTAATTTAAAACTGAATTTTACGTGCACTGATGGAAAATCAGAGAGAGATGCGGAGTTCAAAGATAGGACTGCTTAAGGCCTACATAATAGTATAAATGAATTAGATGATTTTCGAAATTTGAAGCTTAAAAATATTTTGCTGAAAATTTTATTACGAGACCAAGTTCTATAAAAAAATTGATTTAACCCTTTAGTCGGCATTAATATTGGCGAACCGACTGGTCGCCAAAGGCGGCTAGTATTGAATATATTAAACAGTATCCACAATAAAGACCAAACTGAATTTTTGTTCAAAAAATTACGATTAAAATTTTATATTCTCTTTGAATCATGCTCTATTGATCGAATAGGTTTAAAATTTATCTTAGATAGACGGTTTTAATATCAAAATAATATACAAAATTTCATTTATCTAGTCTTATACGTCTTCAGCTACCATGTTTATGCAGGCTTCAATATATTGATATCAGACAGTGAATCAATAGATGAATGATTCTAAAATTCAATGTAAATTAGTAATTTTTATCATAAAATCACACATGTATTTTCAATTATTCATCTGATCGCATTTTGGTTTATCCTGTTCATACGCACACGAATGAAAAATAAAGAAATTTTCCATTAATTGAATCAGTCTAATGTATTACGAATTTTACAATTTTGATGTAAAGGCCGCTTACGCTGAATTTCTTCTGTTAACTCATTCTATTTTAATTCACAATTATTTAATCACTGATAGATAGAATTCTTAAAATGTTTCTTTTTTTGAATGAGAAAGATTTGAAAGATTCGACGAATTTTAGATAATTTTTTCAATTAATACTAGTAGATTTTAATTGCAAATTTCATTTATATTTTGAGTTTATTTTCAGTTGGTCAAATACCGGCATCATTTCTAAAATGTTTATTTTTTCAACTCATAGAGATTAAAACTAAAATATTCATCTAAATCTGAAGGTTGTTCTTGTTATACATGATTGTGGAAAGTAGTTAACGTTAGAGTAACCAGAATAAGCTCGAGAGTTCCTTACTCGTGTCTTGTGAATCAAATTTTCTAAATTGTAATAACAGTTTTAGTTATTCAAAGATTCAATAATTTCAAATAGTTTTCTCATTTCTACAAAATTTGCAAAAAAGATAATTTAAAAAAAAATTCAGTTAACTTTTATTTTACCGATATAAGGAATGACTGTTTTTTCTCAAGTTCTTAAAAATTATATTTAATATATTTAGAACTAAAAGAGCTTTATTTTGTTACAGTAAAATGCAAGTAACTTTCCCCCACCCCTTTCCTTTTCGATTTGTGCATTTTTTTTTTCAATTTTTTCATTTTACTGATGGAGAGCGAAAGTTCAAAATCTTTGTAAATTTTATTGTATATTAAATTCAAAATAAAATTTTCTCTAACGAAATTCTGTTACCAATAGTTAAAATTAATGTGCTTTTACTAATTTTTATTCCAGACTATGCGTAATTATTCCCTTTTATAAGTTTTCTTTTTAACTACATTTATTGAATTTCGTTTTTCCAGTAATTTTATGGTTAATTTCAAGATTCAAAGCATTTGAAGTTTCGTTTCGTTCGCCTTAAGACATCCTTATTGATTTGTTTTAAAGATTTTGATTTCGGGCCAAACGATTTTATTTCATAATTTTAATATTTTCTGTTCAGATACAACCTTTAGTATTGTTATTTTAATATTACCATAGTTAAATGAAAAATTTATGTTGCATCATAAAATATATACATTTTAACAGGATGACGTTTTTGTTAATACAATAAAAACATTCATCATTAAGAAAATTGCCACACACAGCTATATTAATTTTATTTATAACATACCTGGGAAATTAAGAGATAAAAAAATGCCTGCTTTTCAGAGGATTACAAATATTTTTCAACAATTCGAATCACTAAATTCTTTGAATCATTCACGTAGAATATCTATTCTATTTCTTCTAATAGATGCAACTCAGCCGCGGGAAAGTAGCGTTTTTCATCTTATTACATATATTTTATTGAAATTAATTTTCTAAAAATGGTATTTAGTAATCGATTTTTTGCGGTGTCTAATGTGTTAGAACTAAAATTTTGTATACGAATACATTCGTTGAGAGATTTTTATATTAATAAAAATATTTGCAACCCTTATTTTTCAATTAGTTGATTAAATTAATTTGAATTTTTACATTTCTGTAGGGCGCCATCTGGTTATAGATTTCAGTACAATTTGAGTTATAAGATTTTAGAATAAAGAATTGTAAATATTTTAAAAGTTAAAAAGTAGAAATTAACAAAAGAAAAGTTTATTTTATGTTGTTTATTAATGCATTGGAATGAACATTAGCTTTTTAAAATTAAAAATATAGGCAACTAAAATTCGAAGAAGAAAATTATTAAAATAACAATAAATATTCTATGTGTTTATATAATATGATAGTGGTGTTTTAAAAGAATTTTAATTATTTTTATTTATTTTAAAAGTATATCTTCTAACGCGGATACATAAAATGAGATTAAATCGTATAAATTCATTACGCTGAAATGTATAAACCTTTTAAAAAGGCATCTATATAGCCATCCAATATTATACATCATTACACTCTTTAATAACACTAATCACTTATGGAATTTATTACCTTTTCAAGCTCGTATTTTCATTCACTTTATTATGTTTCTTAATTGATACAGTAACATGAATTAGCATAAACGTGATTTATTTTCTATAATCAATACTTCAAACCCTGATGATAAATTCTTTTGGAAGCAGGTAATTTTGTTGTTGTAAACGATCCAGAAGCAGACAGATCGATAAACCATTGCATTATTTATAGTTTACTGGCCTTGTGCGGCCAAGGTCTGCAACATTATGAGAACTTTTCCCAAGAACTATTTATTCGTGACCAATAATTGATATTAAGTCTTCATATTATATCATTAAAATTCTTCTAAGAAAAATACAAATTATTGAAAGAAATTGAATAATTTCAGGAAAGAAGCAAAGTTTCATGGAATCGTTAGAAACAAAGAAAAATATTGCTAAATTACCTTTATAAAAAGAAAAAAATTTCTGGCTTTATATTGTATCCATTAACAAAGCCAACATATTTTTTTCATCATTTAAGCTTGAACAAAAAATTTATGAAAATAGAATATAGTTGTTAAATGTAAGTTTCATAAATTATCTCAGCATCTATTTACTATATGAAATACTTGCATGGACAAAAGATTATTTCCAAGAATTTTTTTAAAAAAAAACTTAGTAAATAATGGAATATATTTGAAGGAAAATAACATAAAATGAAAATTTGCTTTAAACGTAAATTAGGCTTGATAACAAATTCTTTAATAAATGTGAAACAAACATTTACTACTTTCATTAATAATGAAAAAAGCAATTTTAGTTCCTTTTATTAAACTATCCCTTTTTTTTCAAACATAGTGTAAATTGCTTGAAGGGGAAATGCTGATATACTTTATAAAATCTATCAATGAAATAAAAATGTGTACCATTTGGTCTGTAAAAACTGTGCAAAATTTAAAGTCAGGAGCAAACTTGACTTCTTTTCATCTATTCTAAAATAATTTGAATTCGTTTTTCTGATTGTTAGGTTATAAAGTCAGTTATTGGGGCTCTAATTAGCGTAGTAGTTTTCTTTGTTCTAACGAAGTTTCTGTATCATTCAGCATGATTTTGTCTGTTTCTACAAAACATGATAATTAAAAAAGTAGATTGTTTCCATTTTTGTTTCATTTGTCAGCTTTTATTGTGTTATTTGTGTATTAAAAGAGATATTGTAAGAGCAAACAAAAATAATATCATTTTAAATGCTTTATTTAGGTGTAATTTTGTGCAGTTTATTTATTTATGCATTTTAAATTTGGATGATTTCATCTCTGCTCTGGACAAAAGGTAGCAATTTTTCAAAACAATTATTACTTGTATCCCCACATAATGTTCCCAGATCCCCACATAATGTTTCTCAGTATTGTACAATATTATGCGATATTAAATTATATTATATTACTAGCTTTTACCTACGACTTCGTACGCGTGGAAATTTTGAAGTGTATGTATGAGAACTGGCGGCCTGATGTAAAATGTCATCAAACCGTATCATTATGGTGCTGTTGAAAATAATTTTCGCCAAAAAATTTTGTTTATCGTCTAATTTTAGTGAAATGGCCAAATGTAGCGCGAACGGCAGCAATAGCGTTTCATATCGTAAGGTTTCGACGAAGGCTAAAGCAAATTAACGGAAATATACAAAAAAAAAACTAACAAATGCAGAAAAATGGAATGCACGCAAAAAAAAAACGAAAATAAGAAAAATACGCAAAAACAATACGTACAGCAGGGAAAAATCAAGGGAAATGATCAAGAAAGATAGAATTACAATAACATAAAAAATAAAGGCAAAGTAAACCCAAACAAAGCTCTTCTGAAAAATTACCTACTTCAAAAAACACCAAATGGTTTTATATCAAAGCGTAGCTCCCACAACTAATCGAAAAATAATTTATTTATAATATGTACATGAAATAAAGTGAAACGACAAACCAATTATTTAAAGTCATTTAGCTGATTAGTCTGGTCAAAACAAAATCAAGTCATGAACAAACTGCGCATGTCAATTTAACGCCAGTTGGGGTAGTGCAAATGCGTGAATTTCCCACCCCAGTTGGGGTAATACGGATTAGAAATCTTTAATTTCCTTTATTATGTTTTATTTTGGTACTTTACCTTTAGCCGGGTGCAAGCAAAAAATAGTCAAATAATGTAGAATTCAGACAAATTTTTGGCAGCGGTTGTAAAGAAAAAAAAATCGCTAAATAATGTAGAATTCCGCTAAATTCGTTTTACGATTTTACGCTTGCGCTCAGCTCGGCTAAGGGAATAGTACCTTTATTTTAATTCAAAAGTACTTCATAATGAATTAGAAAGATCGATTAACTAACGTTTAATTTTAAATGCATCTAACACTAAGAAAAGAAACAGAATCGTTTGAAATAACCTGTCGAAATCATGTTAAGCCTTACTCACTAGATGGTAGGGAAATGAAGAGTTTTGGCGAGAAAGTTAGTTTTTAATTGATAAAAAATTAACCACTCAATTAACCGGAATAAATAGTAACCTATGTTGTATTCTAGATTATAATTTATCTCAGTGTTAATTTCATCCATTTCCATTCAGCCATTCTAGCGTGATTGACTAACACCATCCACCTAACCATCCATACAAACTTTCGCATTTATAATAGTTGCATAGATAAAATAAACAATATTATACAATATTGCGAATGTTGTTTAATATTGTACAACATACGGGTGTTACTAGGGCAAAAATTAGATATTTCATGAGCAATATTTAAAGTGATAGAATTTTGAGATTTCTTTGGTTTATAGTTATGGAAATTATCTTATAAAATTGTTAGTGATGTTATCAATTTTTTCATAGTAGATGCAAAATAAAAAAAAGAATAACAGTCTGAAAATAAGGATAACTCGCATTAATCCTATTTTTTTTCTTGAAAACTTGTCACGAAACTGACATTTACATTCAAATATGCTTGCAAATAAACGCGTGTAACAGTTTTGCCTACGTGTCTTAGTGCACTTTACTGAGAAAGCAGTTACTTTTACTTTCCTCAATCGAGGCAGGCCCATTTCCTTTACACCAGTTCTGCTCACATGTACCTGATTAAAATCATTTCAGTAGTAGAAATTTGCACTTTTATAAGTTTTACTAAGCGCTGAGTAAACTGGATTCTATTCTTCTAAAAGATTGGTCCATCAAAAATTTCCACACACCAAATAAATGGAATAACACGGAATTTGGCAAGAACAAATATGATCTACTCACCGAAATGTTTAAGAAAATAAAATAGAGAAGAGTTTATAATAATTTTAATCCTGTTTCTTTTTTCTTTTCTTCAGTTCAATCTTTGAACAAACGTTGACTGTGGTCAAAAGTATACGTTTTACACTGACTACAAAATGTAAGTTAACGGTTCCCTCGTATTTTCAAAATCCTGAACTATAAAACTACAAATAATCCTATTTACAAATCATTAACAAGAATAAGATTTTAACTTTTAATACTCTTTATTTGAGACGTGGACACTCTCCTTGTAGGAAGACGTCAAGCAACATGATTTCTTTGGAAATGACATTCGAAACCCTAGCGTTGCCATTTTTTAAAATCTAAGATATAATTTTAGTTTTCTACCGTATTTGATTACTGTATTGCTTTTTGTGTTATTTTTATATTTATGCCTGTTTTGTATTAACATGATACACGCAGTATTATTTGTATTTGTAATGTGCAGCATTTGTCTTTTACTTTAAAAAAATTTCCTTTTCATGCATTCAGGACGAAAGCAAACCTTATGGTTCCAATGTATGTAGGCCGTGTATGTAATATGTAAATTCGGTTGTAAATATCTGTTTCACTAAAGCCTTCTGTCTATTGAATATTGAATATTGCCATTTTGTCCTGTTTGAAGGAATCCAAGTCTCAGCATTTCTTGATTTCTTATTACCATTACCATTAACGACATACTATTGTTAATCGTTTTATATATGATTCATCCTAAAATATGCAAATTGCTATCTTTGTAAATTTAGTTATTGATACAATATCAAAACTATCCTTCGGACTATAATATTGTTATGAACCTATAATACTGCATTTTTGTCCGTTTAGTGTTATACTAAGGAATACAAATTTAAGATATTTTTAGAATGAATGCTGAGTGAATGCCAGTTTAAGCCTTTCCACAATGGCAATTAATTTAGAAAATCTATATAAAAGTATGAAGGTTTTGGAAAATACAAGAATTTTGTAAATTACAAGTCAATTATTAGAAAGATCCCCTCAGAAAGTTACATAAAGTTAGGGAACTATTTAAGTAAAGTGATCTTACGAAGAGTGAATTCTCCCACAAAAAGGTTAATCGGGGAGGGGAATCCCCTTTCTGCATACTGACCGTGAATTTCCATTCTCTGTTTGAATGCATTGCTGATATCTAAAGGTACTGGCTCTGCGTACACTTATGTGAACTGCGTCTTACGTTTTTTTTTTGGGGGGGGGGAATAAAGCATTATAACAACACATTATGATTCTTTTACAGTGCATGTACCAGACGAGTTTTGAAAAAATATAAAATTATTCAGAAACTGGAAACTGTTTGATATCTAAAGGTACTGGTTTTGTGTACAATTATGCTAACTGCGTCTTACGTTTTTTTAGGGAATAAAGCATTATAACAACATATTACTATTCTTTTACAGTGCATGTCCCAGATGAGTTTTGAAAAAAATATAAAATTATTCAGAAACTGGAAATATCACTTGAGACTTCAAATCCATAAATAAACATTTTATATTTGCATTTCTGCACACTGTATTATAACCTTTTAACAGACTCTAAATAAATACAGAAAAAGGGAAAAAAATGTAGAAATTTACAATTAAAAAAAATTTCATGCTTAATTTTTCTGGGAACGATTTCAAATAAGATCTTTGAAACGATGCCCTGGGAATGGGCGGGAAATCAATTAAGTGCGAGACGTGCGAACCTCTGCTCGACCCAATTCTTCTAACTGTCGCTAATCTCACACCCAATTAGCCCCGGCCGAGACAAGGGAGGAACTAATAGGCTCTAAAATCTGACTCCTTTGTTGTGTGGGCGCAGAAAAAAGGACCCAACTGTGAATTAACTGCTTTTAATTTATCGGATCTCTTTTGACTTCTAAATGGAAGGAAAGATTCCTCCATTGAATCGGGTCAAAAGATACGACGAGGCAATCTGCAGAGATGAATAGGCAGATAATAGATCAATTAAATTAACCGGTTCAAAAATCGGGACAAATATTTATTTCAATACTCTGATAAATAAATAAAAAACACGTCCGCTTTTTTGAAAATGAACTATTTAGTAAGAATTAATTGGCAATCCGTTATTTAATATATAGTCTGTTTTATTCAGAATATTTCGTAAGAATTCACTGCCACTACTAATTGTAAAGATATGCGAGTGCGTGTAATTTAAGGATTAACCATTTCACCGTGGCTATAAAGTTAATTAAAAATTAAGTTTGGTTTCGATATTTTTCTGTAATAACTTATGAAAATATTATTAGAAAATACTAATAATAATTTCGTAAAAACTATAGCGTTTCGAAATTCAAAAAAATGTCTTTTTATTTTTTTAATTTCAGTTTTCGTGATGAATTTAAAACCATTTTCATTGTCCCATCAAATACCGGGGGTCCAAAAAGTTCCCGTACTCCAAATTTAAAAAATCATTGTCCATGATTTTTTCAAGTATATTAAGTTTTATCGTCTGCTAACCGTTGCATAAAGAAATGCCCCGATATTTTTTTATGCATTAGAAGCATTAAAAAATATTCAGCCACCTCGATCCCCTGATCTGACCATCCCGGAATTCTTCTGTGGGGATATTTAAAGGACAACGTTTATGAAGGTGATCCTCAAACAATAGATGATTTGAAAATCGCTATTACCCAAAGGATACAAGAAATCACTCCTAGCATGTTAAAACGTGGTTTCGAAAAACATGCGCAAACGAGTTCAGCTTTGTCTCCAAGAAAGGGGTGGACATTTTAAACATTTATTATAAATGCAAGTTCAGTATTTTTTCCTTAGTTATGTTAAAAGTGCTTTTTATCATTGGCATAAAAATAATTCTTTTTTAAACCTGTTCTTTTTGTAAAATAAATTCACAAATAATAAGTAAGGAAAATTTTTGGACACCCTGTATTAATATCGTGGTTTTTTCTTCAATATTGAAAGATATTGAAGAAAGGTTTTGGCTATTATTTTTGAAATGATTCACACAGTGAATTAGAAAATAAAATTACATTAACATAAATAGTAATACAGAGTCTGAAACAGATTGTCCATGCATTCAAATATTTAATAGCACTAAGATGTCACAGGATTTCGCTCCATTACCCCTCTAGCTGCGTATCCCATGATTAGGCAATCAATATCTTTCTGTTGCATCACGCGTTTTTCGTTGTTTGAAGTGTTTATTTTTGAGATTACAGATTTTTTTTAATATTATTGATGCGAAACATATAGTATAATTTCCCTTACTTTCACAAATACTTTTACTTATTTGTAAATATCGCATCTAAATAGAGATTTTAAAGAATTACTTAGCCAGAGTGTTAGGAAAGTTCATTTATAAAATAAACAGAATAAGTGTAAGGCTTTTAAAATAAGAAGGGTTTAGTTTCTGAAACAAATGCATGTTTAAAATTAATTTGTTAAGGAAATAAAGAGCATCAAGTTTTATTGGAATAATTTAATAGAAATTAAAGGTAATTAGGAATTTCCGCCATACCATGTATTCAGGAATAGCGGATAGTTTATAATAAAATCACTATCAAACATTAAGTAATTGTTAACATAAAATTAAAGTCAGATTAGTTAAGATAGATTTATGGATTATTTGGAAGCTACAGAATATTTAGCTTTGGAAGGACCACGAAATTAAAAAATGATAGATTATAAAAGTAGTATCATATCCGGCTATTTCCTAACAAACTTCAACCATTCTAGTTTGATGATATTTAACCACTTCACATACAATGACGTCTCTGACACACGCATCGAATTTTTAAATTTAAATCTGCAACTAAGTGAAAGTATTCAATAATTTAAAATACAAGAATCACTTAGAAACTATTCATTATCCTAAAGCTCGTTACATTATTATAGGAATGAAAGTAAGAATAAATGTTCAAGATAGGATGTGTCGTCTAATTGGGAAGTTAAATAAATTCGTATGTCAAGTGGTTAAAGAAGGATATGTCATATTTTGTGGTGAACTCGGGTCTCCTAAGATTCAAACTCGATATTCTATCAAAACGTTTCTACAATTCCTGATTACATACTTAAAGTTTTAGAACGTCTATAAATATTAAAACCAGAAAGCATTTTTTGAATGATGCCGTAGTTAAAAATAATATTTAATGTTGTTTCATTCTTAAAATATGAAATCGTTAAAAATTAAATATTTTGTGGTGAACGCAGATCTGCAAAGATTCAAATCCGACTGTCTAACAAAACGGTTCTACGTTTCCTGATTACATACTTAAAGTTTTAGAACGTCTATTAAATAATAAAAACAAAAAGCGTTTTTTAATGATGTCTTTGTTTAAAATATCATTTAATGTTGTTTAATCATTGAAATATGAATGTATGATACGTTCATAAAAAATTCTGATTTAATTTTCATTTATACAGTATTTATTATTTGCCTCAATTATTAAAACAATTATTAAGCAATTATATTCTCAAATTACTCCAAATGAATTCTAATCCATAATCCATTTAATCAATCGTAACACTGAATTATTAATTATAATCAATTTGTTCTTTTATTTTCTTGCCACAATTTTAAATCTGAAAAATATATCTTTCATATGATTTGAGCAAAGTGGTTACAGTAATTTCATTTTAATATACCATAAGATTTAGAAGAGAGTATGTTAAACAGTATTCTTTTTCCTACCAAAAATATTTCGCATGGTTTCCTATTTTGTTTAGTAATTTTTTATCATTTATCCCTTATAAATCCAAAATGTTTTAATTGTTTTAAAACATCAGTTTCAATGTGTTATTTCAGTTTTATTCTAATTTTCTCGCTAGTTAATTTAATAATTAGATGAGAAAAGTAATTTGCGATAAGATAACGTTTAATTAGATTTTAAGTTTTTTAAAAATCATAACATAATTTTCCTAGTTAGTATTCTGAATGTTTTCCCTTTTATAATTACATATAATTAGTTCTTAAATATCTATATATTTTTTTGTCTCAAATGAGTCGGTTGATCGGTAGATTATTTATTTTTTTATTTATTCATTTACTTTTGTACATTTAGAATGTTTGTGTAATAATACTATTGTGTAAATATGATGTGGACAGGATTCTCTCTTACAGTTAAATTAATTAACATTTGATTGGGTAATTATTTTGAAAATTTCGTAGTTATTCTTTTGAAATGATATAAAATCAATAGGTGTTGAGATAAATAGAATATAAATAGATTGGGAGTTTTGAATTTTAAATTTAATTTTACAAGATATATCTGTACAGTGAATTGAAAAAGTCCCCTCTATTTGGTGCATTTTATTGGTTTCTGTATGTGACGTCATACTCACATGGCCAATATAACTTCTCATGCTATCCTACATCTAATTACTCGTTGCCTTGTATGGTACAATTATTGCGCCTTTTCTTTCTGAAAATCGCTCTTTAGATCAGAAAATTAAACTTTGCGTAGACTGTGTGATGTATTAAACGAAATGAAGCATTGAATTAATAAGGAAATTCAAAATCTAAGGATTATATGATATTGAAATTCTTTTGAAATGTGAATTATTAAGGGAAAAGCTAACTACTTTAAATGAAAAGAATATTTAAGGGGACTACAAATATTAGTATTAACAATTAAAACAGTAATT
>JAOUZG010005735.1:10996699-11021852 GCA_026289955.1 Argiope argentata | reverse complement strand
ATATATATATATATATATATATATATATATATATATATATATGAAATTAATGTACAATGTATACATTAATTAAAACTCAAAATGACTTTAATTGTGTGATCTCTATGCTATAAACGTTATTCTGGTAGCACACAAATATTGTGCAATATTGAACAATATTCGCTATATTGTGTAATATTGCTTTATATCATATAATATACCACAATATTGTACAATATTATGCTACAAGATATGCTACCTAGGTAGTATTTGCTGTAGATAACTCATTCTAAACTTTTCACTTGTTTAGAATTTCAACATAGAGGCAAGATGAAGATAGCCCTTTAGAAATAAATTAATAATTTGTATTAATTTTGAATTAATAATTTTGACGGTTTTCAGAAAGGACTACACTGCATTCATACATGTTTAATAAATCTTAACAGCATCTAAAGAACTGGCTTCTATTGAAAGAACTCGAAATATTAACAGACACAAAAATGTTCTTAGTCTATTCGATGTTAGATAATGGACGTTACCATCTAAATGTAGGTCCATCATCAGTTTTTCAACGAACGTTAGTTAAAAATCCATCAAGACTTCAATCTAAATGGCCTCGTTCCATTCGATTCAGTTTTTCAAGTACCCTAATTTCTCTAAGTTATTGATTCGGAATGCTATTAAAAATAGAGCAGATGGTAGTAACCATGTTCAGTTAAAGTCTAAAAGAGTTTACATTCTTCAGTATTGACTGTGCTAGAAACTTACAATTTTTTTTATATTATTGAATGGTAACTAATTACCATATTAATTACATTGTAAGAGTGAAGTTTGTTTCTCTGCCAGAAAAGTAAAATAACCATGAAACAAGTTTTACAAAGATCTTCTATTAGAGTGGGTTCATTAGATCGATTCTCTATCAATATTATGGATGTATTTAAAAATAAAAAAAGAAATGAATAAAAAGTATGATATGAGTATATATTATGACAAATTTAGAGATTTGATGATATTTTGCTTAATATTTATTTCTTTGAATCTTTTGAAAAGTATTTAATTTTCTGAATAAGTATTAAAAATTAGAATAATTTTTTAGGCAATGAAAAGGTAGCAAATATGCTTCTTCGAGCAGAAATAATGCTTATTAATTATAGCAATTCTTATGTTTCAGTGATTAAACAGTTTAATCTATAAATAATCATGGAAATGTTGTTGTTATTTTTTATCAGAAAATTGGAGACAGCTAAAAATCATCATATTTTTCTTGAATGATTCTTTTGGTAGAAGAAATAATAATTTCAGATCAAACGATTTTCTTGAAACCTGAAGTTCAAAATTCAAAACATATGCATATCGTTTGCGTATGTCGAAAAGCAAATTTTTATAGCAGGAAGAAAAAAAAAATGTTTCAAAGCTCTTTGAAGTTTTCCAAAAAACTGGAAGAAAATTTTATAATCAGAGAAATACGATGTCATAAGAATTTTCGGTAGAAATGTGCTCCTGGAAAAGGATGAAGCAATTTAGTTAAAATCTGTCTATAAAATAACAGGAAGTGATATAATGATGATGTGAAATGAAGTTGAATACGAGATGATACAGAGATACAGAATACTTGAGACGTAACACAGAGTTTCTTTCAAGAATACAATGATTGAGAATAAGATTAAATTATCTTTATAGAATTCAATTAGGAATCAACATCAACTGCATTATCTGAAGGGATAGAATAGAAATGGAGTAAATGGCCTTTACACCTAATTAAAATACTCCTCCTAATCAATATAGATTTATTGATAATAAATATTTCCGAAATCAAACTTTAAACTTCAAATCATAAATTAAAAAGGAATGCTGTATTATTTTTGAAAAAAAGTAACAATCAAATAAAAAAATGGAAGAAAATTCACTTGTGGAGAATTCTTCATACCAGAAAAATCCTTCAAAATAATTCATTATAGAATCATGAAGAATGGGAATTTCTTTTCGGATTCTTCATCAAAAATATATTTTACGATTCAAGAATTACGTGCATGTAAAAAAAATATTTATGATATTTTTAACTAATGCTAATAAATGATTCATAATAAACGTTTGTTTATTAACTATTTTTTTTAGTTTCAATAGTTACTTATTATCCATTTATTTACAAAAATAATTCAGGCAGAATATTTGAATGAACTCCTTTTCTAATATTAAAATTTTACGAATTTTTTTTCAAATATTTATATAAGCAAAATGATTCTTTTTCATATATTTAAACGCTAGAATGGAAGAATTTAGTATAATTTTTCAACAAAGAATGTATAAAATATTTCGATTTATCACAGATGTGGCAGTCTGTGTTTAATCAATTTTTATTTAATAGGGTTTCTTATTTAACTAATTTTATTTTATAGGACATTGTTATTAATTTTCTTATTTAAAAATGTTATTTTATTAACTAAATTCCCCGATAAATTCTTGGTGCAAGATTCACGGTTTCACATTTTAAAAAATTCCACCAAATTCAATCATAATTGTTACGGCATCTTAAAGATATGGGAGCAGTTGAAAATGGCATGAGTTGTTTAATTTTTTGCACTTGAATTGTGTAGCTGAAAATGCTGCATAATGTAATAAAATGCAAATTGATATAAAATTTAATAAAGACTAAAAAGATGAAGATTATTTTAATACACTATCTGGCTAAAAGTATCCAAATACCAATTAAAAAAGTGGTTCTTGCGGATGAAGCAATTTGATGCATAATCGAAAGCTATAGAAACGTAAATAGTGGCTTGTCAGGTTGCATTTATTGCGTTTGTGAGGCAATGAGTAAGTCAAAGGAGCTTGGTGAGTTTGATCGTGGTAGTACAGCGGAGGCCACCTTTGTGGGAAATGAGTTCGTGAGACTTCGGATATTCTACAGAAGCCTCAATCCACTGTGAATGGTGCAACTGTGAAAGGGAAATATTGATGTAGTTAAACTGCAGTAAAAAGAACTGGTAGGCTGAAAAAACTTGGTGAACGTAGCCTCAGAACTTTGAAAAGGGTAGTGAAATAAAATCGCAAGTCCTCGTTGGTGGAAATTTGTCGAGATCTCCAAAGCTAATCAGGTGTTAGTGTCCCAGCAGGATTGTTCGTCAAGAGTAAAAAAAAAATTGGAATTCCATGGTTGTGTATCCGCGCACAAGCCGAGCATCCCTCCATAAAATGTGAAACATTGATTGGAATGATGCAAAGCTCACCGTCATAGAGCTGTGAACATAGAAAACTATTTGATGGACGCGTTTATGCTGGTAGATGCATGGAAAAAGTTTCTTTAGTGACTGCATTGTGCCAGCTGTAAAGTTTGGTGGGGGAAGCGTAAGGGTGTAGGGGTGTTTTTCGTGGTTTGGCCTAGGTCCATTAGCTTTTGTGGTTGAAACATGAACTTTGAGATGCATGTAGATATTCTGGACAATGCTGCACTTCCAAATCTGTGGCAATATTTTCGAGAAGCACCATTTATCTTCCTGCTGGGTAACTGCTATATTCACGCATCGAGGTTTGCAAAGACGGGGATTGACGATATAGGCTTTAAAAAACTAGACTGGCCTTCTCCTAGATACGATCAAAATCCCATAGAACACCTTTGGGACGAATTTAGAGCACATTACATAGCCAGCCTAATCGATCTTCCACACTGCAAGCACTCACTACAGCTCTGATAGACACTTGGGTCAGTTCGTCAGCCACCCATCAAAAACTGGTGGAAAGTCTTCCCAGTCGCATTCAGGCAATCATCGATGCGAAAGAAGGACATCCTATTTATATGTACTTCAGTACTCTCTACGTCCATACTACTGATTGTCCAGATACTTTGAGCCGCATAGTGTAATGTGAATATTAAAGAAAATTACAGCAGAAAGAAACTTAAAAAAAACATTATAAACATTATGAAAAAGATAATAGTTCCTGGAAAATATTTTTTTATATACCTGGAGAGTACATTTTTGTCTTTGTATAGCAATGGAAAGTTTCAGAATTTTTTCAGTTTTAATGGTCTGTTATATAGGAAAATGTCAGACTTTTTTACAGTGTAGGATATCTGTTAAATTCAATAAAATGGGAGTGGTAGTTTAGGGTATTTGCTTTTTCTTATTCTTGTGACTTAACTGCTGTTCTTCGTTTAAAAGAGACATGACTGTATTTTCACATGCTCATCACTTTTTCTGAAATGACCAGTATTTACATATTGTTAAGTTTTTACTGTAGCGGAATCGAATTGAATGTACTTTACTTGAGGACAGCACAAACAAATTTATTTACAGCTATTTACAGGATGACTTGATGTAGGAAATCTTCAGATAAAAGTAATGCAGCAGTCATTGTCACTAACAGCGTAAATAAAAGCCCTGCACTCAATAAACACAGACTGCAAAATGATATCGTATAGCATAGCAAACTGTAAATCGCAGCGAGATCAATAACACAACGTTAACAGCAAACGTAAATAGAACTCATTAATAACAAGCGAAAAAAGTATTCCTCTTTCGAGTCACTACTCTTTCGAGAGGAAAAAGTGCCGAAACTGCGTCAACCCGTCTCTTATATAGCCGAGCGAGCTAGCGCCTAAAAGTACGCGGAGCTTCATGAACGATCCAGAAGCTACTAGACTATTCCTTTCTCCAAACCAACCCGTTCTGTTAAGAAACTCTACTTCTAACGTCGCCAACTTCGTCGCACTTTCGCGACGCTCACCCGCTTGTAACAATATATATATTTGTTTCATTCTAAACTCTTTCTAAATACTAAATTGGTTAATGGGAGTGTTGGTACTTTATTGATTAACTGAAATTAGCACTTTAATGATTAATTTATTAGTAAATTTATTTTCTAATCGAACTTTATTGGTTAATTTATTATTTGTAAAATGAATTCTATTGGCTAATTTATTGGTTATTTCAAGTGTTGGCACTTTTTTTCAAAAAGAAATTAAGATTTGGTCCGTTAATTTATTATTATTTATTTTCCCGTTCGGATTTCAGAAATTCCGAATGGGAAAGAAATACCCCCTCCATGATTGAACTCAACCTTTTTTCCAGAATCAATCTAAAATTAATTCTCCCAAATGAGTTCGAAAAGCAGTGCCATTCGATATCTCGACAGCTGTGCCGTTTCTTTGAATGATCTCCCGCCCGAAACTTGTTCCTGTTTTTCTTTCCTTAAAGAAAATCTCTGGAAGGACTTATGCAGGGGACCGAGAACAGAATTGCATCATGCAATGGATAGCGAAGAATCGAAGTTGTTTCTTTCCGAAATAGGGTAATATCCAGAATCCGAGACTGGATTGTCAGGGGGGAAGTGCCACCCTTCCTCTTCATTGCCATCGAAGCGCCAGAAATTCCACTCAGAATGGAAATGGCCCCCCTCACCCCCCTGGAATCGGAGTCCTGTTGCAGCAAGATATCCGAAATCCCCACTGGGAAATAACGGCGGGCGAAACAAAAATACGGGGAGCAGAGGCCAAAAGAAGCGACAAGCGCTTAACGATGCTTCTTTGTGCTCGCAGTCTTTTCAGAAATGCTCGGGATTTCCTGTAAGTTTATTTCGGAAGCGTATCAACGGAAAATTTCTCGTGAAAATGGAAAAAAGCAATTTCAATAAACGGATTCAGATATCAGAGTGTTTTGTTAGGTCCCTTTTACTTTTCTTAATGGAGGATCGAGAAGGAAAAAAAAACTATCCACTTTCTTGTGACACTTCGAGTCTTTTTTTAGAGTACTGATATAAACTGGTTTCGAGAGTTTTCGAAATGGAATTTTGATGCTATTGAATGCGTGTGTGAGAACGAGATTACTTTGTTGGCTTCATACTTTTATGGATGTGTTTTTTTTATGTTTTCATTTTAAAGTAAGAATTAGAACTTTGCAAATAGCAAAATAAAAAGCATAAACTAAAACATTAAAGAAAATAATTTCTATAACTTCTATTTATATATTATGATTAAAAAAATCAAAGCATTTTTCTCGTTATATTGAAAACTTATAACAGGAATAATGTAGATATTTTCTTAAAAAGATTAAAAATTGCGGATTGAAAATTTTATTATAAAACTCTCATTTTTTTAAAAAAAAAAGAATAAAATTACATGCTTGAGAAAAAGGATTTAACATTTAAAACTGAATATAAGTTTATATTCTCTTATTTTTCTCACGGTAAATTACTGAATTAATTTTTAAGTAATTCAGTTGGTTGTCTTGTATAAAATGGCGGTGCATAAAATTATTTTAATGGTCACTAATATAAAGCTCTAAATTATTCTTATAATAATTAAAATATTTATAAAACATTTTAAATAATATAAATGTCCACTCCTATTCAGATGTTCTCAATTAAGAAAAATATTTCGCTTTTGTTTTTCTTCTGTAATTAAAAGATTGAAAGTTGACTAATTTTCGAACGAAAGTAATGGGATTCGATAACCTCTTGAAATTGACACGTTTTGAAGTTAGAAAATAATCTACGACTGCACATTTTTTTTCACAGAAAAAAGTATAACCTTTGAAAAGTAATTAACGTTTTCATTTTTATAAAAAATTTACTTATTATAAGCAGCAAGAACAAATAGGATCATAAGGTATAGTTTTAAAAAATCACATTCAAGGTATAGTTTCAAAAATCACATTCATGACTCTCAGTTAGTTGCATAGCATCAGCGTTACTATTTTATAAAAAAATGCCAATAAATAATATAACATCATAGTGATAAATTTCTACAGGTATTAGAGAACTATTTATTTCAAAGTAATCACTGGAGAGTACATTTGCAAAAATTGAATTAAGTTCAAAGCAATCCAAAATAATTACTATTTAAATACGGGAAACATTTTTGTCTTATTTGATTCAAATCTGAACTTTAAAATGCTGATAAATCAGCAGTACACAATATCTACATTTTCTGTTTTCAAGTTAATAACAATACTTACTATTCATAATATCATTTTTCTATTAAGAATTCTCTTTGTGAAAATTCAGGAACGGGAACTTAGAATATCTACAACTTAGTTTAGCATAAGAAATAAGTTTGGATGATTTAAAAGAGATAAAAAAATATAAGATAAATGCAAAAATTATATATTTTCTTCTTTTAGTTGATAATTTATCACACTTTCAAATGATAGCTTTATGAAATTAAAAGAAATTACAAGAGTATGGTATTCAAAATTGCAAAAAATATGAATTCAATTTTATTGCTATAGGCATACTAGGCAAACCTAAAATAAGGATGTTTTATACAGTTTCTTATTCTGTAACTTCAGAGATTACGTAAAAAGATAAAGGATTAAATCAAAATGTTTTATATTGTATGTCTCTTCGTTTGCTGTTTTTTTTTTGTACTTTGGCCACATGTTACTTTGATTATTTTCTAGAAAATTAATGATTATTGCATTTATTTATAAAAATAATAAAAATCCCTAGTATATACTCATATTTTCTCAGATAACCAAGATTCCCTTACCTAAGTCTGTTCATATGAGAGAAATTTCTATGTGATTCTTTTAGCAAAATCTATGAAGTGAAAATTTTCTATCGGATTGCTCATATGTCGCAACGTAAACAGACGTCATTTTATTATCTTTTAGTCTTAGTACATTACATTTCATAGGGAAATGAATCGAAGCCTAATTTCAGAAATTTCTGCTTTTCGACCACATGTCTCCAAAATCCTGTAATGACATTTTGGGTTTGAATTGCACACTAATTGATCTCCAAATTTTTATATAATTTAGCTCGCAGTAACATCATTCTAAAGAATATCCTCTTATTTCCTTATCCATTCCCTTTGCTCTAATTAATTCATTCAACAGAAGTTTTGTAAAATTGCTGATTCGGCTAAAAGTCGACTAATTACCACACTCCAAGTAAAGGGATAAAAATTGTCCTGCCAAACACATTCCTTTAAAAGATCCCTATGATTCCCTTACATGTATATGTGATTGACATGTATCAAAGATCCCTATTAAAATCTAAAAGAATATATTCACAGAGATGAAGGTTTCATCAGCTTTTTCTCATTCCGTTTTGTGTCGTTCTGTGTTGTACTCGTAGCTTCAGCTTATAAATAAAGCAAGCTCCCAGTGATGTAATAAAACGAACTGAAACATTTAATTTCTCATCTTTCTTCGAAACCACCTTCTGCTTTCAACAAATTTATAATGTTAACATATATATAAATACCTCCAATGACTTCCAGACTTGGCGAATTAACAAAGAACTTAGCAAAATGGACGATTTTGGTTATTTTGGTTATAGGGTATAGGGCCAATAGGAGCCGAGTTATGATTGTTCGAGGACCTTTTTTTTCACTGCTCCGGAAACTATAAAATCCTTGTAATCCAAGCCGAAATCAGTTGTATAGCGATCCAAAGACGAATTAATTGAATCAGCCCAGTAAAGTGAAAGCGATTAGTGGATATCAAGTGATCAAATGATTGACGAACTGAACTGTGCACCAAATCTTAGAGTTTATTATTGAGTCGTGTTTGGAGTTGCCATTGCTATAATAAGGAACCGACGTCAGTCAAGTACAGCTAAAATGAGAAGATGGTGGAGGATAGTAAACTTACTGGAGAAACCTTAGTAAGTAACTACACAGACTCCCTCCTCCTGTAGAGATATGTTTTGCAACCTGATGTGCTGTGGTTGGTGTTTACTACCCCTTATTACTTGTGAGCTGCTGTTTGTTCTAAGTCTGATGTTGTATATGCGTGTTAATAAACGTCGTTATTTGTTATTGAAGTCTGTTGATTGTTACACCATACACCAACTACAAGCAGTACCACCCGTTCGATTTGAGTTTTAACGGAATTTATGTGTTCGTAGCATATTATATATATATATATATAAAGATCGGCAGAAAACACGTTTAAAATTATATTGTGGAAGTAAGTAAATATCATTCTTTTTTAGAGCATTACATCATTTGGTATTTATTTCATCAATAGAAATGTGATTTTTTTACGATAATAGCGCAAAAAATTCTTGATATACGATTTCGAACAGATTAATTCTAAAGTAATTAAAAGTTGAATACGTTCGCTATCTTTTTACATATAAAAGACTGAGTGAATTAAATCCCATTGTAGAAATTCTATGTTTTCCTACTTTTGTGAGCACATACTTGATTAAAAAAAATGCTTTGTTTGTCTCGAAGGCTTTGTTTTTATTTTTCCAGAAACTTCTAGAAAAGACTTCAAGGAAAAAAAAGGAAGGAAAAAAAAAGAAAGACAATGACTCAAAACTCTCACAAGCGGGGATCTTCTCTCCAGTTCAACATATCATTTGTACAAGTTCTCTTCTACCAAACAGAAAACACTCTACTCGATCTTCTTTTTTGAGAAAGAAAGGAAAAACTTCCGCTGACTTTTTTAGGAATCGGCTTTAAAAAATCCCCGAAGGCCTCTGGCTCCTGATCCCGATGACTTTCTCTGTTTATTCGGAAGGCTGTTCATTTGCTTGTTTGTTTGAGGCTTGCTCGCTAGCACGGAGGGAATTTAAAATCGATGGGAAATCGGTCAATAATTCAATTTGTCGTCGTTGAGACGGTTATTTGGAGTTTTACAAATACTCTCTCCGAATTGGCTTCTTCGATTGAAATTATTTTTATTGTGGAACAGATTTTATTTATTTATTACTTTTTTCTGCTGAGATGTAATCAAATGAAATGTTTCCTTTCTCGTTTAAAAGCGCAATAAAATCTCGTGCGTGTGGTATCATTATTGATTGTGTCTTTTCATGGGTCTTAATGCTTCTTTTTTTTTGCCGTTTCATCCGATGAAAAAAAAAATTGATTTTTCGATTTTTCTGCCATGAAATTTATTGCCGTTCCAGGAGGCATTTCCAATCCTCGGCGGGTGTACACGAATTTTTGTTACCTTTCCTAAACCGGTGCTTAATTGTAGTTTTAGAACAGTCTTCTAATGCATAGCTTTTTCTTTATAATATGGAAAGAGGTTTATTATTGCTGTTCAACCTAAATAATCCACAAAACACAGAAAATAAGATGTGAAAATACTGAGATAGACATTTTTTTAGTAGTTCTCGAAGTATAAACTCCTTGTGCGCCAACAAGTATACCACAAGGCTTACTGATGTAAATCCTTTCCCAATTAACAGAAAGATAAATTTCAAATATGAAGACATAGGCACAAATGCAAAGAAAAAGAGGGGGAAAGCAAATACAGGTTAAATACACAAAAAATGTTCACAAACTAGCCTAAACACACAGTAGATTATATAATACAGTTGAAGAAGTATGATAAAATAAAATAAAACATTTTAAACACAAATACAAAAGAATATATGCAAATGTTTCTAGACAAAAACACTGAAATAAAGTTTAAATAACAAGGGGGAAATACTATTAATATATGTACAAAAAGAAATGTAAGATGATTTATTCTTCACAAATGCAGATAATTGAGGAGGACAAATTATATTGTTCTTTAGAAGAGAATTCCTGAGTTTACACATTTCGTTAATAAATTTAGTACACTCAAATATCAAATGCTTGGCATCCAGGACTGTACCACTGTAGCACAAACACCAATCAGTCTGTGACAAATAAATTTTAAATGATCTCTACATTTTAGATCTCCATGAGTTTCTGAAAACGAATTTTTGGTATTAGCCCGTCTATCTCTCTATGAACGCGATAACTCTAAAATACGTTAAACTACGCGTATAATATTTGGTGAATGAACATTAAACTCTAAATATTTGCACATTTTGAAGGAAATCTTTTTGAGGACGTAAGTCTTTCATGCTGTTATGCAGACGTGAATTCGCTGACTTCAAAATGTAAAGTTTCAGATAAATAATATTTGTTACACATGTTTAACATCTGAAATACAGATTCAAGTCAAATTTTGAACCAAATCTGTCGTTCTGTTTTTTCACATGTCTGTAAATGCAATAATTTTTAAACATAATGATTTAACTCAATGATATTCGGTATGTGATCTTATTGCAATTGCAATTTTGTATCCAAGTTTGATTACATTCAACCGAGAAAAAAAAACACATTCCAAAATAGATATTTGCAAGTTCGAAAATATATTCATGTTGTTGTTGTTACCTATGGTACTTGCATTGGACCCCGTTGATACATCAACAGATTTTATGCCGAAGATATGCATCCTTAGGTTCAAGTACCGTCAACTAGGGCCAAGAGTAAGACTTTAACTACACACTCATCACAGTCGCTTGTACAGCCCCATTTTACAGGGGGCACAGTCACACACTTCACAGATAGAATACCGAATAACCGGGATTCGAACACAGGAAGCCCAGAACTCGAGGAAGATGTGCTACCTCTGTGCCAGAAAGCCGGCGGATACATACTCATAAATATGTTCGTTTCAAATCAAAGATCCATATTTTGAAACTTTTGTTCGCCAATGTTATGCAAGCCATTCGTAGTCTCACCCAATGTAATCACATTGGGGAAGAAGGGTAAGGCCTGCATTGGAGAGTAAAGAAAGTTTCACGGAGACCACTGCCAATGGCTTAACATAACTACTATAACATAATAGGCAGAATCTTGGTAAAATTTTTATAACTAAGTTTGTTTGGTAAGCTTTTTTTCCACTTCATTGTAATTAAAACGAAATATGAAAAATAAGTCTTGTAAAAAGTAATTGTAAAACAATGAGATATCAGAAAAAATTGAAAATGAATTGAATTCTAAAAAAGGTGTATTGCTGATAAAGATGCCTCTATTCATCTTTAGTTGACTGATTAATATCTTTTAGCATAAAAATTCCTTTTATATTATCACAAGAAAAATCAATTTGGAAAATAATTTGGTTTATTTTAAAAATAAAAGAAAAGCTTAAAAAAAACCTTAGAAGTATGGGGTCAGAATGTATAGCAGCAATAGCTATTATCATGTCAGAACATGTTATTTCGAGAATGAGGTTTGTGGTGTCAACAAAATTCCGAAGGCGAAAAATTGAAATGTTATTATCTGAACGAACATCTCAAAAAATCAGCTTTTAAAAACGCGTTGCCATTCCATTTACGAAAGCTCTGATTTAAAAAAATAAGTTAATGACTACAGCAAATAAAAGCTAGAAAACTGTCATTTTGAGCGCATGATTATATGAAATGTAAGAAATAGGAAATGGGATGTTTTTTAAAACAATAAATGTGGGACAAAGTTTTTTGGATCGTTTGCAATACTAAAACGACTCATTCAATGAAACGATTAAAAGGAATAAAAATATAATTTAACTTGCCTGAGCACGTGGTGCTTGGTCACCGATGAACGTGATACATTGAAATTGGCATGACAGATTTCATTTTTATTTTTATCTTTTTTTAGATGCAAATACCGAGTAAATTAGTCAATATAAACGCACACAACGAAAAAAAATCAAAACAAAAAGTATAAATGTTAGTAAAAGTTGCAACAAAAAATAAATGTTTCAGTTCATTTACCGTTCAATCCATATAAGGAGAAGGAGAAAATAAAATCTCTCACATTATCATTTCAAAGACTTAAATCACAAGAAAATATATTCAAAGGACGTAAAGTACAAGCATCACAGAAATTCCTAAAACTTCTAAAAAACAGATTATGTTTTACTGTATTGCCATTAAATTTTTAGTAATTGGAAGCCCCACCCCCAAAAGAAACACAAAAAGCTGAAAAAGTTGTTCATGTGCAATTAATTTTACAATTTCAAACTGAAGATTAAAGTAAACTTTATATCTTTTAAATGTGGGAGTATTACAAGACAAAAACATCTTCCCAAGCGAAAAGGCTTATTATTATAAACTATCTATTAAGAGCTACATCAATTTTCGGACGGAAATTAAAATAAAATTATTTAGTGCTTCGTTATAACATCCCAGTACTGCAATGCATTTTCAAATTAACGATAGATGTAACACAATATGAATATTTGTACCATGATTATATGCTCTTTTCAAACATAACACAAGAAAAAATGTTGAAGTTTTAAAGTTTATTTCTATTTTAAACACCAAGAGCGTGAAAAATGATCTCTGCGTTGAAACTGTTGTAAATTCAAACTACGCCTTTGAGAGAGAGAGCAATATGTTTCTTTTAGAATTATAGAAATAAAAAAACGGCATTACACTATACACAAATAATGCGAGATGAACTATGATCTTGATTTGAGCTCCGACTGGATCATAAATAAAATACTAAGCTTTCAAGCGAGTCTTTTGATGGGTTAAATAAGCCCTAACACACATTTTGCCAATCATGAAAAGAGTTGCTTGGACAAAAGAAAGCTATTAGCGGCACCGGGGAAAGATCAGTCGGAGATAAAATCTCAGACAGCAGATTTCGTGAAAGAACAGGATCCCAATCATAAAAGGGATCTGATAAAGCGCGCGCGAAACGTGCGAAGGGCGTCGCTGAAGGAAGTGGCTTTCATTCTTCAACCGCCGCTAATTTATCTCCATACTTGCAAAACGACGGGGAAGATAAAATATTCGTTGCAACACTTTATTGTGTTTTATTAATAGATTATTTGCAGATAGGGATTATATTTTTAAAAAAGGAAAATATTTGGAAATTTAAAATATCAAATACATGAAAATTTGAATGAGCGGTGCATGCCTTAAACTTTGGAAACAATTCAAAAAATTCGATAAAGTTCATGCCTCTATAGTAAACTCTCGTTCCCTTTCTAAATATCTTGTGATTATTTAGTTTTAATTAGTAATTCTTTTCAGGGCCCGACTAAACCAAGATGGTGTCCGGGGTAAAAACTTCTGTAGGGTCCCTTATGCTTTACTACTCTAGTTTTTCATTCAAAAAGGAAACGAAAATAAAATTTATATTCGATTTGGGGCCCCCTTATTATGTGGGGACCCGGGGCAAGTGCCCCTATGCCCCTGCCTCAATCAGGCCCCGATTCTTTTAAAATAACATATATTTAGCAGAACATAAAGATTACAATAAATAATAATGTGTTATAATAAATAATTATATATATTAATGTGTTATATTAAATTATTTAATTAAATAGAAAAACTGATCATATACTTAAAAAATTATTCTCTTGGGGATCACACATTTTAATGTTAGATTTGAACTTTAAAAGAGTTGTTGTTTATTGAACAATCAACTCAATTTGATCTAGGATAACAAGTCACGTCCATGAGCTAAAGAGACATGATAAAAGAATTTAGGTACACCAGTATTTTTTATGATTCGCCCCCCCCCGGGGGCACACCTCGAAATGAGAATGAGATGCTTCCAGTATAGTGATTGGATCTTCCTGCCCTGAAGGGTACACTAATAGTTGAGAGTTAGGCCCCTCCCATCGATGGTGGGACGTACTTCCATCGAACAGTTTTCCATCGATTTGATTCAGATATTTTTTAATACTATCCAGCTTCTGACGGGTGATCCTCCTCGGGTTTACCTTATGCCTTTGGAAGCATTATTGTCATAGTAGGGAATGCATTATAATGTTGTTGTTACTTATGGCACTTACCTATGGACAAGCCCCCTGCTGATAGAGCAGCAGATTTAAGCCGAAAGGAACGTCTCTTGTTTTTGAAGTAGCGCCAACTAGGGCCAAGAGTACGATTTAGTTACACGCTCACCACATTTGCTTGCACAGCCCATTTTTACTGGGGGGACACTGTCACACACCTTACAGATAGCACATAGAAGAACAACCATGCCCGAACCGGGACTCCAAGAACACGAGGACCCACAAAACGTGCTAGCTCTGTGCCAGAAAGCATGCCTGCATTTTAATAGTTAGATATATGATCTAACTTGTCGATACAGTTTTAAAATGTTGAAGAAGTTATTTTTTATATAAAATTTATGATTATATGCAATCATTCCACACATTTTTTTATATTATTGGATCTTATTGAAGACTTTTCTTTAAAAAATCAGCAGCTTGACCTCGACTGCTTTGTTAAACTTCCAACGTTCCCTCTCATAGGGAGCAAAACAAAACAAAATGATATAATAAAAATACAGAGGGCATCATTTGTATTTGGATTTCATAATCTATTTAAAATTTGGTGTTATTGTTTGGGATAAGATAAGCAAATCCATTAACGATCATTCTCAAAGAGTGCTCAAATAACCGACTCTCAGTTATTTTAATTGCTGTCTTTTTAAACTCCGAAAATTCTATTACGGTGGTTTTAAAAGATGAAATCTATCATTTTAAACATCTGACCATAGTAACGATTAAATAATATGAGAACTTTGAATTACCCATTTTCAAGTATATATGGTGCTGATTTCTTCTAATATCTTCTACAAACTTTCTTTAGCCAGGATAGGATTCAAAAGGCCGGACGGTTCCTTTATAACAGCGAAAATCCGCAAAAGAAACTTTCCGCTACCAATTTAAAAACATTTTAGTACTCCAATTTCATCTAATACCTTTACCAAACATTCCATTGCCATAATTTAGTGCTTACCCTTCATTTCCGAATATCTCAATCTGTAATAAGACACCTCACATTATTCACGGTGACTTGATCTCCACGTGGAAGTATCTAATAAGATAAGATAAATGACGGCTGATCCATTGTAATCCAAATAATGGATTGGCACTCGCATCGAAATTTAGATTCGATTATATCCTTTCCACAATTGATCACTTCTCGCCAATTCCAGAGTACGCACCTCTCATCATTCGCCGGCTGAGGAGATCATCTATTTAATTTCGCCAACGCCAGGCGGGACTAACTCGCCCTAAACTAATAAACGTCGGATTTCTTCCGCCAAAATCTAGGGCAGCTGGCAGATATTAATCATCATTGGTTACCTGAAATCATATTTAAAGTATTACATCGCGTCCCGTTTAAGAATCATTCGTTTTCTGTCAAAATGTTTCCCTGCGATGCTGCATTAGTTGATTGAGAGATGAATTTCTTTTAGGCAGTAAATGAACTTTGATGGATCCCATTTAACACTTTTAACAAATAGATTCAATAATAATTATATTAATATCTTTGATCTGAAAGCGAGCCGAAACAGATGCATAGAATTTTAACTGATCTACAGAGATATGTTGAAGCACCGTTTCCTCAATGTTACTAGTATATCTGTTTATTTACTTTTATTTTAAAAAAATTCAATTCGAAATCGATATCAGTTAAATAGATTTTATTTATGAATCTGATAACTGAATTAATACTCGTTATCTCTAATGATTATTATAATTTAAATACTATTTAGACTAAAATACTGAAGTATCTTTTGTGGAGAGATTTCACAGAAATTTGTTTTTTTCGAGTAATACTATTAGCCCACACTTCCCTTATAAATATATGCTCTGTTCAAATTTTCAATCGTAAATAAAATACTTTCTATTCATCCAATAAAATTCAAATAAGATTTTTTAAACTTGTAGGGGATGACATTTGATGTTAATAAAGTTTTTTTTTCAAATATTAATTCATTAAATTTTTATTAATTAATTAAAACAAATTTTTTCTCAAAAAATCTTTATTTACCCACCGCTAAATAAGTGACTAACTCGGTTTGTTCCCTCCCCCCGAAACTAATGAGATAAGGCTTAATATGTTTTCGACCGATTATTTTAAATGATTCTGTTTATTTTCATAATGTTTGATGCATTTAAAACAAAGCGTTGTTAATTAATCGATTAAGCGTTGCTAATTAATCTATATTAATAAAAATGGAACTCGAAATGCGTTGCTAAGCGCAAAACTAGAGAACGGCTCGACCGATTCGGCTAATTTTTATTTTAATATTTTCGTTAAGACACGAGGATGGTTCTTATGGTGAGAAAAAATGAAAAACTGCGAGGAAAATAGTTAAAACGACACTTTTCTTACTTTCCCACCAAAAATCTGCATTTCCTTCCCCCACACCAAGTAAGATAGCAGGAAGTAATAAATTATCATTTGTTTAGAAAGAAATACGCCAAGTCAGTTGGTTTTCATTCATAGATAACGGTATGTTTAAAAAAGAAAGAAAATAGTTGCTTTTATTATTAGATGGTATGGATATTTATTGTATGTCTGCTCAAAATAAAGTCATAATAAAGTAATAAATAAAGAAAAAAAGAATAACAGAATGCAAAAAGGGTTTGTAGAAAAAAAATAGAGAAGAAAAAAAGAATAGAAAAATAAAGAAAAGAAGGATTAGTATGTATCACCATTATTTTGTCTCTGCGAGGCATTTTCCAATCTGTTTTTAAGTTTTTGCATCACTTGAAAACCAATTGTGTCTTTATTTGTTTAGTGTGTTTACATTTATGAAAATTAGAATCTCCTTATTCTATAAAAACGTAGATTTTTAGACCTTTCCCTCCACCATTTAAGTAAAATATCAATTCCGGGACAATCATTGCTCGGATAGAAAGAGAAAGATGAGTAGTACAATGAACAGAACATCTGAAGAAAATTATACTAAATAGTACTATAAATGAATTATTTGATTATCAAAATTTGTTTGGTTTAAATATATTTTGGTGAAAAACCTGTTATGAGACACAGGTACATAAAATATTATATGAAAATTTTTGCGAGCATTAAAACTGGCGAACCGACTGGTCGCCATAGGCGGCTAGTTAATAATAATATCATTCAAATGATGCTAACTGTCAGCGCAAGGTAAGAACTTTTAATTATTTTTGCATTTCTAAATCAAAATTCAATTATGAACGTAGTGAAAATTTAGTGCTAATTACTGATTTAAAATATTGATAATACTTTTTTGTTAGAGATTTAAAGATTAATTTTGAAGACAAATTTATCTTAGAAAATTTTTTATTAGTATTATTGAAATTAGTGTTATTTCGGTTATTCGGAAGAAGAGCGTGTTTGTATCTTTGAGCATTGTATGCTGTCCTGACTATACCATTTGATTTTAAGCTACCAAATTTAGCACATATGTACCTCGATTATCAAATTTGCTATTTGAAGCTATTTTTTGAAAGTTTCCTTAGAATTTTGATGTATTAAAATTTAGTCTAGATTGTAGTATTATCACATACCATCTGAAAAGATTATTACAAAAAATGATATTCCATATTTTTTTTAGAATTAAAAAAATTCTCTGTGTAATGATATTAACTTAATTTCAATGCAATTTTTTTCTAATATTTTTAAAAGCTTCATATTTATCTGCATAATTTTTAATAATAGCTTTTCATTATTGCAATGAAATTCAAACCATTCTTAGTGCGTCGTTAAACATATAATGAATTTCTCTCATTTTGATAAACGATTTTGCTTATTGTTTTAGCAGTTTACGTGATCAGAAAATGAAACGGCATCACTGCAAAGATCACTACTCAAATAGAAAATATATTAACCTTAATTTTATACTTTTAACGTCACTTAGATGCTGAGAACCATGACTTATAAGATGATTTCATATGCACTATAAACAAAGCAGGTTTAAGAAGACTTTATTAAAAAAAACTATTATCATAATGTAAAGTTTAAAACTATTTCGTTGAAAGAACTTTGAGCAAATTGTGCATAAAGGATTTGATTAAAATCAAATGTAATAACACTAAATTTTCCTGCGTGACAACGGAGAGTCAAAGGCTGCTGGTTAAATAAAAATTGTTCATACGAATAGTTTTCATATATATTTCCCAACAAAAGAAGACACAATTATTTCATATAATCTACTCATTTTTCTTTTTTATTTCCTTCTTATTAAACATAATTTTCTAATGCAGATATTTTCTAATCAATAAATAGCTAAAAGCTTCTAATTGAGTAGAAATTGAGTAGAAAATGCCAAATGATGCAAGTATATAGCAGCTTATTTTCATTGAAGCTTTGGTGATTAAGATAGTAATACAAAACAGGAAGTGACACATAAATGGGATGAAGTTCGTCTTTTAACTTTTTCTGCGCTAATGGGCACATAATATGTCCCAGAAATTAGAATTCATTTCCTATTTGGCTAATAAATTCTACATTTAAGTGGGTTATCATAGAAGGATATATATTTATATAAGATTTAAAATTTTATTCATACATAGGTTGAACTGTAAGTTAAAGGATATAAAAGATTACAACTCTATTTAAATAAAATTTGAACCAAACAACAGGAGTGATTGTATATAAATCTGGAATATATCGGTACGTATGGTATGGATGTCTTCTCTTTCTCTTTCCGTTTTATGTTCTATCTGTAGACGATACATATACAGGGTATCAGTAAAAACTTATCAGATACATATCAGGGTACAAGACAAGTCCGTAAAAACTGTACAAACTCATAAAACCCCCAAAAATAACCAAAATGAAAAAAATGGTTGAAGATTTAACATTGGTAGATCACTAGAGGTTTTTAAGATAAGAAAATTAAAAAAAAAAAAACAACAATCGACATATAGCGCTGGTACGAATGACAGTTTTAAAATAAGCAAATGAAACAGGCAATTATAAATACTTAAGCTCTTGAACCAAAATTGCAGTCTCGATATGAACTTTTACCGTTTTATATCGTAGATAGAGAAGCATTTGTGGCGTGTACCTCTGTTTAAAATTTAACACCCACCTGGTTCTTTAACATTTTGTGGATAGATGAAGCTCAATTTTGACGCATGGCGACATTAAAAGGACACATAATTGTCGCATTTGGGGGCATTAGAACCACAAGTATACATTGAGAAACCACTGCATTCCACCTAAGTCTTAGTGGGGCATGGGTTTACATGTTCCTTCGTCATAGAACCCCTTTTCTTTGAAATACAGTGTCCAGTAAATGGGTGAAAAAAGGTGAAACGTTATTTAACACTCCTGTGTGTTAAATTCATTCTATGTTAGCTTGATAAAACTACGCCTTCTATTTTTAGCTTTATGCAAGATCGAGAAACAAGTCAAACTACTATTCCAGGTAAGGAATTCGTGATACAGATGTTCCGGGAAGAGCATTAGCAGGCGTTGCAAGTTTCCTTTGTCTCCAGATATGACATCAGTATACTTTGAGCATTGATGAAATGTAAAATCCAGGGTGCATCGATTCCGTCCATCCAATCTGTCTGCCATCCAATTGAAAGATGCAATCTGCAAAGAGCTGTCATGTATAAAGCCGGACATATTACACTCTGCCGTTTCTGGGCTTGTTACACACCTGCAAAGTGTTATCCCCTGTGGCAAGATATTAATACAATACACGAAGTGGTAACATTTTTTTTTTTTGTTATTTGCGGGTTTTTTTCACCTTCTATAGGCTGTTTTTTAAACAATTTTTTTCTTACCTTAAGAAAAGTCACATGATGTATCGATGCTAAACCTGAAAACCGTTTTTCATTTTGCTTAATTTTCCAAGTATTTTGTCACTATAGGCTTGACAATCACAAACTTTAAAAAGTGCAAAGTCTTTCCAGAATGAGGACATGCAATTTTGATAGAATTAGGATTCTTTGTTTAAGAGATACTTTTGCCATTAAAAGACAATATTATGATTTTTTTGATATTGATTCTCTGTGCAGCATGTTTTCTAGTTAATTTACAGAAGTTTGCTGATTGGCTGTCAAATCAATAATCCCCGCCTTGGTGATCATTTGGCGACTTTTCGGTAAATTCTACCATTTTCAAAAAAAAATTATTCCAGAATTTTTATTATGATTCGTATTATACACTTTTTTTTTGATTTTCTGTATTCGAAGCCCTTTCATGGGCATAAAAAAATTAAGGCACACAGACAAGAGACAGTTGACAAAAGTGAAGTTGAATTGAAGCGAGCAGTTCGGCGAAACCTCCCTTTGGCATGACGATCCAATGCATATTCTTTGAGTTATTGCAATCATTTAATAACGATTAGATGCGGGTGTGCTGTGTTTACTGCACATTCTGATCTTGCGTTTATTTCGGATGTGTTTAGTAGAATACAGCATCGTTAACTTTTATTGAACTTGTCGGATCGTATTCTCGCCAAATGAAGTTTTGGATTTTTGCATAGCAATACAAAATTCTTTATTGTAACTTTGATGTTATCTTGTTTATAACTTTTAGATTGCTGGAACCCAAATTCGAAAAAGTTCCTTTGAATGCGGGCATTCAGTGAAGAAAGATAACAGATGCTTTCCCCTTCTTTAGCTCTTCAATTTCGAACGCCCGTAGCGTTAATTCATCATCTGCCCTCTCCGTTTTAACCAGGTTGATTTTTTGCGATTTTACTGCGTTTGGCTCCTAGAAAAACTTTTTATCGCAGTTTTTTTCTCCTCCTGAAACATTTGATTACTAATTCCGCACGAAAGAGTTACGAATTAAATTTTATATTAAATAACTTGTAAATAGGATAACTGCAGTATAGTTACTTAGCACATTAAACAAATTGTTGTCCATTTTTCAATCGTATTTGTGATTAAATAAATTTCTCAAGCCTTAATGAAGTTGCAAATTTAATTTTTATAAAGCTTGGACACATCATTCTGAATTTTAATTTGTTTTTCTTCCAACTCATTTATCTTTATTAAACGTGACGATTTATATATCACTGATAAATATCGTATGAAATACCTTCACTTTTTTTGAAAATTACCGGAACTTACTTTGATCTTACCGGATCGTATACTTGCCTGATGAAGTTTTGGATTTTTGCATACCAATACAAAATTCTTTGTTGTAACCTTGATGTTATCTTGTTTATAATTTATGATAATATATCTGACCTCTACGTAGAACATAACGTTTCCACGCTTATTCTTCAAACTTTAAGTTTTCTTTCGTTGTTGATGGCAATGGAATGAAACCCTATCATATAATTATGCTCAATAATACCATTTTTACTGTGGAAATATTGGTAATTGTTCATTTTGAGAGTTATCAAAACATACAAACGTTCATCTCAATAATATCGGGTTGGCAACTAAGTCAGTGCCGATTTCAACTAAGAAGGAAAATTCTAAATTTTTGTTAAAAAATATAACTTTATTCAATTAGATATTGCCCGTTCTTATCGATGGCCATTTTCCATTGTTCTGGCAGTGTAAAAATGCCTCGTTCGTAAAATGTCTGGGCTGTGCTATTAAAAAACTGAATTAGATGTGATCTGACATCATCCGCATTATTAAAGATTTTACCTTTCAAGGAGTTTTGCATGGAACGAAAAAAATGGTAATCCGAAAGCGGAAGATCAGGGCTATATGGTGGGGATGACAGAACATCCCGACCCAGTTTTAATAATTTTTGCCGAGTGACCAAAGATGTGTGGGGCCTTGCGTTATCATGATGGAAAGCAACACCCTTTCGATTTGAAAATACCGGCCGCTTTTCTTCAATTGCATCGTTCAGTTTGTCGAGTTGTTCAACATACACATTTGAATTGAACGTTTGGTTCTATAGTATGAGTTCAAAACACAAAATTCCTTTGTAATCCCACCAGACTGACAGCATATTCCTTTTTTGGTGAATCTCTGCTTTTGATGTTGTTTGGGCTGGTTGATCTTGCTTCACCCACGATCTCTTCCGAGTAACTATCTTTTAAACTATCCACTTTTCTTCGCCAGTCACTAGGTTTTCCAGGAATGGATAATTTTCAATGTGTTTCAGAAGCGAATAACAGATGCTAATCCGTTGCGTCAAATGAATTTCCTTTAGCTGGTGAGGGATCCATAAATCAAGTTTCTTGACAAAACCAATGGTTGTTAATTTTTTTTCAATGCATGTATTTGATACATTGAGCTTCTCTGCAATGTCTCGTGTTGTGCTGTGACGATCTGAGTCAATAATGGTCTTGATATGAGTTTCATCCACTTCGATTGGGTGGCCAGATCGTTGTGCAGTTTTCAATGAAAAAACACCAGAACAAAATCTTTCAAACCAATTTCGACACTGCCTTTCTTTTAAGGCTTCATCTCCATGTACGACACATAACTTCTTTTGTGCTTGCGATGTGTTCTTGTCTTTCCAGAACTAATACAATAAAATGTGTCGGAAGTGCACGTCCTGTTTCTCCATTTTAAAATTGGGATAAAAACAAAACTAAAGAACTAATCGATATTATTTTTTTACTAATTATAAGTAGAAATCCGCACAGTAAGGAAAAAATATAGGTTAGATGCTCTGACCACGTTAACAAAACAAAAGAAATTGTCGAGTGAATCTATCGACAAAAGCGGCAATCACTTAGTTGCCAACCCAATAGTTGAGTATACAGTTCTCCACTTTAGAGTATGATCAAGGGAACATCAAAACATCCGCAATTTCATGAAAAGAATCATTAATAAAATAATACAAAATCGTCGAAAGAAATTCATTGCCAGTTTAACGTTAAGTTAGGAAATAATGATATGCTTCCCTCTTCTAGAATTAATTCAGGCGCTGTTATGATACAAATTAAAAGAGAACTCGGTAATCAATCGATCGCAATTCGTGTAATTCTAGCCTTAAGCTTCACGACACCGCGTACATATTTGATTAGCTTTTATCACGAAAGGCTCTGCGAACTTTTCACAAAGTTCATTAATTGTGATGAACGAGGTTTGAAGGATTCCACTAAAACACGCGAAAGCTTGATTGGGAAAATATTTTGTCTTACTTATAAAGCTAAAAAAGAAAGAAAAGAAATAAAGAAAAAGACTACCACTGGTTTTAAAATCATGCATTAAAAATTCGGCGTATGAAATTAAAACAACAATTCAATACTTCTTTAACTTAATAATTGAATAATTAATGCTGAAATAAAAAATACCTATATAAGAATGATGCATAAATCCAGGTAGAACTTTTTTTAACTTTGTCTTTATTCTCCTAATTGAATTACCACAATTTTATTTTATTTTTGTTCATTTTGCTAATTTTTTATGCTGAATAAATCAAAGAAAGAAGAAATATTTTTCAATTAATTAGTATAATTTAATTAATTTAAGGATTAACTACAAAAAATTAATTCTTGCATTTAACTTTAATTTATTGCCTGAAAGTCGATATTTTTTTCGGAATTATAAATTGTTATCTTCGTATTTTTGTAAATGCCGTCAGGAAAAATGAAATTTTTTCAAAAAATGTAATTCAAGTTGCATTTTAAAGAATTTTTGATACATAAGTAAACAGATGTCATTCTGAATATCTTTCATAAATTATTATTTACTATTTTTTTTCTTTGGTGCAAGTTTTTAAATTATGATTTCGGTTTTTCTATAGTTTGCAAAGTTAACTTTGCGTTTCATTACATACACAAATAAAAAGAATTTGAAGGTTAAAAATATATGAATTTTATTACCAGAATAAAATAATGAAAATAAGCGTTTATAATTTCATTTCATTTGGTGAAATGTACTCTAAATACATTTCCTTAATTAAGGATATTATTTTTAAAGAATTAATTTTTAAGAAGTTTTTAAGGAAAAGGAGGTTTTGAAACCAAATGGGAATCGATGATCATTTAGGATAATAGATGGAAATCGTATCTAAATATCTGCAGATTATTATACAAAAATGAATTACTTATAATTCAAGCTAACTCTGGAAAGTAAAAAAAAAAAACACCATTAGTTTTACTTAATTAACATTCGATAAATCATTTCAATTTTAATCCAGGTAGAACTGGTAGAATTTTTCAGCGTATACCCAAAAATTGATTTGTGTAAGTACTATTGAAATACAATACATCTCAACTTATTTCAATAAATAAATTTAAATGCCATTTTATTTAATTTTGCATTTAATACATTAGTCTAATAAAATTCTGAAATTGCAATTTAAAAATTTTCTGGCTTTAAGGAGAGTTAAAAAAACTAAATTCCTCTTGTTAATAATTACCTTTTATATAATAATATAATATAAATAAATTGATATAAAAATATAAATGAGATTCCACCTGCTTTTAAGAGCATTAAATCATGCATCTATAAACTTCTTGATAAAACTTTAAAAACTAGTTTCTGATTCTGATTAAGTATTAAGAAAATATGTATTTTTATTTTAGGAAATATACTTCTTACTCTTATGAGACAACATTCGTGAGAAGTAATGTTACATTATTTCTTTGCAAAAATAAAATAAAAACTACAATAAAGGGTAAAATTTTGCTTGCACATCCATTTTTAAAAGAATGAAACGGTAAGTAGCCTAAAAACTGTTGTTGTACTCATTGTTGTATTAAGACACCTCTATCAATAAATGGAAACTGATATTATCTCTGTCAAGGAAAGCTGTTAAAAATCGCGAATAGATACAAGGTTCCTGATTTTTT
>JAOUZG010005735.1:10959038-10970429 GCA_026289955.1 Argiope argentata | reverse complement strand
GAGAGAGAGAGAGAGAGAGAGAGAGAGAGAGAGAGAGAGAGAGAGAGCTTTTAGCTTGAATAACATCTTATTATCGCAATAGCAATGGTAATTATCACAAATAGTTTTCGAACATATTCTTCTAATGATGCCCTAAATTTACTAAATATCATCATTAATGCAAATCAATTATTATTTTTCAAATACTACTCAACTTTAAAAATTCAACTTCTGCTTGATTTGTTAAAAGACTTATTGTTTAATATATATTATTTTTTTAAAGTAACTTAAAATATTTATTTTTGATTAGAGATGAATATGTTACAATATTTTAAAAAGGTAAAAATTTAAAATACCATTTATCCTACATTAATTTGAACTATCCATATTAATTTATTTATATTTAAAGAAATAGATCTTTCAGCTAGTATAACATCAGATTATCACAATAGCAATAGTAACTATCATAAATAGTTTTCAAACATATTCTTCTAATGACGTTTCTGTACCAATGATGTTCTTACTTACGGCTAGATAGAAAATGAAAATTAATTGCGAATATCGACTTACTGTATCGTAATTTATCTTGGACTGTTAATTCACGATTCGATATCGATACATCAATATTTTTTTAAAAATTAGAATTAAAAAAATCGATTTTTTAAAAATATCGATTTTTTTGATCAGCATAGCCCTGCTTACGAGTACTTATAATTAGTAACAACAAATACAATATAATACAACTTATGTAACATAATATAATACAACTTATAATTTTTAACATAGGTTATTAAGGAGAAAACAAAATGCTGTTATTGCCGTGTTTCTTCCCAATTTCGTTGGCAGTTGCCAAAAGGCATTGATGGATGATGCAAGTATCAACTTTCTTCACATATATTGTGGAAAAAATCCTTGTTTCTAAAAATTGTCTGATTTGATAACAATAAAATCATAATACAAATTAATCTTAATATGTAATTTTAATTAATATTTACTTCAGATTAAAAGGAACTTAAAACTAATATGAATTTACATTTGCTTTCCTGCAGCGAGTAATTAAAAAAATTGTTAAATGCCCAATTATCTTTCTATGAACTTGAGATATTTTCCTTTCATAACAAAAAAATACATATAAATATATATTTCATATAAAATATCTTTAAAAATATTTAACTGCTTCATATTATCATACAGGTAAGTCAATTTCTATTTAAAAATTAATTCGAGACCATCAATTTTTAAACCTTAAAACTCGTGTGACTTTTTCATATCTACAATAAATGAAAATAATAAAAGTTTTCTTTAAGGCGTTATTGATGTAATCTTATGGCTCTTTGTTGTTTCATTTAACTTCATAGTGTCTTAATCTTATTTCATAATTTTGCCAGTTTAACCTACTATTTAATCCTTTTATTGTTCTCAATGTGCTGTAAATATGAAACGTTTAAAGATTGATTAGATTCATGTTGAAGAGTTTAAAATATTTGAAGCTTCCGACATTTTAAAGAAATGTATGCCATATTTTTTAAAAGTTCAAATATTATATATCAGTCATATGAAAAATTTCGGAATCATAAAATATTTCTTAGGCTATGGAACTAATTAAATAATTGCAGAATTTATTATTTTTGAATTACTGTTTGAAACTAATATAATTAAACGCTGAAAATAACAAATAAAATAATACCAATAAAATGAGAAAAATAGAATAAAATAAAGATTAAAATGAAATCTCCTATGCATATTTCAGTGTATCATGCCAGAACATCATTTCTTGAACGGCCAAGCACCTCGTGCTCATGCGAGTTAAATTATAATTTTATTCATTTTCATTGTTTCATTGAATGAGTCACTTTAGCATCGCCAACGATCCAAAAAAACTTTATATCGCATTTATTGTTCAAAAAAAATATCGCATTTCCTATTTATTTCATTTCATATAATCACTTGCTTAAAATAACATTTTTTTCTAGCTTTTATTTGCTGTAGTCATGAACTTATTTTTTAGGCTGTCAGAGCTTTTGTAAATGCGATGGCAAAGCGTAATTCATTTTGATTTTTGAAATGCTCGTGTAGATAATAAAATTTCAATTTTTAGCCAACGGGTTTTTGTTGACCTCAAAACTCATTCCAAAAATAACATCATGTTCTGACACGATGAAAACTAATTGGAAACATAAATGAAAAAAAAAATATCTAATTACAGGTAAATTTTTAATCCTTTAGTTTTATATCAATTTTTCTATAAATCTGATAAAAAATGTTAGGATTTAAAAAAATAAGCAAAAATAATTCAAAGTTGATTATAAGAAATAAACTCCATGAGTTAATGGAGATTAATTAATCCCAACCGTGTAATACCATCCTTTTACTTTATTATTACTTTTGTTTATTACAAACTTCCTTTTCATTCTACTTATTCTTTTTCTTAATTTATGCAAATAGTGCAGCTTCTTAATATCTAAGAACTCCTAATCAGTACTCAAAATGTCTAAAAAAATATTTTGTAAATAATTACATTTCGAGTTAATTTGTTTATCCATTAAATGAAATGGACAGCTGTGTGGACCAACAGATTATATCGAAGAAGAAATAAAAAGGGGAAAAATAGTTATTATAAACAGTCTTTACTTTTCTAATAAAGTGTTAAATAGGTTAATAAATAAAAGGTAAAGTGGTATGCTTCCAAATCGACCAAGATTTAAAGTTCATTAAATAATTATTAAATGAACATTTCACATGTATTTGAACATTATTATACGTTTTTTTTTCTTTTATAACAAATGATCGTTTAAATACGAGAAATAGGAATATAGAAAGAGCTATTATAAAATTCATTTGCATTTATTTATTATTCTGCCTAAAATTATTTAACAAATCACACACGTCAAAAAATGAAAACTAGGTAAAAACTTTTAACATACACAATTCAAAATTTAACACGATTTTTTTAATGTAAACATGATACAAAAATTTATATACTGTTTTAAAATGACTATATCCTTTTGTAATATGAATTTAAAAACTTTTAAATGACAGAAATCTTTAATAAAATACAAATTTATTATATCTTTGTGAACTGTGTATGTACTGAATTTTTATATTTAATTTACTTCATTTGAATAGTCATACTTCTGTTTTTCTCAAGGAGATAAACACATTACCTTAAAGAATAGAGTAATAATACAGTTTTAATATGTATATCAATTTTTCATTAATTTTTATAATAAATACAATTAATCGTATTTTTCAAAAGAAATCTATGTAATAAAGGAAAAAAGTTGATAAATTATTGATTTGGATTGTATTCTTGCCTGACAAAATTTAGTGTAAAATTTCTGTATAAATTTCTTTTAAACTGGCAAAGTATTTTCCATCGATTCAAAGGCATTGTGAATTTTTCGTTTAAGCACAAATCTCATGCTTTTAAGTGATAGGCGAATCGCTTAAGGCGATGGAAAAAAGGATATAGAACAGAAAAATTTGAGGCTATTTTACGTGCTGCGATAAATGGTATACCTAAATCCGGAAAACGTTTACGCCGAAGAAAGAGGCAAATATCCACATAAAGCATAAAAATAACCTTACGCGTTTGCAAACTTTATCTGTAATAGAAAAACATGAGTTTATTATTTTTCTTTTGAAAACTAAAACTTTAGAAAAACATTTCACAGCAACCGCTATTCGATATTTATATTTCACTCCACGCAGAAAAAAAAACGAGAAAGGAAAAACGAAAAGTGCAATAGAACATTCTAGTTTAGAATTTCAATTCAAATGCATCACCGAACAGAAACGTTCTTTTGTTATTTTACCCGTGGCAACACAAGCGTAGCAAACGATTATTCTTCCAGCTTTGCGAAAAGTAGAATTTCGTCTTTTCCCTTGCGCGGTAATATTTATTTTAGTTTTCACGTTTATTTACTTTGTTATTCGATGTTCTGTGTGAGCAATGGACAGAAATACATATACGAAATAAATTGTTGCTTTAGCAAATTCATTCTCTCGTTCGGTCGCCTCTTTTGTTTCTGCCTGCTTTGCTATTGGAAATGGTTATCTGGTTTGCTTTCCAATTCATAAGGCCTATGAAACACTTCCTAACATTTAGTTCTGGGAGCATTAGTAATTTGTAGGATTTTATGCTGTTTACTTTATAATAAAGTGAAATTGTTTCTGACTTTTAAAATTATAGAAATGGGATTGGAATTACGTCGCATTTCAGAATTTATTCAGGAATAAAAATTTAGTTTCATTTACTTTGCTGAAATAAATGCTATGCATACAGAAATAAAATATCAAATTTCATTAGTGTATATCGCTGGAAGGAAATTATTTGTTAAATAAAAACAATTGAAAATGGGTTATTATTTAAAAGAAAAGGATTTATAGAATATTAATATGTTTCCAGTCTTTGGCATTGTAAATTTAATTCATGGCTTTATGTTATGGATTTGAGTGTTTGTTTTTTAGTTTTAAAAAGCATTATTTTTACTTTTAAATTTGTAACTGTAGAAATATTTATGAATATTTCGTTTTTTTTAGTTTGAGACATTGGCTTCGGATCTCTGTTTATATTTATTTTTATTAATTTATATGCACATAAGTTGATAATTATGGTAAGCATATTATATTGCACCATTAATTAAGCAATAAGATAACATTTATTCAAATTAATTATTCTTTAAATAAATTTTTGCACATTTAATTTTACTTCATTTTGAATTATCACTTTTTCTTTACTATTGAATATGTCGTTGAGAATTATGAATCTTAATAGATGAAAACTGATGACTATACTTTTAAAAAATGGCTCAAAACATTTTTATAATATGATCATAAATACTAATTTAGATATTAAAGCAACAATAATGATTATTCCTTAAGCATATAACAGTATCTTGAAAGTTAACACTTAACATTATAAATTTCATTCAAAAATCTGGGATTTAATTTAATTTATGGATTTTGAAAAAGCATTTTGTAAAAGATATTTAAAAAAACTTTTTTATTAATATTTTTTTAGTCATCTTTTCCTGTAGTATCATTAATACTAAATTTTAAACAATAAAGCTTTTCTGTAAATAATATTTAACGGCATTTATAGGACTGGAATTATATTTTAAATTTTAAAGAAATGATTTTTGTTTATAAAAGAATTTACAAGTTAGAGGTTCTTTTTAGGTTAAAAGATCTTCAAATCCTTTGCTAAAAATATGAGTTTTTACTTCAACTGAAAATTGATTAGTCCAAATTGTTCTGATTCGCTTGAAATGTTTTTTATTTTAACCAATTTGAAAGACTAAATCTTTTAAAATTATTTTAATGGTAGTAATTTCTTCTAAATTAAATAGTTGCAACAAATAAATCCAAATTTTTAAAAACTATTTCAAATGGTTGTTAATGAATCTAAAATTCAAATATATATTTGAAATACAATTTTCATTAAGTTTTTATTTTTCTTTAGTATATTCTTTTCCCTTTATATAATAAATACTTTCAGTAATATATTACATGGAAAACTTTTTCTTGCAATAATTCGTTTTATTATTATTATTATCTGAATAATTTTTGAATGCTACCAAGGAGTTTTCCTTTACGCTAAATGTATTTTCATTTGGGGTTTGACCCCTATCTTCCAATACTTGTGAGAAAACATCTATTTGTCTCCGCGTCCTCATTAGAGAGTCGGTGTGCTTGGTCGAATGCCCCTTTACAAATACCCTAGCATTAACGGATACCTATTGTCTACTCAGTGGTAGACATTGTTTAAGCACTGCTCAACTGCACATTGGAGCTGGGAAATAGCCGTCATCTAAACAACTGTCGTACTTTGTTGGGAAATGACGGGGATTGTAGGGAAAGATGCAGTTTAAAGGAACGACATTGGCCCTAGGAAAAGGGGTAGGGTAATTTAGAGATTAAAATCCATAATGATGTACAATTAAACTATATTATTTTTATTAAATTTATTTTAGGGAAAAGTTTGTATCGTTTATCGAAAGTATGATTAGACTTATAATTCTTTAAAATTTATTCTAGTACATTTTCTTGGCTGACTTTATTCCTATTTATAATTTTTTTAGGAAAGTTAGTCAAAAATATTAAGATTTATTAAATATCTTTCTCGAATCATATTTTTTGAGAAATTATGTTGTTAAAAGTAAATGATATTTCTGTTAATGATTAACTTCTAATGAATAACAACTTAACATTGATATAAAATATAGCATAGTTGGTAGGGTGTTGAATTTGCATCCCTTGGACTGCGAGTTCGAAACCGCCAGCCGAAAACTCTCCTTGAGTGTAGTTTCTCACGAACGTTAAATCTGTCATGGTCATAAAGTCCTCCATGTCGAGAGTAATGCCACTGGGAGTACTGGTTCAGAGGTTATCGTCCTCTGTTCCAGATCTAAATGCGATCTGTAAATGAATGAATGAAATGTATGAATGAAGTCCACCCCGTAAAAAGAGTTTATGACGTGTATGAGTTAGAAGTCAAACTTCTGCCCTCATTTGCTTAGAGTTCCATACCCTCAGAAGCTACAGCACCCCTCTTTCTGTTGTAAAGCGGAACACGAAAACAATAAAATATCATTTAAAATTAGCATTAATAAAATATAAGAATTACAAACAATATAACATTTAAATTAAATGCTAAATAGCGAAGATGAAACTTTTGAAACACGCACAATTTATAATAAATAAAAATTGTTGTCTTCAGGCTCTGAAATGTTTTGCAAATTGTACGCATATTATCATTTTGAAAGTACTAAGATTTGAAAAAGAAATGGAAACTTCAAACAATGTATAAATTTCGTCTTATTCGTGGTTATATGAGAATATTCTAAAGCTCAGTAATAAAAATATCATAATAAACAATGACGTCATCTGTTACAGTTATAAAAAATTAGTTGACAAACAGAATATTAAAAAAAAATCCAAATAGATAGTAAAAAAATCTGTTTGCGATAAATCTCATTCATTTTAGAGTGATAAGATATTGTGAAAACAATTCCCTTTAGTTGAAGGATTACAAACGCAATATTTTTCCGAAAATCGTTCAGTATATAGCAAATGTATAGTGAAAGAGTATCAACAAATTTGGAAACGAATTACATTTCTTTTGGTGGAAAATGCGAATGCAGTAAGAAAAAAAGACATTATAAAAAAGTAAATAAGCTCTTCTTGATATTAACAGCACAAGAATATAGCCAATTGCTAAAAAAGAAAATAATTCAGTGGAGAAATTTAAAGAATGCGCTCTACGATCAAAAGAAATGATTGACATATGAAAATTTCACCTTTCATAACGTCCCAAGAGAATATAAAATTTTCTAGAATTATCTCCAAAGTTTGCTTTTTAATAGAGTATCTTTACGATTCATGTATTTTCCACAACATTGCTTTTTCTTTGCAAAGTTATGAAATTGTCGCCAAATTTGTCCACAGACGGGAGTAATTGACCTGGTATTCATTAAGAATATACAGTATATAAATCTCTCATATTAACAATACAGCTAAATTGTATATTCCTAACAATATAAATTCTTGCCATATAATGAAAATATTTATCACCAAAATAAAATCAGAATGAATGTCTTTATAATGACATTCACTCTGATTTTATTTTTGTGATGATTGTCTTTTAAAGTTAATTGAAGAGTTTTATACAATCATGATGATAACAACCATTTTATAATAATATATTTCTTATCAACATAATTTTTTTCTAAAAAAACAGCGCTGATTAAAGATATAAATATAATAGAAATTTATTTATGAATAGTTACCAAGAAAATCCTTCGCAGTTTTTATTAGCATCTTTCAATAAAAAAATTCTTTAATAATAAAAATTAAAAAAAATATTCCAGAAACTTTAAAATAATAGATTCTTGATATTTCTTAACTCTCTCTTTGCCTCAGCTTTCAAACGAACTCTTTTAGATAAAAAAAAGTCGTTTTAAAAAGTAGGTAATGAGTTTCAGGGAGTCTTTTTTCATCATTTTTCTTTGAAATAAAATGTAAGAAAAATTAAAATTTTGAAGAGAAATTTCGAACTGGAGCAATAAAAACAATAAAAGGAATGGAGAGAAAGTAATTAATAAAAAAGGAAAATACTTGAACATCATATATTTGCTTATCAGGCCAAAAAAAAACGAATTATGTTTTGTTAAATTAAGTAGTAGCAACTTTATCGTTCTATTGAATTCAATAAACCATTGCTTTATACGAGTAAATTTCTATTCAAAGTTATCAATTCTTATTTATCCGTAAATGTTTCAAAGATTTTTAAATATGTCCACAAAGTACAAGTATATAACATAAAAATGTGTTTTGAAAATCATTTTCTTACATGATTTTTTTTCTCTTGTATTTGAAAGTAATCTTAATATGCACTTTATAACTAATGATTCATGTATGCTAACGATTATTTTGGCGTCCGTAAATACAATATTATATTAAATACTTTCAAATAATTGCTTTCTTTTATTTATGTTGCTTAGTAATTTTTAATTTCTTTGCTTGTTGACACTGGAAACAAGAGTTAGTTCAAAGCCTTAACTGTCCTGTCAGAATGTCGTTGATGGGCAACAAATTTCGAGTTAGAATGATATTGCATTTCTTTGGCAGAATGTTTGATTTCACTCAATATAAAGAGCATGTACCGCAAGTATTGCTTTGCTTTTTCAATCAAAATAAAAACGTGAGTGCAAATTTTTGTATCTTAGGAAGAAAAGATGACTGTACCTGAATGCAAAACATAAGTGTGCATTGGTTTAGACAGTTCAAAAGTAGTGATTTCACTTCTTTGACTTTTCTAGGATCAGAAAGGTGTATTGTAAAATCAGTTAAATTAATAAATAGCATTTGCAACTATCAATAACCTATAAATGTGAAACATGAATTAGTAGAAAAAATCAACATTGGGCTGCAAGATGCAAAAAAAAAAAATTATTCAGCAAGATGCATTCTACCTAACAAAAAACGTCATATGCACCATTTAAATGCATAACTCTTGCTCCAGTCGCCGTACTCATCAGACTTGCCTCCTTCAGATTATTGCTTGGTTTTTATCGATGTCGCACACACTTCTCCAGAAACATTAAAGTAATTATGAAGACGCTGAAAAAGATCCTACTTACTGTATCCCCAAAATGTGTTCTGTATCATTTGAACGACAGGTAGGAAAAACCAGCTTTGAGTAAAGATTCATAATCTTTCTCCTTAGGCATAAATGTTTCTATAAGAAATATTAAGAATTATTAACTGCACATCTAATATAAGAAGGATATTAAAAATATATTGTTGCTTTACTAGTATTTCAAAAACATTTCGGAAATAACTCCGAAACTTTAAAAATAGATTACTCTTAATTAAAATTTTTTCAATTAAATCATTGAGTTTATCTAACTTGCTATTTGTGATTATATATTTATAGTGCATTAATTGTTATTATTTTAGTTACTTTGATATCCACTCTACTTTATTTATATATTACTAATAGTGTTGTAATAATGTTTCGAAGAAGCCTACACTTTTCTGAAGTAAAAAATATGCATTATAATATTTTATTATTTAATACAAATATTTATTTAATACAAATTTTTTTTTATAATTTACCTACTTTATTTCTTCAGAATACTATCTCCATTGTAATAAATGAGTAACTAATTTTCAACAGATAATAGTTTAATTTAGTTAAAATAACAATTGGTTTTGAATCTGCACAAAACATTTCTTAAATAAACCTCTTTTTTATGATTAGGTGATACATGAATTATATATTATTTTTGTATTTATATACCATATCACTGGAAATGCTTTTTTAAATCTTTATCTGTATCTATAATTAAGATGAATAGGTGTATCTCACTATTATGTGTGTTGGAACTTCAGACTAGGCCATTTAATAAATAGATGCCAAAATTAACACGCATATATAATTTTAAGGTGGAAATTTGTATCTCAGAACGATTTTTTAAAATTTTAATTCATAAAAATGAAACGAACTTCTGTCTTTATTTTCAATTACAGCTCAATAATTTCTACATCAACAAAAAATTCTAAGAAATTCTTAACATTTCAAATATGCCAATATTTCAACAATTCTCTTTTTAAAATAAATTTTAGAAAAATAATTTGCACATATTTTAAAAAAAATAATTTTACAGCAAATAAGAATACAGTTTAACCTGCAAGAGCATGTTACACTATATATATATATATATATATATATATATACACTGAAGTGACAAAAGTCATGGGATAGCAATATGCGAATATACAAATGGCAGTAGTATCGCAGCGAGAAAGTATAAATGCGCAGTTCATTTCCCAGAGTTTTCATTTGTGTTCAAGTTATTCATGTGAACAGGTTTTTCGTGATTTATGGCGGCACGACGAGAATTAACAGACTTTGAACGTGGAATGTTAGTTGGAGCTAGACGCATGGGTCATTCCGTTGCGGATATCGATAGTGAATTCAACATTCCGAGATCCACAGTATCAAGAATGAGCCGAGAGTATGAAATTTCAGGCATCACATCCCATCATGGACAGTGCAGTGGGCGACCACCTGCACTTAACGACCGAGACCGCCGACGTCTGTGTAGAATGGTCAATGTTAATACACACGCAACACTTCGTCAAATGACTGCAGGAATCAATGTGGGACGTACGGGGGACGTGTCCGATAGGACTGTGTGGCGAAATTTGTCTTCCTTGGGCTATGACAGCAGAAGACCGCCTCGAGTGTCTATACTGACAGCACGACATCGCCTGCAGCGACTCTCCTGGGCTCGTGAGCATATCGACTGGTCCGTAGACCAGTGGAAAACCGTGGCGTGGTGAGATGAGTCACGATTTCAGTTGTTACGAGCTGATGGTAGATTTCGAGTGTGGCGCAGATCCCACGAGGCCATGGACCCAAACTGCCAGCAAGGCACTGTTCAAGCTGATGGTGGCTGCATAATGGTGTGAGATGTTTTTACATGGCATAGACTCGGTCCTCTGGTGCAACTGAACCGATCATTGACTGGAAATGGTTATGTTCAGCTGCTGGCTGATGACTTGCAGCCATTCATGGACTTCATGTACCCATTCATTGCATCTGGCCACATAGATTGCCCGATATGAATCGCATCGAGCATTTATGGGACATCATCGAAAGGTCCGTTCGTGCCCAAACTCCTGCACCATCCACACTTTCACAATTATGGACGCCTATACAGACAGCATGGCTCAATATTCCTGCAGAGGCCTTCCAACGACTTGTGGACTCCATGACACGTCGAGTTGTTGCACTTGGCCGGGCAAAAAGAGAACCGACACGATATTAACAGTCATCCCATGACTTTTGTCACCAGTATATATATATATATATATATATATATATATATATATATATATATA
>JAOUZG010005735.1:10922916-10944038 GCA_026289955.1 Argiope argentata | reverse complement strand
TCATGTCACGGCGAGGAAATAAAGCCATAATCATCATGTTTTTCATGGCCGAAACTCATTTCCAGGGCCAGAGGACGACTCACCTCGGCACCATCCATCAGAGAACTTTTCTCATCTCCTTGGCGGGGATAAGAAGAAAGAAAACATACATCAACCTCCCGCGGAAAGGTGGAAGAAGAAAAGAGGCAGCACCTTCTCTGTTGTCGCGTCTACCCCGATAACGGAGAGGACCTATTTTTCGCGCCTCGTCTCCCGGGCGATGAAAAGACCCGAGATACTACTACCAGCCACCGGATATCAGCAAGGCGAAGAGTTTCGTCTCTGAAAAATGTGTCTGGGAAGATTCGCGCGTGCTTCTGTGGAACGAACTGTGGACTTGATTGAGGGGAAAAACTGGCGAAAGTCACGCTATCGGAAGATATGAGGTCTGCACTTTTGAAGCGTGTGGTTTGGAAATACCATTATGCTATTTTGTCAAGGAAATGGATGTGCCTTTATGAATGTAAGAAAGTAGTGGCGATTCTTAGAGCTGTTTGAATAATGAAAAAAACACCAGGAGGTCTCAGATAAGTGCATGAACGAATAAAAAAATATATCAAAGAAGTAAAGATATTAGTGAGAGCAGAAGAATATTTGCATTAACCCATTCGCAGCCCAGCCTAAATTGTAAGAGGTTATTCCCATTGCCATTTCTGTTTTGAGTGTTATTATCTAAGTTTTATTATTTCAAAATAAATACACATATTTTGTCATAAATAATCATTTACATTTATAAAAATCGAACACGAGTATACTCGTGGTTGGCAATGGGAATAACCTCATACAATTTGGGCTTGGCAGCGAATGGGTTAAATAAAGTAAAATTTTCTTAAAAACAATTTACTTGTACCTTTTTTTTCAAGTTTTTACGCTTGTATATTTATGTTTGTGGCCATAAAAAGTTTGCAAGTTTGACAAATTGTACGTTATAATATATTGAAAGTATTACGAGTATATTCGTGCTGGCAATGGGTAACACCCTTCCAACCTCAAGCATGCTCGTGGTTGGCAGCGAATGGGTTAATGTAAGTTATTCAATATGGAAAATATTAGAAGAATATCATTTTGCCCAAAACAAAAATGTTTTGAAAATTAAATAAAATTTTGATGTATCATTTGAAATATATTGTTTATTTTTTAGTTTGGTAATTTTTTCTCCACACGATATGAAAAGACACCTTAAGAAACAATTAATAATAATTCATCTTGCAGCATAAATGATTCGCGAGAAACTCCTACTTGGCTTTGGATTTAAATCTTCGCCAGTAAGTAAAATTTCAGTTACAAGGCACAAAATTAAATTTTATTATTTTTTAAACAAATATTTTGCTCTTTACCTCTGTTAAAGTTGCTTTCATTTTGTAAGCATTTTGAAAGCTGAAGAATACTCACAAGCTTGCAAAAAAATGAAATTGTCTATCGAAAGTCTATTCAATGCATAAGACTAATGAACGTACGATTAAGAATTGTTATCTTTTAATGCTATTTCAGTAACCAAAACATAACAATGATATACACCGAAAGTATTTTTTAATGAAACTGAGTATTGATGTTGAAGCAAAATGTTGAATATTTAAAGGATAACACATTTTAAGTTAAATACTTTCAAAGCAAAAGCTAGAAATGTCAGGTAATAATTTTCAGTGTTTTGAATTCTTCACTTATTGAACTGTAAACGAAAAACATTTTGTTTAACTTCTGTATGAAAAAAAAATTAAGATTTATGTGTGATACACTTCATGACATGTTATTAAAATGCCAACCACTCAATTATTTTTCTAGGTCGTTTGAATTTTTATTTAAATTTTAATATTAATATGTATATTAAAATCTCAATGCTGAACGCTAATGGCTAATTTTCAGAAAAAAAAAGAATCAAATTTATGTGTACTTTGCATTTTATTGAATAGAAATTTTTAATATTGCTTTCCCTCTTTTGCTGAATGTTTATTTTGATTCTGTATTATTAATTTCTTAAAACATTTGTATCTTCTCTCAGAAAAGAGTTTTACAATATTTTTAGTGTATGCAAAGACATGCCAAGTCAGGCAATAAACAGGACGACCATTTGGAACTTTTAGCAACAATATTAAATGTGTAAAATTAAAGAAATATAGTGACGTCAACATCAGGAACAAAGTTCCGAAGATTCCATAACTTGCTGGAAGAAAACGTTAAAAGACAAGAAAAGATGCAATTCTCCTATTTTTTTTTAGTAACCGAACTACGTATATATATATATATATATATATATATATATATATATATATATATATATTTGCCTGTTTGTGGGGTTATCGCCTGCAAGAATCTTTCTTTGAGTGTACCTCTAATAAATATTTTCTACAAGTGCTTCGAATTTTTTAAATGGAATAAAGCATTATTTTTCGTAACTAAGATCGTTGGACAACTCCCAATGAATGATTTTTTTCAAAATAGTTTTTTTATTCAAATTTCTTGACTGAAAGCTGGTGGTAAGTTTTCAAAAATTAAAAATATCAGATTAATGTAAAAATTATAATTAATAAAATTAATAGTATTTTGTTCAGGCTACGGTGGTATTAACATTATTTTTCTTTCACCTCGCTATCATTTATTGAGATGGTGACTTCAAAAAATTATTGAAGGGGCTTATTACATAGAACCATTTCAACTTTCCTCTGGGAAACCAAATATTTAATAGCTCACGAGGATGAGAAACAACAGCAAGACAACAAATATTTTGCTTTTACGGTTTAACAACAGAAATTGAAACATTTATATTATTTTGATTATAACTCAACTGAATCAAAATTTTATTGCAGATTTAATTGAACAGTGACTAAAATGAGAAGACAAACTGCTTTATGCATGCAGTTGTAGTGAATTTTTGAATGATCTAAACATTATTAAAATATTGGTACTTTTCCGTTAGCTGGGCGCATGTGAAAAGTCGCCAAATAATGTAGAATTTCACCAAATTTCTTATAGCGATTTTAAAGCGAACGATTACCAAATAATGTAGAATACTGTCAAATTTCTTTGGCGACTTCTCGCTTGCGCCCGGCAAACGGAAAAGTACCAAAATTATGAAATATTTGAGTCGAAAAGTTCACTAGAAAAACAAATATTAATAATTAACTCTTAATAGTTTGATCCCAATGTGTCTTAAAGGCATTATTCGCATTTTCATCATTTGATATACACCAGAATCGTATTTATTTCCTTTAATTGATTCTAAAATTTTATAATTTCTTACCAAATAAATAAGATTTGTTAATAATTTTTAAGATATGTTTACTTATCGTTTGTTTATTTGAAACTTTTTAATTACCTCATTGATCTGAAAATCTTTGTCTTAATGTCTTGTATTTGAAACTTTGCCAAATGTCTTTTATCAAATTATGGATAAATTCAAACCGTATTATGGAATTAATTATATTTCTCGGAGATAGAGTTTTGTTACTTACGTATTAAACCGTCCATCTTCATTGCCAAATTTGAAGGCGGCGCCAATGAGTTGCTAAACCATCAGTAATGGCAAAAAACCGCCATTATTTAAAAAAATTGTTCGATTCTTAATTGTCGTCCGCTATTTTGTTGGTTTCGTTGGCGTCGATGATTTATCGCCACATGTGAATCCGTCGCCAATGAGTAACTAAACAGTTGGCGACCGTTAGCGTCCACGGTCTCAAACGTAAGTACCTTTTTTCATTAATATGCATGAAGTGTTATTTGTTTATTTATTGATAATTGACATAAATGTTTACTGTTATATAAACGTACACTTTAATATGTACTTCTGAATATTTATTTTCCTTAAAAAATAATAGATTCAAAATTTTTTAAAACTAGATGAAAATGGTGTGAAAATTCTTGTCTTTCCACAAAAAGTGGAGCATAGCTCCCGATTTCTTCAAAGAAGACGGATCCCTTCCGTTTTTCAGGGAGTCGATTGTGAATCCAACCAATTGATCACAGGTGGCCCCCCTCATATCCATCAAGAGATCTAAAGAAATCGGGCTTCTGAGAAGACTTAAGAATGATTCTCCTGTCTATAGAAGCCTTCTTTCTCTTCCGGAGATCTACGAATTTTCTATTTGATGGAATTCAGGAGCTTCGATTAGCCTGTGCTTTTCTTAATACTTTGATAAATAATACCTGAATACGGATTTACTTTGCATTTTCGAAGGCTATTTTGAACTACGAAGCCATTTGCACAGAAAATTTGAATAGAAAGATCAGTTGAAGGGTAAATGTTTTTTTTTCTCATTTGGAAACATCTTTGAAAAGTTATATAGCGTTTTATATCCATATAACAGTGATTCTGGCAGTTACAGAAGAAAGCACTTTATGAAGATAAAAATTATAATTTTCAAGAATATTGTTACAAGTGGGCAAGCAACGCGAAAACACGCAAAGATGGTGACATTTGGCGAAGAGCTTCACGCCAACTTGGTTGGTTTGACGAAAGGAATAATCTAGTAGCCGCTCGAGGTGTTTTGAGAAGTTTCGCGTGTTTCGGTGCACGCTCTTCCTCGGCTATATAAAGGACGAGTAGTCGAAATCAGTGAGTTAGTTGAGAGTTTTTCCCTTCTCATAAGAGAAGCGTCTCGCTGGACAAGAGGAATAGTGAACTGAGTTTGCGTTCGCTGTTAACGTTGTGTTATTGAGCTCGCTGTGATTTACTCTTTACTGTGCTATAAGATAGCTGTTTTGCAGCCTGTTTTTTTATTGTGTGAAAGACTTGCATTTACGCTGTAAGTGACTGTTGACTGCTGGATTTTGTTTATCTGAAGTTTCACTTTATCAAGTCATCCTGTAAATATTTGTAAGTAAATTTGTTTGTGCTGTCTTCAAATAAAGCCCATTCAATCCAAACCCGTTGCGCTAAAAACGTAACAATATGTTACTGGCTGAGAAAATACACAGCAAAAGTTTAGAAAATGCTGAAATTCACTTAGATTCAGACAATTTTCCTAAAATGGCTTCAGTGTATGAATTTCATACACATGTGCATTATTAAAAAAATACATGTTGACTTAAACATACTGCAAATAATTCAGAAATTTTAAAAAATTAACACCGTCTCAAAAATTTAGACAAAAAGAAAACGAACTAAACAGAATTTAAAATCTGATTGCATATCCACCGTTGTTGGTTAAAAATATAGATTTTCATCAAAAAATTGAATTATCTGTAGTTGAGTTCGATTTTTTAACATGGCTTCAGTGTATGCATTTCATACACATGTGCATTATTACAAAAATACATGTTGACTTAAACAAACTGTAAGTTATTCCGAATTTTAAAAAAAGTAACATTGTCTCAGAAATTTAGACAAAAAGAAAACGAATTAAGTAGAATTTAAAAGCTGATTGCGAATCCATTGTTGTTGATTAAAAATAAAGATTTTCATCGAAACAATTAAATTCTGAACAGTTGGGCTCCATTTTTTCACCATAAATCTTATTTCTTGATTTCTTGAGCTCATTTACAGAAATGTATTATCTGCAACTGCTGTAAACTAACACATGATACCCAAACGATTTTCTATTGGATTAAGATTTGGACTGCATGTTGGCTTATCGAGAATTTTTATATTATAAGAATTAAATTAATTTTTTGTTTTATTCTGCTGTAGGATTCGAAGAACTGCCTCGGTGAAATTGGTCATACCTTGGTCATACAGAAGATCAGAAAATATCAGCAGATTATCCTATAGAGTTTTAGCAACAGCAAACCTGCATCAAGCCATTACGAGCAACTAAACAGACGCTGTGGCTGGCATAAGCCATGTCCGATCATTTAAACCATCGAATCCACTTTTTCATTATTTTACTGATTGCTATTTATACCCATACAATGAATGAGTCACATTGGTGGAGTTCTGGCACAGAGGTAGCGCGTCTCCCTTGGGATCTGGGCATCCCGGGTTCTATTCCCGGTTAGGGTGTGGTTGTTATTCTATGTACTATATGAGAGGAGTGTGAATGTACCCTTGTAGCAGCTATATCTGTGTATTATTATCTTTGTTTTCACAAGTTTGTTCTTAAAAAAATGGCGACAATAGTTGCTTGTTGCTGGAATAAAAATGATGTTGGCATGATATAGCATCGCTTCTTTTTAATATGAAATATAATCTGCAACAACCATTCTGAAATTATAATAAGGTTCTTACAACCTATCTTTATGAATTGAATATAACAGCGCTACAATTGGTGACCCGGACGTGATATGAACACGAAACCTTCTGACCCCCCTTGTCAAAAGGGGTTGTGCAAGCGATTGTGATGAGTGCGTGTCATTTTCATATCAGCTAGAAGTCAGACCTACTCCCGGGTGTTCAGGAGTCCATACCCTCAGAAGCTACAGCACCCCTCTTTCCGTTGTGAAGGGACGCATCATCATCATCAACTTATAATATTCAATGTAACTTATAATGCAATTCTAAAGTTCTTTATTGCTGTTACATTTTGCCTGCTGTTATATGGGTAGCACGTCTTCCCCATAATCTGTGGGTCTCGGGTTTTAAGCCACAGTTCGGGCATGGCTATTCTATCTGTGGTGAGGGAATGTGCCCCCTGTAAAAAAGGGCTGTGCAAGCAAATGTGATGAGTGAGTAGCAAAAGTCGTACCCTTGGTCCTAGTTGACGCTACTACAAAACTACAGACGCTGATTAGACTTCAATCGCTGACTTTCTCAGCGAACTTGTCCATGGCAAGTGCCGTAAGAAATAACAACATTTTGCAAGGAACCTTTGTTCTTCTTTCTTAAATTCGTAAGTGACTTGTACCTTTTGATAAAATAGATCCTCTTGAAATTTAATTTCATGAAGAGTCACTTGTGGTGCCTTCTCCAGTCACTGGATCTAATGATAATCTCATTTACACGTCACAAGAAACTTCATTGATGCACTTTGCCAATACTTACGTATTAGACTGTCTATCTTTATCTCCAAATTTGAAGGCTCCACCAAAGAGTTGCTAAACCACCAATAATGGCAAAAAATATCATTATTTAAAAAATTGTTCAAAGTTTAACTGTCGTCCGCCGTTTTGATGGTTTCGTTGGCGTCGACGATTTATTGCCAAATTTGAATCTATCACCAATGAATTTCTAAACCATTGGCGTTGATAGTCAAATACATAAATACCGCTTTGCCTTACATCTGAACTAGATTATACTAGATTTAACTTGATAAACAAATTTATTTTAATGAGGACTAATAACTGAAATTTTCGAAACAAGCTTAATTTCAAGTTTTATTTACTATAGTTTCATAAACACCATTTGAATTTCTTTCTCTTTTCGTTATTTTAAATATAAAATATTATCGTTTTCCGAAATTATTTATTCAAAGTCAGTGATGTCATCTGTTTTTATGTTTTGAATATACAGATGAAAAAATTCATAAAACCCCGTATTTTTGCACGAATTTTACCGATAACCAAATTTCTACTCTTATCTTCCTGGACCCAAAATAACATTCTGGCAAATAAAAAAAATCTTCTTTTATAACGGCATTTTAAAAGCGTTTTGGAATAAACGCTTTTGTAACTTTATTACAACTCTGAATTTTAGAAACGAATAAGATTAGTCTAGATTTTTGCATTGCGAAGCATAATTGTATTTGATTGTAAAAATAAACCTAATTTATATTCTTTTATTCTGCTACTATGAATAACAATAATAGTTGATAATTAGTTTGTAATTTTTTATGAGGTGTAACTTCGCACGAAAAAATACAAAGCTTCTTTGCAGCATAAAAATTCTATGCATAAAATAACCCCCAAAAGTAGTTCAAATTTATTTTTCTCCTTTTTTATTAATTAATGAAGAAAGGGAGATCTTTATATTTGCTGCAGATACTTCCAGGGTAGCTAAAAGGTAGTTCGGAGATCGTAATTATATGGATTACTCCCAAGAGGTATTAATTTAGTGTCCTGCATGTGTACTTTTAGAGAGAGAAACGGCGTTTTCACTACTCCCAAGCGAACAATTTGTTTCAAAAGGGAGAAACTTCATATTGGCGAACTTACTGTCCCTTATTTACCTCCAAAAATAGGGAAAATGGATGTATGAAGCTTTACTATCCAATTTTTATCAATGATGAAAATATTAAAGTCATAATAAACACTTAATTTATTAAAAAAGATGTGACAGTAAATAATTTTATAAATAATGCAGCTGCCAATGCCTGGATAAAAGAGGTATTTAGAAAACTATTTTGGTTTATTCATTTTATTATTATTTTGCTAATCAGTTATCAGTATTATGTATATACGCAATTTCATTATTTATTGTGCAATTTCATCCATTTTGGAAATAAAGATCTCTCTAATATCATACAGCAATACGCTTAGTATTAAAATGCATTAAAAAGATCAATTCAGTTGGCTGATTGGGTTTTTTTCACTAAAGTCATTCTTGGCCATGCTGTGCCAAGCAAATGGTAAGAAAAAAAAAGACAATAAAATCACACACATTAAAATATAAATCGAAAATTAATCAAATACAGATTCATAAAAAATGATAGATTCAAAGAATCCCCACCTATAATATAACTCTGTAATAAAACTTTGGGAAAAAAAGCAGAATGCATCATTAAATTATTAAAAATAATTTATTATCCACATTTATTTAATGTTAATTCAAAGTTTATGTGTTTCTCTTGTAATCATCTAACAAGGAATGAAATAAATAAAATCCTTTTTTAAGGAGAGCTAATTATCCAGAAACGAACTTTAAGGTTGAGAAAGAGATGCAAAATAATCCTACACTACATAAAGTACATATTATTTAATTTTAAAACTTTTATATTGTATTTTCTGTAACTTAGTTTCAAATAAAGATTAATTTTTATATGCATAAACTTAGGTTTTTTTTTAAAAAATTTAAATTTTTATCATGTCATAACATGAAGTTTTTTGGATGAGGATTTTGGTGTCAGTTAAAATCAGTAGGTGACAAATAAAAGTTTTATCTGCACGAACATCTCAAAAAAATCTGCCTTTAATAACGCCTTCTCATTGCATTTATAAAAGCTCCGATTTATTTAAAAAAATAAGTTAACGACAAAAAAAGTAAATAAAAGCTAGGAAAATGTCATTTTGTGCACGTGATTATATGAAATGGAATAAATAGGAAATGTGTTTTTATTTTGAAACAATAAATGCGAGACAAAGGTTTTTTTTGGATCGTTTGAAATACCAAAGTGACTCATTCGATGAAACAATTAAAAGGAATAAAAATATAGTTTAACTTGCACGAACATATGGTGCTTGGCCGTTCAAGAAATGATGTTCTGACATGATACGTTGAAATATGCATAGCAGATTTCATTTTAATCTTTATCATTGAGACCATCAAGTAAGACAACGAGGTAAGTATTTATACTCTTTGAAAGGAGTAGGGGATAAAGAGGAAAATAATTGAAGAATTTTGTAAGAAATGTGATAAATTGTTTTCAACATATCCCTTTTTATAATTAAAATTATAAATGTAAGGCCTAAGATACGATAACATTATGATGCAATGTTCCGGGGGACTGCATTCTTAAGATAGGTGAAAAAGACAAATACAAACAAACATCACATAGTATTGCCGGAAATATCGAAATGAAGAGCTTGTGAGGACTTCTCTTTAGCTCTCAAATCGATAGCGTCCTACCTATCTAGCGTACTCTTTTGAAAAAAAATATTTTCAAAGTCAGGTTGTATGACATGCCTGTTAGCCATCCTGGAAGCAAGGCATCATTTACATATTTTTGTGAAGTTACAGTACTTTCGATACGATTTGCCAATATCCGTGAAATATTACTGAAAGTATGAATGATAAAGGATTTTAGAAATCACTGAAACTGGACATGCGGAGAATGAATAAAATAGAAGAAAATGTTCGAAATAAAGAGATTTCTTGTCCAATTTTGGTTGGTCATTTCTTCATCTTCATACGTTCATCTTCATAGCATTTCAGTGATATTTTTTCGTAGAATTCTCATTTGTTTTTGTGTTTACAGCATCTCCCAAGAGAAACACTCTGTAGAGCATAAAGCACATGAACACACACAGCTTATCTTTCAAAAAAAATTTAACGGTAATATAACGAATTTCATCGAAAGGGTTAAATGAGTAAATTAACTCTTTTGAAATGTGTATGTATGAAGAAGCATTCTGATTCTTATCGGAAAGTTTTTTTCAAACATATCATATACTTTAAATTAAGCACAACTTAGCATAATTGATGATTTGTGATACATATACGAGCATATAGATGGAGACTTAACCATTCCTTAACAATAAAATCAATTTTTTAGAATTTGTAACAAAATAATTGGTATATCGCTATAGATTATTCTTCATATTCAAGGTTTCGTAACTTTTTTTATTCTTTAAAAATGTTAAGAACGAAAATTAAGTTTGTCAAGCAAGCTTAACGAAAATCTAAACTAACGAAAGTGTCAACGAAAATCAAGCTTAACTTAGCATAATTGGTGATATATGATGCACAAAATACATATAGATGGAGATTTAACCATCCCTTAACAATAAAATCTTTTTTTTTAAAAAGTTGTAACAAAATAATTGATATATCGCTAGTGATTATTTTTTATATTCCAAGGTTTCAAATTTTTTTTATTCTTTAAAAATGTTAAGAACGAAAATCTGAGCTAAAGAAAGTGTCAACGAAAATCAAGCTGAACTTAACATAATTGATGATGTATGATGCATAAACATGCATATAGATGGAGATTTAACAAGCCCCTAACAGTACAATAATAAATTTATTTTTTTTAATAACATTTTAACAAAATAATTTATTTCTTTATGGATTATTCTTCATATTCAAAGTTTCCTAACCTTTTTATTCTTTGACAAATTTACGAACGAAAATAAAGTTTATTTTTATGATAGACGAAAGAATATTATTCTTCAACAGTTGCTCTGCTTATATATTTTATTTGACTGAAAATGACTAACCACGTAAACAGAGCGAGTGGTTAAACAGAAATATTGAGGCAGTAATTTCTAAAATAAACACTGTATCGTAAGAAAATTATATACATGCTCCATCTAAGACAACAAACATCTTTTTCTCTAGAAATAACTCTTAATTTCCAAACAATAACTTAATTATTATTCGGTTTGACATTAACTTAATTACTACGCGGTACTTCATTTAATTTCCAAAAAAATTAAAAGGATCCTGATTAATGCATAAATTCGTTCAAAGTTTCTGGGTCTCTAACTAATGAAAGAAGAGATTGAATGATATCTCGGATCCTGTCAATAAAATTCACTAGAAGAAGGAAATTCTGTTGTTGTTTCTGCTATTGTTGTCGTTTCCCTAGCAAAACTGGAATTCCTTTGTTATTCGATTCATACGCTTCAGTCCGAGATAAAGCGACAAAAACAGATAAGAATTTTAATATATGTCCAAGGAATCAGACAATACCACTGAGTTCGAACGAAAATCAACAAAAGTTACTGGAGAAAAATTGTTTTTATTAAATTTAAAGCCTTGTGTTATAACTAATTAGATTGGAATATATTTTGTCCCAAGAAATGATGAACGTATCAACTAATTAGTGCATAAATTCAAAATTTTCCAAGATGTCTGTCTGAAATTACTACTTAAATTCGAGTTTAGTTTGTCTAGTTAAATCTCGGTTTAAAGTTATGCAAAAGCGGTTTTGAGACAAATTTCATAACAGAAACAGACCTGTCCTTTAAACGATCACGACATTATCATAGTCAAACCTTCTGACTTACCTTCGATACTTCACTAGGAAGAAAAAACTTAATCTTAGACTTAAATATTGATAACTTGCTCCGTATAGACGAAGAATCGTTCCATAGAATCCTATGTCAAATCTCTATTCCTCCATTCACATTTGCGACATTGTGTCACACCGTCACTTTGACCTCCAAAAAAAAAGATTTAAAAAGAGAAATACTCCCAGAAAAGCTATATTTCATTTATTTTATGATTAAATTAAATATTTTTCAATTCCTACTATTAGCTCAAACTCTCCCTATGTATATATCTTGTTCAAATTTTCAATCGTTAATAAAGTTCTTTTTATTCATCCAATCAAGTTCAAGTAAATTATTTTTAAACTTGTATTGAATGGCATTTGTTGTTAATACAGTTTTTTCAAATATTAAATCATTAATTTTTTATTAATTAATTAAAACCTTTCTTTCTCGCCAAAACTCTGCATTTTCCCGCCGCCAAATAAGCGACGAATTCAATTTATCTTTTCTCCACACTAAGGAGATTAAAATTAATATGTTTTTGGCTGATTATTTCAAATGATTCTGTTCATTTTCAAAATGTTTGAGGCATTTAAAATTAAACATCGTTAATGAATAGATTTTTCGGATTCATTTTGAAACACTTTCAAATTAAAATAGTTGCCAAAAAATTCGCTTTTTATTTTACCCCTTAATATTTTGTCATATTTATATACAATTCATAATAATTGTAATTATTTAATTAAAAGTAACTAAAATAAAAAATTTCTTTGTTAACCTATGTAGGAATTTTTAAAAAGTACATTTTTATATTACTTGTTTTCTGGATATCACTCAATTAATCTCATCTAGATGAGACTTTTACCATGGTTGAAAACAATAATATTGTTGATGAATATTTTAATGGCAAATAATAACAAGGCTGCAGATGCATAACTTAAACGATCATTAAACTAATATTATCTTTATACCTAATATTATCTTTACGATTGGGATTTACATATTCACGATCAACATAGATAAGGAGTACCAAAATAAGTATTGGTAAAGTAAAAAGGGAATATATTTTTATTGGATTATGTAATTACATTCTTATTGAAGAGATGAATCAGATCATTCAAATGTACAAAGTAGAAATTATTCCTATGACTTACCTTTTAAATTGCTACTACACAATTGACATTCTAATTGAGTTTGTTGAGGAATTTTTGGTTTCTTTATTGGTTTTGAATGTTATCACTACACTGCCTTAAACAACAGACATCGTTAAAAATGGCACAAAGTACTCTATGAAGCTAATCATTGGGTTTAAAACTTTAAATATTGGCAGGCAGGAACTTATTGAGTTGTAAATGTTTACTAAGAAAACATTTACAATCTTTTTAAATTTCAATTACAATTTAAAATTAATAGAAATTTAAAATTTTCCTCAATCCCTACGCAGAGTATAATGACACAAATCCCATTTAAATAACACTGTACAATTCAAAAAATGTTCTTTCAGGAAAGTCAATTTTATTTAAGTATAAACTGTTTTCTCATTTCAATAAAATTTTAACTTTTTACATATGTAATCTAATAAAATAAAATAAAATAAATAGAACTCGTGATGTCGATGTATTTTTCAAGTTTCAGATTTTCTTGTGCCCAAAAAAAACCCCTTGCATTTTTAAAATTTCTTCAACCTGTACATGCGTACATTTATTTATAAACGCAATGAGCTAAGCAGATGAAATTTGATACAAGGCCTTTATACCAAACTTATGGAATGCGAGCAAATTGTGGAAAAAATTCATCAAGAAATCTGTCCGCTCAGTTTGAAAAAAGTAAATGTGATGATTACAAAACAGTGAAAGTTAAAGGAATAAAATTCAGTACTCAGATTATTTAACATTCAAAGTGGTAATCTCTATCATATTTAGAAACAAATCCATCAAAGTGTTGATCATTTGTTGATCTACACTTTCGTATGCGTTAGTTCAAAATTCAATGAAATGAAATTTTTGATGTGGTCTTACGATTTCACTTATCGCACTACGGCAAATTTTGGTTTCCATTAGTTGAGGAAAAGGTATTCAAAGTACATATTGTGATGAAATGTAAATTACTAGGATCCGTGCAGGAAGCATGTTTTCAGGAACATATGTTTTAATAACCACATTCACACACTAAACAAAAACAAGACAGGACAAGACAAGACAAGATATTCACGCTCGCAGCTTAACAGAACAGTATCATCTTTTCTTCTCACAACCCCAATGAACTATGGGATGTGCACTTAATCACGCATCGCCATCTAGTATACAAAAGAGAAGATAAAAATAATAATTGCAAATGCTACATTATTCAGTTTTCTGGCAGTTGTGTATTTATTGTATCCCAATTATTTACTAAAGATCGCATATTATATTCAGAAAAAAACTCTATTTTTTAGTGCCATATATCGATATTTCGTAATTATTGCTTCGTCAATAGCAAACAATTATTACTCAATACCAAACAATCATACCGAATTTCTTTACAATATTATGAAGCATACATTTCTCATGAATAGGACTTTGAAAATAAATATCTGTGTATTCTAGGCATTCCTAATCTTGTACAAGATTCACAATTTTATATGGGAGTGGGATATCAGCATTTATTAGAAATTACACAGGAAAGTTTCTTTAAAACCACTCCCTCTAGTTTTCTAAATTTTTAAAAATATACTTTTAAAAAGTATTTCTTCTTGTTTTAGTTACATGAATACAGGGATTCTCAAACTTTTAGACATTACTACCCCCTTTTTAGAATAAGTATTTCGGTAGATTTTAAAAATTTCACACGTACTCAAGAGTTCAAAGAGTATGTTTCGAGTGTTAACGCCACATCCCTTGATACTTCATCTTTATCCTTACTAGTATCATCTCATCTTGAAACTTTGATTGAACAGTTTACAGAATACATTCCAGTTAAGGATATGAATGAGGTTGTGTGGATAGTCAATCCGTTCAGTGAGCAAGCCGTAACAAAAGCTGGGCTAAGTGTCCGTCATCATGTTCAACTATAGAGATTTCAAGTGATCAATCAGCTAAAGTAACATTTAACAAAGCTTATATCAACAAATTTTGGATACGTATTAAAAAGGAATACCTAGAACTGTCCACAACAGCATTAAAAACTTTGATGACATTTTAAAAACATTACAACTGTTAACAAGGATTCTCCATAATGATAAAAAGTTGGAAACACTGGAAAATGGCATTGTTTTGTGTGTTACAAAGCTCATTCCAGTCATTAAAAAATTGGTTAATTCCAAGCAAGCTCATGTATCCCATTAACTAATAGAACACAAAAATCAACTTGTATGTGTATTAAAAATTTTTGAGTACTTTTTTTCAATGAAAACTATAACAATAAATTAATTTTCTTTTAACTTTTCTTCCACATCTCGCGACCCCCACGGGGCTCGCGACCCACCTTTTGAGAACCCCTGCCTTAGTGAATACAAGCCCTGCAACGATATGAAATGCTTTTCATGGACTCGTGGTTATTAGGGCAATGTAAATTTTAAAACGATATAAAACAGACACATGATCCTTAAAATATAATTATGCAACGATATTTCGAATTAAAAGCTTGCAGCTCCTTTGAAAATTTTAAATGAATATGATAATAAGGCAGTTGAAGCTTAAGTAATACTTTCACAAAATTAGTTTTAATAAAACTAACGGACAGAGTTTTTCACATTAGCTATCTACTGATGCGTTTTAAAATTCCCCTCTTGGCACATGTGACAAAGAAACGGAATATTAAGAGAAATCGGTGAGAATCCAACCGAGATATGCTTAATTGTCTTCTTATTGGTGAAAAGAATTAAGTCATTAAAATATTCGGAGTGAAAATTATTCCTTTGACGACAGTTATTTCTGCTATTTGTTTAGATATTGCTTCTGTTCTGTCTGAGAACAATTTGACTTTGAAGGAATTTGTTTTGATGGGAATGGAAACGATGCAGGAGAAATGTAATTAGTGTTTTCACAAATAATTTTAAATGAGAAGATAATTTTAGCTAATTAAACACGTAATGATCATTATAGACAATAAAACTAAATTTCGTAAAAGTTACTTTACGAACATTACTTTTTATAATAAAATGCAGTTAAAAATCACTGAAATATTTTATAATCTTATATTCATGAGCTGTGGTGTTGTTAAATAATCCCATATTCTTTATATTTACTTATAATAAAGATTAAAGTAAATTTGTGCTTGCGTGTGGGGCTGCAGGCTTAGACTGTTTAACGCACGAAACTTGGCACACGTAAATATGTATTTTGTAGAATGGAAAGGTAATTTCATAGAGACTTTTGAAATTTTAATTAATTACAAACTAAGCAAAACTATAGTGCTTCTTTCGTGACAGCTTATCAAATTATTGTTCCACAAAAATGATTTTATTAAAATTCAATATTTATCTCTTCAATGAAGCCAATAAAAAACCAATAAACCAATAAAAAAGAATGTTTTCTACTTATCACTTTTTTAGAAATATTTTTTAAAAGTAGAATATAAAAAGATACATAATGAATTATGTTCGAATATCAAGTATATCACATTTAATAATACTGAAAACATAATTCTGGAAGTGTACCAAAGTTACTTACGATGATCACTAATAACGCTACAGATATATTTATTTTATAATTCGACTTAATATCAATATTAATATAGAATTTATTAAAGTTTGCAAAATAAGGAAATAGAACAAATCCTTATAGGCAAACCAAATTTCAAGAAAATCAAGCGACATAATTTCTTAATTCTAAGAAGAATTTGCAAAATATTACTAAAAGTACTATGAAGAATGACAAATTTTACATTGTTTTAGGTTTAAAACAAGGTGGCGTTGTTAAAAAAAGGTTAGAAATAACTGAATGTATCCAGTTAATAAAAAATAAGGTAAATGTATTGTAAAATGAACAGAAATGCTTAGAGCTTATAAAATAGCTATACATGAATTAATAACCATACAATGATAATCCTTTCAGTTTTCAATACTAACGATAATCCATACAATTTTTCCTACATATTACAATTCCATTACACCCATATAACTTTTTAAAAACATGACATATTTATGTGTTTGAAGCTTAAAAATGTTTAATATAATTTGTCTATACAACTATTAAAAGTAATTTATATAAAATATTTAAATGAAATTATTTCAATAACCATTAATCACGGCAAACTAGCTGGTTGCCAAAGACGGCTAGTATAAAATAATTACCAATTTGAATTAGAATCTTTTTTAACTCGAGTTATTTGCGATATTTATATGATAAAATTCTCTCATTTTAAATGTGAGATATACAAAATTAGATTTGGTACTAACAAAGCTAGACTTGTGGGAAAGTACATGAAAATAAATCACAAAAAAATAATTATCAAGGGCTATACCATAGTTTTATTTTAAAAATACATTACTTGAATTAAGAGATTAAATTTATATAAGATATAGAAATAGCCCTTATTCTAAGCTTAATTCTCATCATTATATTGTAGCAAATAAAAGATTTAGTGCATTACATTACCTTTCTGTGATGCAGCTAAAGAATTATATTATTTGATGAGAACAAAGGCTCTTGAGATGTCCTTGCACTCTGCAAATGTAGTCGTTATATATATATACAGACATGTCTGGTCAAAGCAGCCATATACAGAAATAAAAGATTAATTGGTAATTTGGAGCGTAAAGTGAGAAGGCTTCCAGGAGATATTGACATATTGGACAATGCTAATATGGCATAGAAAGCATAAATTAAAGAATTGGAGGATGAGAGATGGCAGATAAAATCGGTTTGAGTTAAACGGAAGGAAATATTTTGCAAGAATCTCCATTCAAAATAGCAATCAAAATATCAAGCATCAAGTTTGGAGCAATTAATGATTATTTGAGATCAGAATACAAAAACAGAAAAAAAAAATATTGGAGAATTTTGAACTTATTCTGCCTGACGAATGCATCAAAAGAATTTGAAAATATATATATATTATTCTTTATTATTGTAACGATGGACAATCAGTGATGATCAATTAAATGGTTATCATTTACATACAGAGCCTTTCATCATCAGATTTCGAATATATAATAAACTGAAGGAAGAATTAAAAAAAACAATGATTTTTCTGGAGTGTCTTGGAAAATGCTCTCAAAAACAGTTCGAGATTTTGAAAAAAAATGTCAATACAATACTAAGAGTTGTCAAAGAATTCTATACGCTAATTAGGGTAAAGCTTTCTATACTTTTGTTCTAATTTACTTAAAATAATAATTGTTTTTGACTTATTTACTAATTTATTGATTTCATTGATTTATATTTTATTCGCTGATATTGATTAATGTGGTAAAATTAGTTATTTCGTTACTTGTCATTTGTTACGGTGTTCAAAAGGCCAAAAATTTAACCTATTAGACGATTTAAAACCTCAAACTGTTATAACATGTGATTCGCAAATACAAAATTTTTCTTAATAATTAATAATGCACTTGAATATAGTTTTATAATTTGGCAAAAAAATTTCTCGGTACTTTTCGATTGCCGTTATAAACCTAATTGTACCTTTATTTGTTCGTATAACGATATGAAATCTTTTTTAAGTTTATATGTTTAGATTCTATCATTATATTAAAATATAATCTCATCTCAAAAATATTGGAATAAAAAAATATTAATAAATTCGAATAAAATCCACACAGTATATAATCCTTCGAAAGTCCATTACCAAAAAAACTGCAAAATTTATAAATATAAATTAAAATCAAAAAGCGTATTGTAAATATGAAAAGTTATTATTAAAAAGAAAATTGAAACAATTGAAACTTAATTCTTAGGTAATAATTTAAAATGTTAAATAGATGTGATTTTTTTGAAGCATTGAATTTCATCTATGAAAATTATTAGTAGTATCTGACTCTTTTCAAATTGTGCCCATTAGAATTAAGTTTTATAAGATGCATATATGCCCCTTCCTTTCAAGAGTCAGATCAGATAGTATTACGCAAAATATGTTTGAAATTCCTTATTAAATAAAGAAATTCAAAGAAAATGTATACAATGCATTATGCTGCGAAATCGAAATAATCGAATATAATAGACGCAATCTATATTAATAAAAAGGATCTCGAAATGCGTTGCTAAGCGCAAAACTAGAGAACGACTCGACCGATTCGGCTAATTTTTTTTTAATATTTTCGTTAAGGCACGAGGATGGTTCTTATGGAGAGAAAAAATGAAAAATTTGCGAGGAAAATAGTTAAAACGACACTTTTCTTACTTTCCCGACAAAAATCTTAATTCCCTTCCCCCACACCAACTGAGTAAGGTAGCAGGAAGTAATAAATTATGATTTGTTTAGAAAGAAATACGCGAAGTCAGTTGGTTTTCATTCATAGATAACGGGATGTTTAAAAAAGAAAGAAAATAGTTGCTTTTATTATTAGTCTGTATGAATATTTAATCTATGTCTGCTCAAAATAAAGTCATAATAAAGTAATAAATAAAGAAAAAAAGAATCACAGAGGGCAAAAAGGGTTTGTAGAAAGAAAAGTAGTGAAAAAAAGGATAGATTTGTTTGTGCGTCACCTTTATTTCCTCTGTGCGCGGCATTTTCAACTGCTTTTAAACTTTCACAGCGCTTAAAAACCAAATGTGTCTTTATTTGTTTAGTGTGTTTACATTTATGAAAATTTGAATCTCATTATTCTATAATAACGTAGAATTTTAGACCTTTCCCTCCACCATTTAAGTAAAATATCAATTCCGGGACAATTATTGCACGGATAGAAAGAGAAAGATGAGTAGTACAATGAACAGAACATCTGAAGAAAACAATACTATTATAAATAAATTATATGATTATCAAAATTTGTTTGGTTTAAAAATATTTTGGTGAAAAACCTGTTATGAGACACAGCTACATAAAATATTATATGAAAATTTTAGCGAGCATTAATACTGGCGAACCGACTGGTCGCCGAAGGCGGCTAGTATTAAAATAAAAAAGTATATTATCAGATATCGAAATAAAAACGTTATTATTATTATCAAAAAATAGATACTTAACGCTTAGATAATGTCAAAAAATATTAAATAAACGGAACTTCTTTTGAAGTGTTGAATTTACTTAAAAAAATATTATCAGTAAATATCTGACTCTTTTCACATTGCGTTTATAACTCGAGATATTTAGAAGGCACTCAGAAATGTCTCTTTCTTTCGAATGTCAAAGAGGAATGCGCAAAATATGTTTAAAAGTTCTCATAAAATGAAGCCGGTATTCCTGGCGAAACCCTCTTCCACCACTTTCAAGTTTCCCGAATTTCCGAGGTGAACTATTCCGAGCTCGAATAAAAATCCTTGAACCCAGTCGACGCGACTTAATGCTCCAAACCTCGCCAAGTCATTAGAGGCGCGGCCTTTCGCGACACCTAAACACGAAGTCACGATGATTAACATTAAGCCGGGAAACTTTTAAAAGTTGTTCCGAGAGTCCCAAAGAAAGTTGTCCCGGCCGATAATTCCCTGCCGCCCCTGATGAATGTTCCCGGGATTACGAGTTCCCCGGAATGCGAGGAGAGATTCGTCCGAAATGAATGTAAAGGATTCCGATGGTGGAGATTCTTGTTTTTGGTGTTTTTATAACGCGTCCGTTATGGTTGTGGTATTGGAAATTCCATTAAAGTGAGGGGAACGTCGTGAAAAGGAATATCAGAACTTTACGAGACTCGGATGATTATTTCTGACATTAGGTTCGAGTTTTCAGAAGTTGGATTCATATTTTAGGAATAGACATATAACGGATGAAATAGGTTAGATAACGAGTAGTATAAAAAATAATTTTTTGAAAATAAATTCCCACTTAGGTTAACGAAGAAAAACTTTATTTTAGTTACTTATTATTAAATAATTACAATTAATATAAATAGGATAGAATCACAATATTAAGTGGCTTAACAGAAAGCGAATTTCCGATTCTCCTTTCTATATATGTTATTGGACTATTATTTTTGTTTGTTACTAATTATTCGTTTCCTTTTTTTTTTTTTTCGTTTCTAATTTATGAAGTTGTTGGTAGTCTGACACGGAGAATCATCGGCTGGCAGATTCGAACACACAGCCCGAACAACATGATTTTGTGTCCAGCCAAGTTTATTGGACTGGAGACGAAATTAAAAGCCATCAATAAGCAGGTTAAAGATCATAATATAAACATTAAGAGTCAAAAATACAAAGAAACTTTAAGAGAACATATACAAACAATTATAAGAACAAGATGGGGTTGGAGACGAAATGAAAAGC
>JAOUZG010005735.1:10863679-10922906 GCA_026289955.1 Argiope argentata | reverse complement strand
AAAGAAACTTTAAGAGAACATACACAAACAATTATAAGAACAAGATGTGGTTAGAGACGAAATGCAAAGCCATCAATAAACAGGTTAAAGAACATAATACAAACATTAAGAGTCAAAAATACAAAGAAACATTAAGAGAACATACGCAAACAATTATAAGACTAATATGTGGTTGGAGACGAAATACAAAGCCATCAATAAGCAGGTTAAAGAACATAATACAAACATTAAGAGACAAAAATTCAAAGAAACTTTAAGAGAACATATACAAACAATTATAAGGACAAGATGGGGTTGGAGACGAAATGCAAAGCCATCAATAAGCAGGTTAATGAACATAATACAAATGTTAAGAGTCAAAAATACAAAAAAAATTAAGAGAACATATACAAACAATTACAAGAACAAGATGGGGGTTGGAGACGAAATGCAAAGCCATCAATAAGCAGGTTAACTAACATAATACAAATGTTAAGAGTCAAAACTACAAAGAAATTTTAAGAGAACATATACAAACAATTACAAGAACAGGATGAAGAATTTTTGAAATTTAACTTAATTTTTCAATTTAAATTTTCGTCAAGGTGATGGCAATTTTACCTCATGCATCCATGACGTAATCATGTTGAGTTAAATTTTATTTTCAATTTGTACGAAATAAATTCTTAAAAAATATAATTAAAATACTTTTTTTTAATTAAAAGTAGAAACTTAGTTAATAAAACAATATTATCATTGAAAAAATAATTATTTGGACTTTAAAATGGAAAAAAATAATCAGTTTTTAGTTGTAAAATTTTCGGAAGTTATCTCCGAAAATCACAAAAAATTTGTTACATTTTAAATTAGTTAAAAATTTTAAAAAGTCCCTCCCAAAGAAAATAGGGATCAAGTTTGGTACCTCTACATCCTATGGTCTGGTATATAGTGTGCATAATAGTCTAATACTCAACCTTTAGGAAACTCTGGGCATTGCTTGGAGTATTTTCTTTAAGACGTTGGATGAAAAAGTACGAAATAGAGTACTTTTATTAAAATGGAAGTACTAAAATTTACATAAATTAGCCATATTTTGTGAATAATTTAGTTTATTGGATTTATTTTAAATAAAAAGAATTGACACATATCTTTATTTAAAACATTAGTGTCTCAAGAATATTTTGTTAAATAGAATTTACAGAACTGAGAGTCTATGTATACATTTAAAATTCATAATTTATTAAAGAATTTGCTGATTCATGTTACAAATTTAAACAATTTTGTAAGAATATACATAAGATTTACATGTTAGCTAATAGTATCTAGTTAGAATTAATTTCCGATATATATTCAACTATATATTAATTAAATAAAACTTATTTATAGAATCAATAATATGGATCTTAAAGATCACAGAAACTTTTTTCTTGAGTTTAATTTTTTGAAATATTTAATACAGACATTTGCTGAAAATTACACTTATGTATATTTAATTTGAAATAATTGTGAACTTATTTTTTATTTGAGTTTTTGTTAATGTGATTGCAAAAAATTGATATAAGCTAATTTTCCTCCATTTACGCGCAATGTACTCGTGAAGTTTAAATTTTATTTTTGTTTTGAGTGAAATAAATCGTTGAAAAGTATGTATTAATTATTTTTAAAAAAATCATTAAAAATATAAATTTAATTTGTTGATTAAAATTTTAATTTCATTGAAGTTTATTAAAATTTAATTTTAAAACTTAACAAACTTCAATGAAATTAAAATTTAATTAAATTTTAATTTCATTGAGTTTTACATCATTTTCAATATGTTGTAAAACTCAAGGTTATGCTGTTATATTTTCAGATGTCATATAGGAAAACCACCGGAATTTTACTTAATATTTAATTAATTAGAGTTCTAAATAAAAATACAAAAAATCGTCCATAGTTACACATTTTTGGCCTCTAAAGCACATACATGCTAAATTTGGTAGCTATAGATTGAACGGTCTAACCTGCAGAGCCCCAACACGCACATACACAAAGCACACATATTGAGCTTTATAGTATTACTAATAGTACCCTCACGGCATTGCCCTTGGAATAGCGTCCAAGAAGAAAAATAAGCTTTAAACTTAAGTCTAAACTCCAACCGTTATGACGTGGGAATGTTACGCAACATCAAGCAAACATGTTGTTATTACTTATGATTTTTGCCATGGACAAGTTCCCCGCTGATACAGCAGCAGATTTAAGCCGAAAGGAGCGTCTTTTGTTTTTCGAAGTAGCGCCAACTAATGCCAAGAGTACGACTTAGCTATACACTCACTACATCTTCTCGCACATCCCCTTTTTACAGGGGGGGCAGTCACACATATCACAGTTAGCACACAGAAGAACAACCCTGCCCAAACCGGGGACTCCCAGAACACGAGGAAGACGCGCTACCTCTGAGCCAGAAAGCCGGCTCAAACAAACATAAAAATATGTTTCGAAATTATCAAGAATAGCTACAAAACAATTTTTATAGCAAATATTCAAAAATATTTAGATTGTTACAAATGTCAAAATAGGATATATCGTAGACAAAATACTGGCGATTATTTATAGGACGGATTTCCTCGTTTTCGGCATAACGATATTTAAATCGCTATTTAAAATAAGACGTAAACAAAGGAATAGATCGCATATGCATACCACAGATCTTGCTATTGGCACATGCTCAGTTTGCGGTTTTCGCATAGGCGCGGAAAAGTTAAAATCGCAATTATAAAACTCCCCTTTCTATTTTGATATTATTTTAATGTACTAAAACCCTCCCCTATAAATGCTCTACTAAATGGTATAAATATCTTCAATATTCGTGAACCGTTTCTCGAGTTTTTGTGGTTCCAACATACAGACGCTTTCAGGAAACTTCATTTTACACTACATATAGATACACAATTATTGTAAGTACTTACAATTTGAGCCTATAAATACTAATGTATCATGAATTCTAAATTTTTACATATATATTTTCCTAATGAATCATACATAAAAAAATATTCATAACACGCTAATATTGTTTTTGAAAAAAGAGCTGCACTCCAATTAACTAAATCAATGACTAAAGCTGACTAATTTATGAAAATTTCAATATCTCTATTTTATAAAAACGGCTGATTTTAGCTCACTTCTGGCGTCTTCAAGAAGCAAATCATCTCTCAGAATTTTCAAAGAATGATTGGCCTAGATTTTGAAAATGCCGATTGATTTGAATATTTTAATATTCGAAACTTAATGAATCGGTCAGATTCGTAGAAAAAAAATATAAGATTTTATTTATTTATTTAAAAATGGAGTGTCATAAATATTTTTCAGCATGGTTTCTTAGAACCAAGTAAACGTCTAAAATTTAAAACTCATAATTTTTTTTAATATTTATAAACCGAAAAAAATTTAAATTATTATTAATTACAGTATTTATATACTTTTGAGAATAAAGCTAAAAACTGAATTTTTACGAAGAATCCATGAAGACTTTATTGAATAATTTTTTGATATAATAAAAATTATGAAAATTATTCTAATCAGTGTTAAATGCCAAACGTCTCTGCTTTCATTTATGATATTTTTTATATGATGTGCTAGCATTTAGTAAAAAAATGCAGTTTCACCATTTTACTTCATTTTAAAATTGAATTTTATTGGCATTGATAGGAAATTAGAAATGCGTAGTATGATGCATGCCCGGATGATCAGGATGCCTTCAGGCCTATATAATAGTGTATGTGTTTTTATTATAAATAAGTAAGTGAAATATAAATAAATAAGAAGTGAAATAGATAAGTATGTTAAAAGAAATATAATAATAAATATGACTGTCAAAATTTGAAGCTTAAAAATATTTTACTGTAAACCTTATTTTGAGAACAAGTTATATAAAATGTTAATTGAACCTTTTAACCGACATTAATACTGTGGGGATACGGGTGGTTTCCCAAGGTTTTTATTAAATAATAAATTATATTATTCTAACTTTTTTTGAGAATTTTTTTCGTAATTGAATACATTGCCCATTTTGGATTTTTATGAAAAAAATTGCTTCTCATTGCAAGATTAGGGAAAGAATTATGCTTATTAACAATATATCTATAAAATTTATATTGAATGAAAAAAAACGAAATAACACAGAAGGTCCAATTAGTTTCTGCATGTAAAGCCGTTGTTATTTATCAAAAGATGAATGTTAAATACTAATATCCGTCTGTTTACAATCTAAATCAGCTTTTAGAAATATTTAATATCAAAATTTATTTGAATTCATTCTTTAGGCCAGCGCCATTTTTTAAGAGGGTAGGCCTATAAACCCCATTTTCTGATACCTCCTCCATACTACCATACCACTGCTACCACGTTCACTTTCGCTGCTTGTTATAACAACTGTCTGCTTAGTCCTGGCTTTCTTTCCCCGGCACTGAAGGCGAACCCATTGAAGCGGCAAGTTTAATACCAGAATGCACGCTCCTTTCTTTCTTTCTTTTTTTGTTCATCTTCAGACTTACCTTTTCCCCTTTCCGATAAGCCTTCTCCCAACGAAGAAACTCTGCCCAGGAATTTTTCTGCTCTCTCGGAACAACTTCGGATGGAAGGACATTTATAGCAAACGCACAATGGGATTGCGTCTTGCTTTTTTCTATTTATTATTGTGCCTCGGCCATCCAGGGAAATTGAATTTGCTGGTTAATCTTTGTGCTTTTGAAATTGTTTTCCCAGGATCAGTAAATATATCGGATTGTTCTGAGAAGAAGGAGGCACGAAATTGAATTTCATGCTTTTTTTCTTTCCTGGAAGGTTACGGAGGCACCTTTATGCCAAGAAGCTGCGCTAAAAGTACAGAAATTTCTTTTTTCTGGCAGTATTTTTTTGACTTCGATGAATTATAATGGTATAAAAATAGATTATATATGCTCAAATGTATTGTTAAAACGTTAATGGTATTTTAAAACTCATCATTAAAATAAAATTAATACAAATATACATATTAGATCGCGTTATATTATATACTCAATCCTAAACACAGTATCGTCAAAAATCATCATATGGAAAAGTGGAATAAGAGATCCATATTAAGGAAGCAATTAATATAGAAAACTCAGTTCTATGACGTTGATGAAAATATGCGAAATATTGTTTATTTTCACTTTTTGGCACAGAATCTCACGAAAACGTTTTTCAGTACTTCATGAAGATGTATTTAGAAAATTACAATACTATCTCTCTGAATAGAAAGTATTTTAATCTTCGAAAAATTCAACTCCAAAACATCCCCCCCAATGAAATATCCCCCATTTCAAACCTCCCTGAATCTGAAAACTTCCTTTATAGAATTACGCTTGTCAAAGAAAACAAGAATTTAAAAATACTTTGAAATAGATGAATGAAATTTGGTGTATACTTTTTATATGAAGTTCTTAAAATTCTATTAAATATTGAACAAAATCCTTTTTGAGGAATTTTGCCTGTCTCCTTATGTGCAAGAAAATGATATAACTTCAAAAATGTAAATATCTAAGTGAATAAAATTTATACCGATGTATCTTCTAAAATGTACAAATTTTATACAAAATCCATACAATAATGTCGCTTGTTGATCTGTCCATACATGCTCAGTTGTAGCGTTCAAAAAGTCGTTCCATGTCATTGGTTTTGTTTCAGGGAAATTATTTTCGATAGTTTTAATGTGAATGTAATTATAATTTCATTTCCTAGATTATAGACAAATTTATAGGATCTGAAATTATTGATATTAATAATTAAAGCAAAACGAATATCAGTTTGCTTTTTGAATGTAAGTAAAAACTCCTGGCATTAAATGCAAAAACATATAGTTAATATCAGTTCTAATATAATTAAAAAACCCTAGTATGTCAATAAGGACATAGCTTTCTGATTAAACCTAAGAAGCTATTTTGTCATTTCCTTTCAAGCAACTACATGAATTTATAATTTTCATGTTGAATATAAATAAACTTATTAGAACGAAAAAAATTAATTTGGAATAATTTGTTGCAATTGTTTCCAAATGTTTTCGATTTCTGTATATATATATATATATATATATTACAATATGGATATATGGAAGAATTTTTCATCAATTTTCTTTTTCTGGTTTTAGGATTATGCAATAATTTCATAGCAAATTATTACAAAAAACAGTACACATAATATATTTTAATGGCTCCTAGAATTTTCTGAATTTATCTTTTTTTACCTTATAAAATATCGTTAGGAATTTTGTGTAAATTGGATGTAAATATTGTAAATATTTATGAATTTTTTTGTAAATATTACATATAGTTTAATTCTACAAAATTAATTGTAAGTACGTCAGCGAGAAAAGACCGATCTAAGAGAATTTACTACAGACGTTCACCATATATGACCAATTTGTCGATATTGGTGAGATGGCGACATAATGAGGTAGCTAACGGTTTTTACTGTAAGCTAAAATGTGTTAGTTAAGAAATAGTTATTAGAGAATAATGGAGAAATTTCTAGACTTTTAACAAACCAACGAGCCCTTTCTAGATTTGACCCGCCCACTTCAGTGGGACTCTATTTAAGACGTGCCTTAAAGGTGGGCAGTCAGTTGAGTTCCGAGGGCAAGCTACGTGATTAGCTGAGCTTGAGCGAGCGTCTATTCTTTCGCTGCCGTGCAATGAATAGCTTCGCTGTTAATTAAAATTAGCGGATTCAGTAGAGTTAATTCGTTGTGAATGTTGTAGCTTGTGTTGAGTATATTTAATACACGTTTTCGTAGACAATAAAGTCTGCATCTTTGCATCGCTCTTGTGTAAGAATTATTATTATTCGTAAACATATCTTGCGGAATAAATTCTTTTTTTATTCATAAAAAAATTCTATATATCAGTTTAAATAAATAAATTTAGTCAAGAAAAGAATAAATGTCTTAAGAAAATGTTTAAACCCCCATTCAGAACACTGGAAGTCTCTCGTTCCCTCTGATGAAATATCATGCACATGGGAATAATGCATGTTACATTTATACAAGTTTCAAACATTCTCTTTCTAATGAGTGCTAACATTTGAGCAGGAAATTAATCATCTTTCCTCACTGCCTGTTTAGGGAATTTTGTTCATAGAACTTGTGCCTTACAATGTTTCCTTAAAGGCACTGGTGAAAAGAGACACTTATCAAACATTAGAACTGTATGTACTAGAATTTCAGTATTGCCCAGTTGAATTTTTGATTATTTATTGGCAAAGTTATAAATTTTTCAACATTTTTAGCTCTTTCCTCACATATTGAGAATCTCATCTCTTGCAACAGAAATTAAAATTGTCTAATATCTCCCATGTGGTTTTTTTTACCTAAATTTTTGGCTAAACAAGTTTTGATTCTTCAAAAAAATCATTGCAATAATGCAATGTTTTTTTAAAGATTCGATGAAAAGAATTTTTAAAAAAAACTGAAGGACAATCTTCTGAATACGAGATTAATTATTTAAAAGTAAGAAATCGTAAACAAACAGGAAGATGACGTCATTTCATAGAAATGACAAAAAAAGTAATTTATAATTAATTAAATATCTCAAACAATATTGGCAAAGCAAACCTCAAATGTCAAGTGATAGCTATCTATGGATAGCAGTCTCAAGTGACTAGCTATATACCAATGAGAAAGCGAATATTTCTTGTCTTCAAATTTCGGAGACAACAAAACCTCATTATCAAAATAACATCATGTTCTCACATGATAATAATAGTTATGAATTAATTGATTGAATCCTTAAATGATCTGTAACATACATAGATAGTAAACAGAAGAACAATAATGCCCTAACCGGGACTCCCAGAAGAAGAGGAAGATGCGCTACCTCCGAGTCAGAAAGCCGGCTTAAAGTACCTAATGTTATGAAAGCTTATTTTGAATTCCGCCATTTTTGCAGCAGAGAGAAACCACTACCAATTATCCAATTCCTCTTATCGGATATCAAAAATATTTGTCGTAAGTTATGGCCACATTTATGTGAGATGCTTATTCTTTAGAATTATTTTTCGAGTTTGCTAAATGTTGTCATCTGTTGTTGAAGTTAGTTACCATCCTGAATCATTTCCATTTATTTCAAGTACTTTTAGAACTCTAAAAAAATCAAAAATTAACAAACCATTTTACTACATTGTAAGAAAACCCTAAAATAAATTTATAAAACTATGAAGAACTCCAAATAAAGGACTGTATTACCTCTCGTTGTTCTCTTTGGTCCAAACTTCTAATACCGTGACCATGATTTCATACACAATGATTGAAAATGGTGATTTTTATTAATAACTCATTTGGCTCGATTTATATTAATTACCATCGCTTATTATAAAAGACTTATATAAGAAGATGCAAAGTAAAAATAAATCTGAAAAAGAAAGAAAATTATCAACATTTTAATTCAATTAACCAAGTAAATATTTCTATCTCTTCGTAAACTGCGGATCTAAATTTTCATTAACATACACAAGTGAATTTATCAAAATAATGAAAACACTTGTAAATAAAAATGACATTTTTGAATACGCTTCGTAAGAATTAAAATATTATAATAGACAACAGTTCTTTTTATAAATAGCATTGCATATATTCTGGTAGTATGTGTTTGATTTATTGATAGATCTGTAATTCTTGGATTTTTTTTTGTAGGAATCCGTCTACTTGGAGCAAGTGTGTCAGAATCATCCCAACTTTCAAGGATTTCTTAAGATACCGTGTCTAAAGTCATGACAGTTTATTTACGTACAACTCAGTCAAAGAAACAAACGGGAATTGAAGCAGATTCCAATATCAAAAAAGCGAACAACTGCATCAAAAGGGATCACATCTCAATACCCATCTGGATTTTCCAGTTCCAGGGATTACAGTTAGAAGGCGCCTTCCTAAACAGAATATTTATGGCAGAGTAGAAATTCACAAGCCACTCGTCACAGCAGCTAACGATAAATGTCGTCTACGGTGGTGTCACAATCACCAAAACGTGGTCCAAACCACTAAAGGTGGAAGAAAGTATATGGTATGGCGAATTGTGTTTCACACTTTTCCCTACGACAGGACGGGTCCTATAACAGGACGTTTGAAGAACTATTGCTCGTGTTTGCTTTTCCCAACTGTCAAGCATCGAGGTGGATCTGTCATGATGTGGGCAGACATTTCGTGGTTTTCTTCTGGACCAATCATAACCCTAAAACGGAGGATCACTGGAGAAAATATACAGAAATTTTAGCTGACTAGATTAATCCTATGATGTAAACTTTGTTTCCTGCAAGAGAAAGAGAATTTTCTAGATTTATAATGTAATTATCCATGCAGCCAGGTGTTCAATCATGGTTTGATGAACCCGAAAATGATGTTAAACCTCTGCCTTAGTCAACACAGTCACGAGATCACAATATAATTGAACCGTTATGCTCTATTTTAGAGTGTTTAATATGGAATCGATATCCTTCATTAGTATCTCTACCAGAATTTTCCTTATATCTCCAGAAAGAAGGGTGCAATATTCCTCTAAAATCTATTCAACACTTGTAGGAATTCATTTTTAGACAAATGCAAGCTGAATGACATGCTAAAAGCTGTCCTACACCATTCTAATAAAGGATTCCTTATAAATTTAAGGTTTTTCTATTATTTTGGTAACCAACTGTATATATAATATTAATGTAATAAATAATTCATTATAAATATAATAATTAAAAATTATTATATAAATATAATAATTGCCATTGAATAAACTCGTCATAAAGAAAAATGTTGTGTTTTTTCCCCTTCGAGTATGCGCCACAAAAACAGTTAACTGGTAACAGTTTCTTTATGAGAAATATGTATTTTTTCTTTTTTTTTTCAATTCCTACTAGTAGCTCACGTTCTCCCTAGTTATATTCTGTTCAAATTTTCAATCGTTAAAAAAGGGCATTCTATTCATCCAATCGAGTTCAAGTAAATTTTTTGAAACTTGTAATGGATGACATTTGATGTCAATAGAGTTGTTTCGAACATTAATTCATTAATTTCTTATTAATTAATTAAAAACTAACTTTATTGCCAAAAAATTCATTTCCCCGCCGCTAGATAAGTAACGAATTCAGTTTGTTTTTTCCCAACGCCAATGAGGTTAGGCTTAACATGTTTTCGACCGATTAGTTGAAATGATACTGTTTATTTTCATAATGATTGATGCTTTTAAAATCAAAATTTGTTAATGAATTGATTTTTCCGATTCTTTTGAAGTACTTTCGAATTAAAATAGTACAGAATATAGAACATTAGACATTTCTAATCTGTATTGTGTTCCCCAACTTATGTAGAAAAATCACGCATTTTGCGTTGCCACAATTGGCTTTAAATCTTCAAATGGCTTTAAAAATTCAACGCTACTATAGTTTTTTATTCAATTATTAATAGTAATTGTAATCATTAGGCTAGGATAGTCTGACTAATAGAGCGTTTGGCTGCAAGTTCGAAACAATGTATAGAAAGGAGAAAGGAAATTTGCCAGGAAATACGCTTTCTATTTTGCCGCTTAATATTGTGACTCTGCCATATTTCTATACATATTTCTATTAATTGTAATTATTTAATAAAGAGTGACTAAAATATTTTTTTGTTTACCTAAGTAGGAATTGAGTTTAAAAAATTGTTTTTATATTACTTGTTAACTATCACTTTTTATTTTAAAGACGGCTAAATTAGCACATCTTGTTGAATGCTGATTGTAAAATAATCAATACTTTGAGTTAAAAACACTCAGATTTGAACTATGAAGACACGGAAAGTACTCTTAATTAAATATAAAATACATATTCATTCAAGTCTTCCAAAACTTTAGCTCAATTTATGTGTTTTTTTGGTTAGTTTAATTTTATACACATTTTTTTTTCTTGTGAGTCCGAAACTAATTTTGAAATTATAAAAGAATTGCGCATACTTCCAACAGAAAGAATGCTTCAAATGGCGTAAAAATAATAGTGGAAGATGCAAAAAAAAGTTTCTTGTTGAAAAATTAGCGTTTATAGTCCGCCGATCGTATTAATCATTTTTACAAACCAACATTTGAGTTGTGAAAACTATTATTTTTGTCTAACTATGTAAAAAAAAGTGTTGTGTAAAAAAATTTCAAATTTTCTTTTAAGTGAAACAATGATCGTATTTTACTAGTTGGCTGGTTACTTTTCTACACTTTCGTAATTCTATCAATTTTTGTTTAAGAAATGCGGGATTATTCTAGTTTAGAAAATTAGCGAGTCAAAAAAATATACTAAGTATGACTAATAGGATTAAAGAACTATATAAAATTTACAGTATGTAATTTTCACTACTACGTTTGTTGACTACTATAGAATAAAATTTAATGTATTACCTATTTTGAAGCATTTTTAACTAGAAATATATATTTATTTCTAACAGTTTAGAAATGAGATATTTGTCCATGATGATATGTCCTATATAAGAGGAAAACATATTTTGTCAAAAAGTCGTATTATATTTCAGAATCAGTCTTAATGTGGACCTTTAAAAATCTTTTAAGAGATACTTCCGATATATTTTTGCCTGTATATTTATGGTACATTAGAAAAAGATGCTATATCAAAATCATAAAACGAAATAATAGAAATTGCATTACCAGAAACATGATAAAAGCCTATCATAAATGTTTTTTGTTGGTATTTAAGTCTGTGATATATATGAGATATGCCTATAAATGATGCTTATAAAAGAGAAAGGGTAAACAATTTTTGTTAGAGAGTACATCTTAAGAAATGGATACGATAAAAGCATCTAAAAATATGTTTTGTACCAATATAAACTACATGCTGGTGAATTTCTAAAAAAATATTCCTGAAATTGAATGCCAGGAAATTTTCTTTTCTGATTCATGCAATAAAGATTCAATTTAATTTTCCAAGTAAATTTTATTTACAGAATCAGAAATTTAAGATAATGACGAATGAAATCCAAAAATGATTTAAGATGGTCTTTGGGTACCTGAGTTCAAAATGGGTGAGTTTCTATTGGATTGATCCTACGTATTTGTAATACTCCTAAAAATTTACAAATTGGGAATAATTTTTAATATTTGCAATTTTGAGAAAACAAATGGAATCAGACTGTCCAAGAAAATACATGTGCTGATCATGAAGATTCCACTACCAAAGTGATATCTATATCCATTGACAAGAAAAAAATAGATAGAGTCATTAAATTTAATTAAAAAATTATTAAATTGGCAATAATCTGTGTCTATTTTGATTCTGTTCTCGATGAAAAGCTATGAAAATCGAAATGTGAGTTTTTTCTTTGATTTAAGAACGTATTTGTATTTAAATGAAATTTGCTAGAAATAATCTGGTCTTAAGATTTTTATATCTTAATCTAATATATCTGATCTTAAGATTTGAAATCTACAGATTTTAATTGATTTTAAGAAATTTAACAAAATATGCATTTTTATTTAGTTTTATTTACTGATATAATTAAAAAAATCTAATCTGAATACAAAATCAAAATAATAAAACTTGAGAATTATGATGAGTAAAATTATGTTAAAAGTTAGGTGATAAAATAATATATTTTGCGTCAAAAACTGAAATAAAAAAATCTCAAAAAAAGTGTGAAAAACTTTTTTATAGTGAAACAAAAAATTTTGTTTATTCCAGAAAACTGAATATTACAGTCTATAAGAATCAAACGTTTGAAGAGTGACAACTGTTTGAATCAAGCAAACCATTCTGCTTCCCAATTGAACGCTGGCTCGAAAACAGGCGATATTCGAAATACCGGCCTACTCTAATTATGAACAGAGAATGAATTATTCTGCTGGGATTAAAATGTACATTTAATACCGTATAGTAGATATGAGTGTTTGAAACTATTTGAAATTGATTTATTCAAACTGATTTCAGTTTCAAAATTATATGCACAGGAAGTCGCGTTAAAATCAAAAATTGATTTAAAAGAAATATACATTCTATATTTCTTTTTTCTTCATAGAGGTCAATCGGATACTATTTATTTTTATGTATGTTAATGTAATTTTGTAAATTCAATTTTTGACATTTATTATACTCTATTTTCTTTATTGAGTATCATCTCTTTCTCCCCTCCCTTTATTTTTAACTTATTCGTTTTTTTAATGTGAAAGAATTTTAATTATATTTACCAATAATTAGACTTCCAAAAAAATCAATGCATCATCAACCTTTATAGAAAAATCCTGAATCCCAAAGCATCTCATCGAAAATTCTTGAGTCATCTGATTTATTTAGTAACCAGAAAAGTCTGGTTTGTACTAAGTAATCTTATAAGACGATAAACCAAATAAACAATAAACCAAAAGAGAAATTATATCTTCTCAATCAAATTGTACATGTATCCACTTTTACTCCTAATCGATAAATGAATTAATTTTCTAAAAGTTTGTTCGATGTTTCCTCACTTTACAATGATAATAAGCATGCCATACTTTACAAGTATAAGAGAAAGGCGAATGGTGAATCTCTCCGAATAATTTCTGAATAATATTCTTCTTACTTTTTTCTCCCAAAGTTCATGTAATTACAAAGACTAATTATTTTGTTACTTCGCCACAAATAAAAAAGTTAACCAAAAGAAAATAAGTGCGTGCGTGAGTGAGTGTGTGTGTGTGTGTGTGTGTGTGTGTGTGTGTGTGTGTGTGTGTGAGAGAGAGAGAGAGAGAGAGAGAGAGAGAACATCTGAATTTGTTATTGGTATACTTGCAAGGATGTAAATGCGCATTTCGGAATATTTCTTTTTTTAATTTTAATTTATTTTAAATTAAGAGAAAGTTTGATGTTACTCCGCAATAATTTCTAAAAATTGATTTCACAAAGATTACTTTTACAAAGTTTTAAAATGTTTAAATATTTTTAATTCTGCCAATTTTTTTCTCGTTCAATTTTTTTAAAAAAAATTATCATTTTGATCTATTTTATTGCTAAGACGAAAATCAAGAGGATTCTATTGCTGAAGACTAAAGAAATGTTTCTTAAATTATTATCTGTGAAATATTTTTGGGGAAATAAGAAAGTGAACATGCAACTAGATGCCAGATTACCTGGACATGTATACACTATCAGGCCAAAAGTATCCTTTCACCCAGTGATAAGGACTTAGAGCAAATTGAAGCACATATTAATATGATGTTGGTTCTTCTTTTGCATCGATGATAGCCTGCACACATCTGGGAAAAATTTCCATCAGTTTTTGATAGGAGGCTATAGGGATCGCCTTTCAGGCGCCCATCAGGGCTGAAGCGAAGGCTTGCAGGGATGATGGTCCATTAGGCTGGCTACGTAATCTGCACTCCAATTCGTCCCGAAAGTGTTCTGTGGGATTTAGACCGATGTTCCGAGAAGTCCAGTCCAGTCTTTGAGTACCCATTTTGTCGACAACGTCGGTGCAAGCCTTGATATGTGGAGGGAACAGCATTATTCTGGAAGAGAAATGGGTCTTCCCCGAAATATTGCCTCAGAGTTGGGAGTGCATCATTGTCCAGAATATCCACATGCATTTCAGAGCTCATGTTTCCTGTCGCAGGGATTAATGGATACAGGTCAAATTACAAAAAACATCCCCACATCTTTATGCTTCCATCACCAAACTTAAATGTTGGCATATTGCAGTCCTTAAAGAAACGTTCACTCGGCATCCGCCAGACCCAGACACATATAATCGACTACCAGATTGCAAACTGAGATTCATCACTATAAAGAACAGTACTTGCACATTCCATAGTCCAATGACGGTGAACTCCACCATTGCAATCGATGCTTCGCATTCTGTTGGGTGATGTTCGGATTGCGCGCGGCTGCACGACCATGGATTGCGCGCGGCTCTGTTGCCTCTTCCCAAGGATCCAGGTTGAAAATTCGAAGAATGATTCGCCACATTGAAGAAAACAGAGATTTGTTTAAATTTTAAGAACATTATCTATAATAGTAGCTCTACAAATCCAAACCTTTTTCTGCTATTTTCGTGTTTGTACATACCATTTTTTTATTTTTGTGTTTTTCTTTTTTATTATTGTCTCTGTCCTCCTCCCTAAATTTTTCTTTTGTATTTTTAGAATATTTCTCAGAAATTTGTAATTTCAAACAAATCCAATAGCTAGCTTAATTAGACAAAGCCACTTTCAATTTAAATTCCAAACAGATCATTGGCTCCAGCTTTCTGTACTTCAAAACTAAAATCCCCTATTTTTATGAAATTTTAACCGATAATTGTGTGACGCTTACCAGCAGTCACTTTCACTATATCTTCCACTTCATGCCCATTACACTGTTTAAATAACCAGGTGGTTATAGTTGCAGGGGCATGAAGCGGTGTTGTGTGTGTACGACCATGGAATCCTAAGTTTTTTAAATTCTCAGCGAACATTCCTGCTACTAACACTAATACCTTAAGAGTTTTCAAGCTCCTGACAAATCCTCACCAACAAGGACTTGCGATTTTGTTTCTCCGCCCTTTTCAGAGTTCTGTGTCTGCGTTCAACAAGTTTATTTGGCCTACCAGTTCGTTTTTCTGCAGTTTCACAAGTTTCACAACCTCGAAGTTTCCTCTTTAGAATTATATCATTCACAGTGGATTCAGACTTCTGTAGAATATCCGCAGTCCTACGAACTGATTTCCCGCAAAGGTGCCATCCCACTATACTGCCACGATCAAACTCACAAAGCTCCGTTTATTTACTCATTGCCTCACAAACGCATAAATACAACCTGATGAACCACTACTAACACTTTTATAGCTTCCGATTACGCATCATATTGTGTTACCCACTAGAGCCACTTTTTAAAGGGATTTCTGGATATTTTTGGTCTCATAGCGCATTTTTAATAGTACTGTGATCTCATGGGCTTTGACTTGATTAGAAAGTCTTAGTCACACAATAAATAGAACAAATGTGAAGCTATTGAAATGACATAACTTTAATGTTTATCTCAGTGCGATATTTAAAAATATTTTATAAGGGGATTATTAATATTAAAGCTGCCTATAAAATATTTAATCGAAGCAAAACACTTAAATAATCCTGAAAAACCCTCTGATATTCAAAAGGGGTTAATATAAAAATAAAGTAAAAATAAAATAAATATTTGCGTTTAAAACTGAAGAATTTTGTTTCCAAATTAGGATTTTTGAAAGAAGTCACAAAAACAAGAAAATACAAAGAAGAAACTATTTATATCAATTAGAGTGAGAAAAAAACTTTGCAGAGACATTGAACGAAGCCAGGAGAATGTTCAGGAGCATCAAATTACAAATGATAGCAATAAACTAAAGGTTTGTCCTATTTAAAAATATGTAATCAATGGACAATTAAAAAGTTATGCTCTTATTATTTTAGAATAATTTTTTGTCGAATTTAAATTAAACTAATAAATGGGATTGATTGTTAAAGCATTCTAGATTAGAATATTTTAAGCATTAATTCAAAAACAAGAGGTAGAAAATTCCCCAGACGCATTGTTCTACTATTCCCATTCGAATCCCACTCCAAGATAAGTCATTAAATAAAACCACGCAAGAGAGAAATCAACACAGTTTATTCTCCAAATTAATGATACTTGAAACAAAAAGTCGAACCATAAAAATAATTCCACGAGTCAATTTTTTTCCTCTTTAATCGCCGCCTTCAATCGACTTCTTTTCAGACGATTTTCATGCCAAAAGAATCTTTTCCAGATGAACGAAAGCAGAAGTTCAATAAAGCATGATGAATTTTTGCTCCTTCATTTTCTCCACAGCAACAAGGTTTTAAAACTTTTGCTCTCTTTTTCATGCTGGCTTTGACAAGGGAATTTTTAACGCTCGCCTGCTCTCCGCCCCGCAGCAACAACAAAGAGACACGAACATCGACAAACAAAAAGATTCTCTCTCCTCCGATCTTCCGTGAAGAATATAAATAATTGATACAAGCGGAGTTTGAATAACAAACAGAGCCTCATTTCAGAGGACAAATGGTATGAATTATCTCATACAATATTCGAAATTAAATTTGGATTCATCACGGTTGGTGCTGCAGATTTCTAGATTCTTGTTTGTAAGAGGCGGTGGAGTGGTATTCAATTTCTAATATTAGCTCATACACTCTCTCTATATATATCTGTTATAAATATAAATAAATTGCACCTGGAATTATTTTTACGGTTTCCCAATCACAAAATCATAAGCTATATTCTTTTCGAAGATTCCATTAATATGACACAAGAGATAAATAATAAACAAATGTATACAGATAAGCAAATACATTAAGAAAACGTAGGGCTATTTTTTAAGCGCTTATCATTTAAATTGTCATCACCACGAAAGTAAAAATATCCATCCAAAGAAGTTCATTCAAAAATGTTAGATAAAGAAATCTTTTAAAATGGTAATTCTTTTATTTGATTTTGACGCACGCACACACACACAGTTTTCGGCTGGCAGGTTCGAACACTCAGCCCAACACGAATCCAAAGCCCTACCAACCAAGTTATCACGACCTAATAATTACACTTACTGCAAATAATTGATGAAAAAATTGTGCTAGCGTTGTATTTTCTACGCCAGTTGATGATTCACCGCCAATTGAAGCAACGCAAAAAGGGTTTTATACGCCATTTAGAGTAACGTAATACAGATTAGAACTATTTAATTTTCTTTATTCTGTATCATTATAATTCGAAAATACTTCAAATTGAATCCCAAAAAATCGGTTAATTAACAATGTTTATTTTTAAATGATCAAACCTTAAGAGAATAAACAGAACATATGAAAACATATTAAGCCCAACCTTATTGGTGTGGGAAAAAACAGACTGAATACATTATTTATTCGGCGATGGAGAAATGGCGAATTTTGGCTAGAAAGTTAGCTTTTAATTAATTAATAAAAATTAATGAACTAATATTTAAAAAATCTGTATTAAAATCAAATGTCATCCACTAAAAATTTTTAAAAATGTACTTGAACTCGAGTGGATGAATAAAAAGTAATTTATTAAAGATGGAATATTTGAATAACAATCTTTTCCTTAAAAATTTATGTAAAACAATTTGACTGATTAAAATTTAAACAATCTTTTCCTTAAAAATTTATGTAAAACAATTCGACTGATTAGGAAAATACAGCAACACTTTTGTAAATTTCCTTAGTAAAATTAGAATTAAGAAAAATCAAAAATCAAAGAAATGAAATGTTTATCTTCTAATCGAAATGTAATTGCAAATTTAATCTACTTTTTTGCACCAATTTATTAAAATGATAAATAGAAAATGTATTTTTGATAATTCAGTAATGAAGAAAAAAATCTATATAATTTAGGATAATAATAAATTTATCAAATCAGAAAATAATAGTTACTATAGAAAATGCTAGTTTTTTATTTCTATAGTACACAAATATAAACTATTTAACAGATAAGTTGCTCCAAAATTTTGTCATGGACAATGAATGATTTTATGATAAACATTTATAAAGAGCCTAAAGATTCAACGCCGAGATCTTCACACGCTTAAGACATTTTTGAATTCCAATAGAAATAATTCTGAAATTATGTCTATCTGCTTTAAACTAGACAGATGAGATTTGGCATATGTAAATTTTGTAGATTTCTATTCAATTTTAAATGAAATTCATTCATAAGACATTCATTTTGTCGCATATCACACTTCAAGAGAACGCAGTAACTGAAAAGGCAAAGCGCTATAAGAATCAAGTTTGATATAAAGTTTTAATAAATTTTAAAAAATTTCCTTAAAAATTCTCAAAAACTATATCAATGATAAAACCAAATAGTTAATGAGTTGATTGGCCTTTGTTCTGTTTGTTTTTTTCTATGTCTGTAAACATATCACCAAATGCTAGGATAACTATTAAGAAAATTTTACATGAGTTCGTTGCCATCGTTTTAGTTCTGAGTCAAATTTTGATTTCAATCTTCCGAATTAAAAAAAAAACTGCTTCCAAAATTTATACATGTTTTTTATCATGTCAGAACATGATGTTGTTTTGGGGATGAGAGTTTTGGCGTCAAAAAAATCCGTAGGCGAAAAATAGGAATTTTGTTATCTGCACGAGCATCTCAAAAAATCAGCTGTTAATAACGTGTTACCATCGCATTAACAAAAGTTAACATCACATTAACATTTTTTTAAATAAGTTTTTTACTACAGCAAATAAAACCTAGAAAAATATCATTTTGAGCGCGTGATTATATGAAATAAAATAAACAGGAACGGTGATATTTTTAAAAAAAAACAATGAATGCGATACAAAGTTTTTTGGATCGTTTACAGTACTAAAGTGACTCATTCAATGAAACTATTAAAAGGATTAAAAATACAATTGGACTCACACCAGCACGTGGTGCTTGGCAGTTCAAGAAACTATGTTCTGACATAATACCATTGAAATTTGCGTAGTGGATTTCATTTAAATCTTTATCTTTGTTTCTTTCTGTGAAGTTCACAACGCTCATGTGAAAAACTCTGAAACTATAATCTGAATATTCATTAAAATTACTTTTCCCATCTCAGAGCCAACAAATTTTAATCAATGAGAGAACAAAATAACACATTTATTAGAAAGTATTCACGAAAAATCCGAGGTGGCCATTCTTGAATTCAGATCAAGTTTTACCAAAGGAAACATTATGCGGACACTTTGATAAAAAAAATAATAAAATGGAATGAAAATATACATAGTAATAACTCTCCAATTCGACGAAAAATTCTCCAAGATAACACTCCACTTATAAAGAAAATCACTGAAGCGAAAATTCAAGAAACAGACAAATTTATCAATCTCTGTATTCCACGTTTTATAGGCATAATATCTTTATCGATAATTTTATTATTTTTTCAAAACTGAGGATATTATAGAACTATCAAAGCTTTGATAAAAATCAGGGGATGTTTTCTGATTGAATCTTTCAAAATTGTACAGTTGATGATGATGATGATGTCGTGTCCGCTTTTTACCGCGGAAAGAGGGGTGCAGTAGCTTCTGAGGGTATGAACCCCTGAGCACCCGAGGGCAGAAGTGTGACTTCTAGCTCAAATGAAGATGAAACACACACACATACGCTTGCACAGGGGGGCACATTCACACATCTCACAGATAGCACACACAGAAGAACAACCATGCCCGAACCGGGACTCGAACCCGGGACCTCCAGAACACGAGGCAGACGCGCTACCTCTGTGCCAGAAAGCCGGCTGTACAGTTGATGAAATCCAAATATGATTCTGAAATGGGAAAATTTAGAGAGATTAAGTTGCATAAATCTCCCTGAATAGTTTAAAATATTTAAACCTTAAAATTTACAAATTTAAGATAATATTATTCTAAAAATTGTTACAGATATTTTTGCTTAGTAATTCAGCTTTTGAATTTGAAGAGTTTATAATATTTAGATGAGGTTACTTGAAACAAATGCTATAATATTTAAAGAAAAAATAATATTTTGTTCTAATTTTTCTTGCCAATAAATTTATTTTAAATTTCGAATTTTTTTAATAATTAAATATTTTGTTCTTATTTCCGATTAATGACAATTTAAATAAAAGTTAATAAATTTTAAAATGATTTTTAATTCAAAAAACTGGTTATCTAAAGGTTTGGCAAGGTCAGTGTTCGAAATCATAGAAAAAAAAGAAAGGAATAGAGTTATGATATAAAAATATCAGAATGAAAGAATTTTATCTTTAATGTTTTAAATATTAATGTAAATTAAATTATAACAATATATTTAGGAGAAACTTTTTTAAATATATAAGCTATACTCAAAATAAACAACTAATCTAAAATCATACAAAATTTCTTTAACGGGCAATATGAACATTAATTCAAAAGGTTCCTAAAAATAAACCAAGGTTATTCGAATTAAAATTATGAAAATTCAATATTAATACAAATAAAATGAATCTAAAGTTCGTGTTAAATGATGATCATTTATTTATTTTATAGTGTTTCTGAGACCTATGGTGGATTCTGGGTAACATTGATGCTATAAACAGAAATCTGAAGAATAAGGATGAAATAAAATATCAATGTATCACTATAATTACCGTAGAAACTTTTTCTCTAATCTTTATATTTATCTTTACTTCTAATAAAGCACAATGTGTGTGTGTCTGTTGGCGCTGTACAGGCCAGACCGTTCGACCTACAGCTACCAAATTTGGTACATGTATACCTTGGGTGCCGAGAATGTGCACCTCGGAGCCCTTTTTTGAATTTTGAATTAAAATTTTAATTAATTAAAAAATAAGCCAAATTTTGACGTTTTTTCACTATAACTTCTAAAAATATTACAGCAGAAAATTGTTTTTTGCATCAAGTTAAAGCTAAAAAAATTAGCATTTCAATGATACTAATGTTTTTATCTACGAATTAAAACTCAATATTTAATGAATTTTTAAACATTTAATTTAATTGGTTTTTTTTCAACAATTTATTTCCCATAAAATAAAACAAAAACAAAATTTTATCTTCTCGAGGATCTCAAAAAAAATCAGCTTTTAATAAAATGTTGCCATCACATTTTCAGAAGTTCCGCTTCAAAAAAGTTAATAACTACCAAAAATAAAACAGAAAAATATAATTTTCATCACGCGATTATATGAAATGAAATAAACAGGAAATGTGATATTTTTCAAACAATAAATGCAAGAGAAATTTTTTCTTGATCGTTTGTAATAGCAAAATTAACAATTCAATTAAACAATTAAAATAAATAAAAACACAAAATAAAAATATATTACAGAAGTGCGACAGTTAAAACTGAAAAAGAATTTTTATAAAAGCACCAAACGATAATCTTCTGAGAGCGAGATTAATTATTTAAAAACAAGAAATCTTAAACGAACTTTGACGTCATTTCAAAGAAACGACGAACAAAAAGAAATTAATAATCAGTAGTAATAAAATATTTTTGCATTCTTTTTTTAATTTTTAAAACAAGAAGACATGCTTTGAATTGTTACTTTTACTTATGTGAAGAAGATATAAGCTTACGTAATAATTAACAATGCGAAATTTGTAAAAGCATATAAAACTATTTTTACCTGCATATTTCGGAGACATCAAAACTTTATAACCAAAACAATATCACGTTCTCAAATGAGAAAAAAATAAATCAACTATCATTCCAAATTAAACATATAAAAATGTCATTTTCGAAACGTGTCTGTATAAAATGAAACAAATATGAAACATGATATTTTTGGAAAATAAATGGATGGAAACGCTTTCTATGATATTTAACTATACATATGTTACTAATCCAATTAAACAGTTTTATTTAAGGCGAATATGGCTTAACATCTACAAGGCATCTTCTGCAATCAGAGCCCAGCATCTAATTTCTTAATTATTTTGGGAGAGACATAAATCTCTTAAAAATGGTCTAAGTGAAATATATAATTATTAGATTGAGGGAAAAATGATGATGAATTAAATTTTTATATATACCTTCTGCTCTGTGAATCATATTTAACAAAATCGAGACAATAAATCCTTAAAATAAAAAAGTGACACTAAAATCAACTAGATCAATCATCAAAGCTGATCGATCTATGAAAATTTCAATATAACTATTTGGTAACAACTGGCGATTTTAGATCACTTTATCAAGATCTCAAAAAAGCCAAACAGGGTTACTCTAGAATTATTGGCCTAGAGTATGAAAATGATGATTGTTCTAACCTTGCAATATTCAGAACTGAATAAATCAACCAGATTTGAAGAAGATAGAAATGCTTATTTATTTATTTAGAAGTTGAAATATTAAGAATATTTTACAAATATGAATCTATAAGGCCAAATGAATTTAAACCATAATTTTTTTATAAATGTTTATTAACCTTAAAAAAATGTTATTATTAAGAGCATTTATATAAATCTAAAAATAAAATTAAAAACTGAAGGTTTCTATTAACCTGTGAAGTTTTTGCTGATTAATTCCTTGAGATCTTATAAATTATAAAAAAAATTATAATGTTTCAATTTCTGTAGTGAACATAAAACTTCAATGTCGGACTACTCTGCTTTCAGTTCTTAGTTTTATTTAAAGGCGTGGTTGAATTGAGTAAAGAGGTCTTTATATTAACTGGTTTCATCATTTCCACTTTAATTTAAAACTCAATTTTACGTGCACTGATAGAAAATCAGAGAGAGATGTGGAGTTCAAAGATAGGACTGCTTAAGGCCTACATAATAGTGTAAGCGAATTACATGATTATCGAAATTTGAAGCTTAAAAATATTTTACTGAAAAACATACTATAAGACCAAGTTATATAAAAAAAATGATTTAACCCTTTAGTCGGCATTAATATTGGCGAACCGACTGGTCGCCAAAGGCGGCTAGTATATACATAAAATAAGCAGTTTATAACGATTTATTAATGTGTCAAATTTATGCCTTCTAAACAATTCGCTATAACAGAATCAATGCCAATTAATTCACCAAAAATAGTTTAATTCAATAACTAATAATGTTTATTTTATACATAATTATATACTAATTTAATTTTTTAGAGATTAAGAATAAATTGATAGAAACGATGAATCATAAGTGTGCTTCTGAACATCAAATAATATTTTCTATATATTATCAATAAGATATTATAAATGTTAATATACCGATTATCAATTTGGAAGAAACACAGTTGTTATTGAAAAAGATCCAAAAAATAAAATATTCATTTATTAAAATTTGATCTTACTTAATCCACATTAACATTTATAATATCAATTTCTGAAAGTATTATTCATTACTTTACAGCTATTTTACGCACAAAAAGAGGATATGTATAATTTAAAAAGAGTACTCTTCCCGAATTAATCATTACGTGTGAATTTACTTTCATTTTTTATTTTCTTTTATTGTAAAGGACATCCATTTTAAAGTATACTGTCTCATTATCATGCACGCAATAAACAAAAACTTAAGTTGGACAATTAAAATAACACGACTATATTCTCACACAATTTGGCGAAATCACAGACTTAAAACTATATGAAAATGATTTAGCTGAAATTTAATAAAACGAATAATTTTCAATGTACATAAAAACTAATATAATAGTCTTAAATATAATACAATAAAATTAATAAATATAATATAAAAATAATACAATAAAAAAGATTAAAATGAAATCCGCTATGCATATTTCAATGTATCACATCGGAACATCATTTCTTGAACAGCCAAGCAACACGTGTTCGTGCAGGTTAAATTATATTTTTATTCCTTTTAATTGTTTCAGTGAATGAGTCACTTTAGTATTACAAATGATTCAAAAAAATTTGTCTCGCATTTATTGTTTAAAAAAATATCGCATTTCCTGTTTATTTCATTTCATATAATCACAAGCTCAAAATGACATTTTTCTTTGCTTTGTTTGCAGTAGTAATTAGTTTATTTTTTTGAATCAGAGCTTTTGTAAATTCGATGGCAACAGGTTAATAAAAGCTGATTTTTTGAGATGCTCGTGCAGAGAATAAAATTTCTATTTTTCGTCTACGGATTTTTGTTGACGCCAGAAACCTCATTTCAAAAATAACATTTTCTGACATGATAATAATAACCTTATTATAAACCATAATAATTTTCTTTAATGATATATTACAATGTATTATTGTTACTTAACGCATTATATTTATTGTATTATATATATGTATAACTGAAATTTAATAAAAAGATCAAAAAGAAATCTGCTATGCATATTTCAATGTATCATGTCAGAACATGATTTCTTGAACGGCCAAGCACCACGTGCTCGTGCAAGTGAAATTATATTTTTATTCATTTTAATGGTTTCATTGAATTAGTCACTTTAGTATTGCAAACGATCCAAACAACTTTGTCTCGAATTCATTAAAAAAATATCACATTTCCTATTTTTTTCATTTCGTATAATCACGTGGTCAAAATGACATTTTTTTATGTTTTATTTCCTGAAGTATTTACCTTACATTTTAAATCAGAGCTTTAGTAAATGCAATGGCTATGTGTTATTAAAAGCTAACTTTTTTCAGATACTCGTGCAGATAATAAGATTTCAATTTTTTGCCTAACTTTCTTTTTTAATTTTCGCCTACGTATTTTTTTTTTTTTTTTTTGACGCCACAAACCTCATTTCCCAAAATAACATCATGTTCTGACAAGATAATAAATATAATATAACAGCCTTAAATATAAAATAATAACCTTATTATAAACCATAAGTTTAATCTTTAATGATATATTATAATGTATTATTATTACTTTATCTAACTGAAATTTAACATAACTAGATGGTCACTAACTAAGCGAACTGGATAGTCTTCAAAGGCGACTAATATTTGAAAAAAATATTTTTGGTGTATTACCCAGTAACGCAGTAATCATTATTTTTGGATTAAACAATAAATATTTTTTTGAAAAAAAAATGTTGGCTGATGGATTTTGCTCTACACAGTCACTAAAATTTTTTTAAATTCGCTGATATTCATAGCTTAGTCACTGGATTAATTCTTTAATATATTTTCTCCGTATATTTCGTTCTTGTATTAACCCTTCTTTGCATGATGATGGAAATTTCCATCATAATATTTAGTCAACAAAAAAGGTACTCAAAACACTTGTACTGTAAATTTGTAGTTGCTGGCAACTTTTTAAGCGACTATTGCGTACAAAAAAACGCAGTTGTCAAAAAATAGCAAACGTCACTGTCAATTACCAGGCCTACAACTTGTCATTCCGCTGTTTGTTGTGACTGGAAGAAATGAGCGAGATTTTAAATTGTTTTATGGAAACTAATTTATTATTAATAATTATTAATTAATTAAATTATCATACAGAATAAAGAAGATTTAGTAAAGAATATTTTTTTTATTTATTTAGTACTGAGCTAAATATGTGACAATGCATGATGATGTAAATTTCCATCATATTGTTTTTTACATAATACATATTTTTATTTACACAAAGATTTTTTTAAATATTTTTCCTTTAATCTAGAGCATTAATTACATCACCCTGATTTTTTTTTAAAAAAAAAGAAAAAATCATGCAAAGAAGGGTTAAAAAGATTAGAAGAGATTCTAATTGCTTTCGTATTTGACAAACAAGCCTATGCAATCTATGGATGTACATGTTTCAGATGAACACAAAACTCAAAACAAACACAATTTTGAATAATTCTTTACATTATAAATCATCACGGTGATTCCAGAGAATTCTGAAAGGTCGCGAAACTGCCTAATTCTTTTCTCTGTCGCTCAAAGTAACCCGAAGCATCAGCTGTCGATCCGAAAACAGCGACCCATTACACGAAATTCATCTGTCCCCAGGGATGGCACGAAGAAGATGAAGGTAGAAAAAAAAGCAGAAAATATGTGTTCGCTCTAGAAGAATACGAAAGATGGTTTCAGTACATTCTGCACAAGAAATTTCGTCGTCTGCTAAATCTAATTTTTCACTCTATCGAAGGTATTTCCTTCCTCGCACGCCCCGGGGAGAGGATTCACACTTGCAGAGGGATAATCATCTGGGATGTTTACACACCTGATGCCGATACCATTTTTCTTGGGCTTCAGCCCGACTAATGTCAACAATGAAATTTAGTTAGAAGGAATTCTAATTCCAGGTTCAAATTCTTTCATAAATGGAAGAAAGATGTTCTATCCCGTTTCGATCCATAATTTCGAAAATTGTTCCATCATACCATAAAACGATAGCAAAAGAAATTATGTCAGCATTCAATTAGAATTTTTTGTATAGCAGAAATATAATCTCAAAGAATTATTAAAAAAAGATTAAAATGAAATCTACTATGCCTATTTCAATGTATCGTGCCAGAACATCATTTCTTGAACGGCCAAACACCACGTGCTCGTGAAAGTCAAATTATATTTTTATTCATTTTAATGGTTTCATTGAATGAGTCACTCTAGTATTGAAAACGATCCCAAAAACTTTGTCTCGCATTTATTGTTTTAAAAATATATCACATTTCATATTTATTTCATTTCATATGTACACAAATTGACATTTTTCTAGGTTTTATTTGCTGTAGTAATAAACCTATTTTTTTAAAAAAAATCAGAGCTTTTATAAATGCGATGGTAATACGCTATTAAAATAGATTTTTTGAGATGCTCGTGTAGATAACAAAAATTCTTATTTTTCGCCTACGGATTTTTGTTGACGCCAAAACCCTCATCTTAAAACAACATCGTGTTCTGACATGGTAATAATAATTTAGGTTATGCAAAATAGCTTATATCTAATTCATAAATTTTGGACGCAGGTTTTTTTTTGACGATTGAAATCAAATGCGACACAAAACTAAAACGATAGCAACGAACTCATGTAAAATTGTCTGGCATTGATTGTTTACAAAAAAATGTCACATTTCATGTTTATTTCATTTCATATAATCACCTGCTCAAAATGACATTTTTCTACGCTTTATTTGCTACAAATTTAACATTTTTTTTTAAATCAGTGCCTTTGTAAATGCAATGTCAACGCGTTATTAAAAGCTGATTTTTTGAGGTGCTCGAGGATATAATAAAAATTCAATTTTTCGCCTACGTTTTTTCTTATTTTTCTCCAACGGATATTTGTTTACCTTATTCCCAAAATAACATCATGTTCTGACATGATAATAGTCCCAAAGAATAATAAAATAAAATGACGAATAAAATGGGCAATATTAATGTCCATAATTATTATGCAAGATACCAATGTAATCGTGGACCGAAGTTAAGATTTGCATCATCGGAGGGTTTCTTGCGATGCAATTAAATTATTTCATATTCACGAATTTGTCCTTTATCGCACATGTGATCTCAAAATCCTAATGTAAAAGTGAATTTGAAGGGATGTAATACGAATCTCTGACTGGTTACTCTAATCCATTACATTATTTTGTGATTTCAGAGTTTTAGCATAGCATAATTTGCTGTTAATTATTTGTTATTCTTTCTGTCGTGTGTTTTGTGTTAATAAAATGGTTATTTCTCTTAAGTATATTTTTTTCCCATAACAAGAGCATAAGAAATTTGAAGAACCTGGAAGTTACAGTTGTTACAATCTTAATCTAATTGGAAAAATACTATAAAGGATTTTAATTTTTTTTTTTTTTTTGATATTTGAGCTAATAAATGTATTTCTGAAAAAAAATTACAAAACCAAAGTTTTTATCATCTCTGGTCTTATTTTTCATATTTCTTAATCTATTCTTCAAGCAATTATGCTTAAAACAAACAAACAAAAAGAGTTCCCAAAAAATTCGAAGCATAGAATTTCACTATTTTATGTATGTGAATTAATTAAAGCTTCCAAGTGCCACCGTCATTTGATTGGCAGATTTTATATGAAGTTACACTGAAATGGTATAAAATGGTATAAAATGATATAAAATAATATTTAAAGTTTCATATATCGGTTAGATTTGATTTCTGAGGCAGTGAGCTTTTTTTAATAAAATGTTTGTGAATCAAGAATATATTTTTAAATATGATTAATTATATATTGGAAGTCTATAAAGAAACTTAAACTTCGGAATCTTAAGAGAAATAGAGAAATGCATTTATTGCTAAAAAAATATTAACTCTTTGCATTTCGATGGTGTCTCTGACTCACCATTCAAGATTGGACATCATTTTGGCGTTTTATTTATTTTTCCAATTTAATTGCTTAGAACACCTACATAATGGCTAAGAGATGTATATTCATTTTTCAAAGAAATTCGATTTAAAAGAATTATATATATTTATTTTTCATAACAATAAACAAATCTTTGTATTAGGGGAATAAATTTTCATCTAATTATTTTTAGGAGTGCAAAGGGTTAAATATAGCATTAATGTTTAATCAGGATATTTTCACAATTGTGCTGTATTTAAGATTTCAAAAAATTAGCTAATGAGAAATTAGAAATAGAATAGAAAAAAATAGAGTAAAAAAGAGTAACAAAAATAGAGTAATAAATTAGAGTAGATATTTTGTATAAATGGTATGACGTTCTAAAAAAATAATATGTTTGAATAAATATCACAACATTTGCTTTTGAAAATCAGTAAACATTCCAAAGAGAACAATTACTAAGCCTTTCATTATTTCACTTTTATCCTAAATCAGCTTTAAGCACAAAAGAGATTAACAAAGTAAATTAAAAATATATAATTGGAGCAAAGCTAGGGATGATTTCTCGCTCGGGCTGTCGCAAGTGAAACATGAAGTGCACGGCGAAGCGAGGTTAAAAATATAATCTCCATTGTTTTTCAGGATTTTTGTTTTATTAAACAGAGTTCGAAAATAAATAAGCTCTTTTTTTCCCATATTTTTTGTTTCTTAAAAAAAAAGTTGTTTTGATATAACTATCAGTTATTCGAATAGTTAACGGTGTTTGATGACACGGTCAATTGTAGGTTGTTTTTTTAAACCCGTAATTATTTGCATGAAAAGAAGTTTAGTTTAATTAAATTCCAACCTCATTTTTTTGATAGGTAAACAAAATTATTATTTTAATTTCACCCAAATTTTAATGCTCCAATAAGATTGGATTTCAAAAGATTCTGATAAAAAATTATGGCTAAATAAAGAGAATTTTTTTAAATTTAACTAATTGTGCATAAATATATATCTTTTTCTTTTGCTGTTTTGCTTTCCGCACGAATAAAAGCTGAGAAAATAATGAATACATTCATGCACAAGTTTCATTGAAAAAATTGAAAGTGAAGCGTTGTTTTTCTTAGTCGATCATTTCATTTTTAATTTTTTTTTTGTCAAAATCCCTGGATTATTAATTTTAAAACTAATTGGCTAATATTTTCGACCAGATAGTTTAATTATTCATCCAATTTAATATCATGAAATTCGTTTGCATTCTTTCTAATCGGATTATTACATATTCCTTAAGGACATATTTGTTACGCGTGCCTTTGGATAAAAACTAGATTTTACTTTAAACATAAAAGGGGTATAACTATCTTTAAGAAAAAAAGTTGGAATTAACTGCGCGGGAAACTAATATGCTGTTTTTGTGTATGGCATCATCTTGTAAATGTTGTTGTTGTTACTTATGGCACTTGACTATGGACAAGCCCCCTGCTGACACAGTAGCAGGTTTAAGCCAAAGGAACGTCTCTTGTTTTTTGAAGTAGCGCCAACTAGGGCCAAGAGTGCAACTTTAGCTACACACTCATCACAGTCACTTGCACAGCCCCTTTTTACAGATAGGCATAGTCACACATCTCACAGAAGAACAAACATGTCCAAACCAGGACTCGAACCCGGGACTTCCAGAACACGAGGAAGAAGCGCTACCTCTGTGCCAGAAAGCCGTCACGTCTTATAAATAGAATTGTTAATAAGAGGAAATAAAATGGACTCAGATTAACTGCGAGAGAATTATTTTATATTAAGAATCCCCAACTCTGAATCTTAGAGGAGAAACGACTGAATGACATGAAATTCAGATAGTCTCTCAACAATGTTATTCAAAATTACAAAAATATTTACTTTCTTAAATTCACATCCGTTAGTTTAGTGAAGCATAAAAAAGAATTGTTATAAGATATCAGTAGCGACACAATCGTAAGTAATCCGGAAACACAAAAAAGATTAAGGGTAAAAATTGATCTAAAAGCTATTACAATCTATGAGATACGTTAAAATGTAGATTTTCTGACAGAAGTAATAAAAGTATCAATGAATAGGAAAATACTAAAAATTACCATTCATATGTGTCAAATAATTAATGATACCAAAAGTACAAATCATTGAACTGAATCATATATATTCAAAGAAACCATTATTGATGTTGTTACTTATGGAACTTGACCATGGACAAGCCCCCCGCTGATACAACAGCAGATTTAAGCCAAAATAGCGACTCTTTTTTGAAGTAGCACCAACTAAGGCCAAGAGTACGACTTAGCTACACACTCACCACATTTGCTTGCACAGCCCCTTTTTACAGGGGGGGGAGCCACACATCTCACAGATAGCACACAGAAAAACAACCATGCCCGAACCGGGACTCCCAGAACATGAGGAAGACACGCTACCTCTGTGCCAGAAAGCCTGCATTATTGATGTTTGACTTAATCTACGTATTAAATAAATAAATAAAAACCCTTACCTTTTACCACATAACTTTTAAACTTATAAGTAAATTTGCATTTAATGAATTATATTATGTATTAAAAGTTTGCTTCTAGTCTATTGAAATTATTTATTCAGAAAACTCACGTAATATTTATGCATAATATATATAATATTCTATATAGGTTCATTTTAAGTTCCTTAAATTTAAATAAAATATATATTATGATATTATTCTCAATGTGCAATTTAAAGTCATAATTGTATATAAAATCCTTACATTTATTCATAATAAAGAAGAATAGGTATCTTTATGTGTGTATTTGAACCTTACATGCCAGATTGTTTGATATAGAAGAACTGAAATTGACAAAAAAATCTGTCTTGAAAGACTCGGAAGAAATGAAGGAAGATGATTTTTTATTCAGAATTTTAATTAAATAAATATTAAAGAAATTTTTCAATTTTTCCAAGGTATGTCTCAAAACTTATTTTTACTCCATTTTAAAAATTAAGACATTTTTAATGATTTAAATTTAATTAACAATTAATTTTTAGTTATTACATTTTTTCCTCAATTTTAACAATATTATACAATATTTATACAATACAATATTTGTACAAATATTATTTGCATAGTGTTCAACAAGAGATTTCATTTTTATTCTATAATTCAAAATTTTCCTGTCGTTTCCTCAAATCAGGTGATTTTTTTTAATCCTCGTTAAAAGTATAAGACGAAAGATTCTTATTAAAATCTGAGTAATTTATGTGAGACGTAAGAAATGCGATTTTTTATGCATAAAAATTCGCTATTGATGTAATACGAACTTTTTATTATGAAAATGACTTTAAATTACATTCAAATGAATTCAGTAATTTAAAATGCATTTGAATTCTTTATTATTTTGCTTTCTTTGATGTTTAACTGGATCTTCGATCCCGTAGGTATCAAACAATATGCAGTTTTATTTTGATGCTTGGTTCTCATGTCTTTTGAAAAAAGGTTTTATGGAGCATATTTTATTTATGGAATGGGAAGTATAGAGAAAGAAATCTATTTTTAATTTTAAACAACAATGTTTGAAAGTTTGATTTAACTACAACTTTCTGTGAATCTAGACAAATGATATTTAGCACAAGACTTTGCAACAAAATTGTAGATTTCTACTAGACTATAAATTAAACCATTCATATTCGAACGTATACATTTACCTGTATGTGGACATTCGAACTCAAAAATATTACAAAGGAATTCAAAGGATTAGATACCATTTAAAAAAAAAACGAACAAATATCAAATATTGAACCAACTTAAGCAGCGTATTGACTGTAAAATCTTAAACAGGCATAGAATTGCTTTGATTTATATTATTTAAATATCATAATTTCACATGATTTTCCACCATTTCAAATGACAAAAAGAAAAGAATCCACAAATAAATTAATGACGTTCCACCAAATTTATCTCTTAACCCTAGTAACACAAAAATATTGTACAATATTGTAAGACATTGATCAATATTCGCAATATTGTTTTATATTGTGAAAGATTGTTTAACATCATATGATATCTCACAATATTATACAATATTGTTCAACAGGTTGTGCTACCTAGGAATGGCGTAAAAATTAACATTTTGTGTTTCATAACCTTCAAAGAAGTGTGGAATATTTTTAATTATATTTACTAAATATAAATTTATGGGATTAGGAAACTGCCTAAAAATGTAAATTTCTTTGTATTTCTATCAAAATCTGTTGCAGACGATTTTTTTTGTTTAAATACAAAAAATTATATCGTTACTTTATTTCAAACACCTTTACAAATTGGAAATACAAATTTATCCTTGAAGATTTAGGGTTAAGGTTTTTTTTCTATTTGGGGTTAATATTAGAGCTTTTATAACTATGAACATTAATTTTATTCGATTTTCTTGGACCTACACTGTAAAATGTTAGTTGCAACTTATCTTTACTTTATGTAAAACACCTTTACAAATTGGAAATACAAATTTATCTTTGTAGATTTAGGGTTAAGGGTTTTTCAATTTGGGGTTAAGATTAGAGCTTTTAAAACTATAAGCATTAATTTTATTCGATTTTCTTGGACCTACACTGTAAAATGTTAGTTGCAGCTTATCTTTACTTTATTTAAAACACCTTTAAAAATTGGAAGTACAAATTTATGTTTGAAGATTTTTAGTTAAGGGTTTTTTCAATTTGGGGTTAAGATTAGAGCTTTTATATTTAGGAACATTAATTTTATTCGATTTGCTTGGACCTACACTGTAAAATGTTAGTTGCAGTTTATCTTTACGTTATGTAAAACAGCTTTACAAATTGGAAGTACAAATTTATCTTTGAAGATTTAAAGTTAAGGGTTTTTTCAATTTGGAATTAAGATTAGAGCTTTTATAATTAGAAACATTAATTATAATTGGTTTGCTTGGGCCTGCACTGTAAAACATTAAATTCAACTTATCTTTACTTCATTTAAAACACCTTTACAAATTGGAAGTACAAATTTATCTTTGAAGATTTAGGGTTAAGGTTTTTTTGTGTGTGTGTATGTGTATTTGGAGTTAGGATTAGAGCTTTTATAACTAGGAACATTAATTTTATTCGATTTGCTTGTGCCTACACTGTAAAATGTTAGTTACAACTCCAGAAAAGTAACTAAAGTTGCAATTTTACAAGTATAAGAGTTATTATAAGAGAAAAAAAAGTTAATTTAACATTGAATCTGAATTTCCTCTCTTGTCACAGCTTTTACTTTTACTACTGAACAACTTCCAAATTATTGATTCTGTGTTGGTGTAAGGCTTTTTTTCATTTACGAACGAATTTAAACTCGGAATCAGAGTTCATTCTAACTAAATTTCACTATTGACCTTAGTTGAGTTGAAGCCCAAGAAAAATGGGATCGGCATCAGGTGTGTAAACACTTCAAACGATTTTCCTTCTGAAAGCACGAATTCTCGCTCTGGGGAAGTGCGGAAGGAAACGCCTTCGATAGAGTGAAAAATTAGATTTAGCAGACGACGAAACTTCTTGTGCAGAATGTATTGGGCGGAATCTTCTTTGGTATTCTTCTAGATAGAACACATCGTTTCTTCCTTTTTTTTATCTTCATCTTTCTGCTCTTCGTGCCATCCCTGGGGACAGATGAATTTCGTGTAATGGGTCGCTGTTTTCGGATCGACAGCTGATGCTTCGGGTTACCTTGAGCGACAGAGAAGGAAAGAAAGACAGAAGTAATGTAATAACGTGGCATTTTAGAAATGTGTTGCTCCTCCATGATGCTGCGCTATAAAGAGAATCGGGTTCTAAATTTAATAAAATAAATATTCTAAAATGTAGAAATTTATTTTTAAAAAACTTTGATTTTCTATATGTTTAGTTTTTTAGTTTACTTTTATCTTTCGCATTTTTTTTCTTTAAGCTTTCACTGTTTGAAATAGCACGAAGTTTCGAAGTCATTTTCTTCTTAAAATTCCTACCAGATGTCGCCACTAGTTGAAAACCGAATTTATTTGGAATCTCGAAAGTATTAAAATTGCATGTCATAATAAATAAATTATAAGTGAGGAAAATTTGAAACTTTTTGTATATCAGAAAATTTGTGAAAAATAGTTTACGAACTCCCATCTTTATAAGCACAAAAAATTCAAAATAAATGAAACTTAAAAGCTAATTTTTTTTGGTATTCTGTATAATAGATTGTTTATTTATTTTTTATGATTTTTATTCTTCTTATTTTAATTGATTATTATATTGTGGAATCTTTCCAATTTTTTAATACCTCATTGATATATAATTAAAATTGAATAAAATTATGCTCTTCACTGAATTTTTAAAATAAAGTAGTTTATTGCAATCGAGAAGGTGTACAAGAACCAAAAAATATATAATTTTAACACATAAAAGAATAAATGAAAAGTAAATTATAGAATTCAATCTTTTCTTTTAAAAAACAAATCGCATGAAAAAAATAAAGTAAAATTAGCAAATGTTTTAAATGGCTTACGATTTCAATAAAAATATTATTTTAAAATATTATTTAGTAATCGAATGTTTAATGTGACATTACCCATTTTGGAAAGGAACTACATCTTCCAAACAAATTTAAACTATGAAATGAATCTCTTACTGAATCATTCTATGACTCGAATAGTAAACTTACTTACAATGATATCTGGAATTGCGAAAACTGAAATCTGACTTCATTTCTAACCTATCACTAAAACCAATTTCTTCCGTTCCCGAATTGTTTAAAAATTATTCATTTTTAAAATTATTCCGGGATTCTAAATTATCCAGCTTAAAGCAAATATTTTTCACAGCAACTATATTTGATTGAAAATTTTCTTTTAAAATCAAGAAAGAGATGAGATTGTTACCTGCGTTTTTGAAAAAAGTATTAAAATTTAGAATTAAAAATTACAGATCGGCACGAAGAACTCTCAACTTTTATAAAAATCTTTTTTGACAGGTTTTAAGACAGGCAATTATTAAATCTTACTTTTTTGACTGAATAACTAATAATCTGCTTAAATAGTGGCACTGCACATCTGTGAATACAAATATTAACATTATTCTTACATATTCAGTAAATGTATGCTAGCTTGTTGAGATTTACAAACCCAAGAACAACTTAATTTGGTTACAAATAATAATAACGCTTCCCTGCGCAGTTAGTCTTATAATCAGGAAGAAAGATTTACAGACACTCTTAATGGATGCTGAATGAAGGCCAACTGGCCTTGGCGAGAAAATTGGCGAGCCTTCTTTATTGCTCATACATTAGTCAGCTGAAATATTTTGGCTGAATTTTGATTTTCAATACATCATAAAAGAATTATAGAAATAAATTCATTCACTTATGATGCACTTATGAAATTTCAAAGTATATATAAAGTTAGATGCATAATTGATATTTATTTAAATTAAATAGAAATCATTGAAAAATAACTCCATTTACAGATTTCTTTATATCAAACATACACACAAAAAAGGAAAACTGTAAGAATTGATGGTAAAAATCATTAAAAAGATATATTAGGAAAGTATATACCATCAGTCTAAAACAATAAAAAAAATTAAAAATTAGAGACTGTGAACTCAGTTCCTTAATAATATTTCAAAACTAAATATATTCAACTTTCAAAGCATTAAAAATGCATTAGAAATTTACAAGTGTAAATAGTTAATTTTAAAAACAACCAGCAATCAGGAGTCCAAAAGCTAAATAAAATCCATTTTTAAAACGCTGTTGTTACTAATGGCACTTGTGGAGAAGCCCGCTTAAGCCGAGATGAGCGTGTCTTGTATTTCAGCAGCGCCATCTAAGGTCACGAATACGACTTAGCTACTCATGCCTCAAATTCGCATGTACATTTCCTTTTATCACATTCACACACCTTACAGATAGAACACAGAGGAAGAACAACAACCATGCCCTAACCAGGACTCGAATGCTGGACGCCCAAAACACGAGGATGACGCGTGACCTCTATGTCACGCTGGTTTAATGACATTAAAAATAACTTCTCAAAACCCTTTTCATAAACTTTAACTTGAAAAAAACTTCATACTGATGGTTTTAGAATGGATGCATTCAGGAATATAAACAATTTTTTTCACCATCTTTAATTGTTATATCTAATTAATAAAAAATAAATTCAAATATATGCGCCCAATTATAATATTATGTTAGTAAAACATTCTTGCAACTAAAGGAAAAATTTGAATTATAGACAAACTTCAATTTTCTAAACATTTAAATTAGTCAATTTACGCTATAATTTTAATGCAATATTGAAAAGCTGTATTAAATCGTCTGAAAGTCGAAAGCCCAAGCTTATTCCTCTTTCATAAATTCAAGAATGTAACTTAGATTACCTAGAATATATAGATTATAGTGAAATTCTTTCATTTACATTTCAGAACTTCCTGACACCCAATGACACATTTTTGAATTTATATCAACCCTTAAACGAAACAATTCAAAAATACAATTGGATAGAAAAATGTTTCTGTAGATTTTGTAAGTGAGTGATCGATTTGAAATTTCAGTCAAAATCAATTAATCGGAAGTGTATTTCTCTGCTAATCTAATTGCATGTAATCACGATAAGTCATAAGTATATTTAGCTAAAGACCAAGATGTGATAATAGTTTTTTTTACAAGAATTGCTTATTTAAGGGGACTCGGTACCAAAATTTTTTTTTACCACAATTATTTATGAAGCTATTAATTTTTGTGATAGATAGATGTCAATCGTGTATAAAAAGAAAATTTCTAAAATATTTTTCAAATTCAAAAGTTACAAATTTAAATATTTTAATTTTTTTAAAAAAATTGAGCATTTTTTAAAAATCCTTCTTCTTCAATTCTCAAAATATTTTCCTCAAATTTTTTTGAGGGGGACTTTATAATGTATGTAACAAAAATAGGAATCCGTTTTTTTGATATCTATATTAGTTTGTGAGAAAAAAAAATGTTTTACAAAATTTTGTGAAATTTTTTGGAAAATATCAGATTTTTTTCACTTTGAACATTTTTAGAAAAAAATCTAATCAAAATTTTAACAAATCGATCCCTAATTCTATTAGGCATACATTTGAGAGTGAGCAGAAAAAAATTCATGCAATTATAATAAAATGTGATTGACTTTTAGCATTTTGTAGCAGACAAAATTTTGAAAAAAGGCAAACTGAGAAAAACATCTTTAAAGTTTTCAACACAATAAAACTATTATAAAAACTGCTCATATGAAGTTAGATTTTTTCAGAACAATTATATGGCATTTGTAAGTGTTAAAATAACAATTTTATTAATATACATTATTATCATATTTATTAATGACCATTACCATATATAGGAATTATCATAAAAATTAAGAAAAAATTTATAAAATGATCACTTTTTTTAATTCAATGAATTTTTTAGTAAAAATATTTATAAAATGATCTGCAATTCTGTTTATCATACAAGCAATACTATACAGTAACAATCCAAGGCCATTTAATTAAAATTTAAATGAATTCAGCCATTTTGAAGTAGGTAAATTTTCTAGACAATGCATGCCATAAAAAACATATGTACAAAAATTTTCACTATGAAATAGTTTATATAAATACATAATATTTTAAATAATATATTATCATTCAAAAATAATTCTATTAAAGTTTTGTGTTAATCTGAGACATATACATGAAATAATCAAAGCATAATTAACATAAGCAGTAACGACATTTTTGAAAATGACCAAAAAAAATTTACAAAAAATTTGTATAGAAAGGTAATATGGTGTATTATTATTCATAGCAAGGTAATGGGATTTCCTTTTAATGTGAGGCATTTTCGAAACCAATTAAAAAGCAGGTAAGCAATAAATTAATTAAGTAGTCTTGAAAAAGACAGTTTTGTTTTCAAAGTGATTATAATATAACCAAAGGTAAATTCAATCAAAAACCTCAACGAAAGCGGTAAAACTATGAATAAACAAGGATTTACTGTTAATGTTTCAAACTTTGCCTCTTTTTATTTCATGGAAAAAAAGAGGGACTTGGCTACTCACACATGAAATATGTGTGATGTAAACACAGGAAATGGGCATATCGCGTTAGAAAAAATAGTTCCATATCTCATTAGATACTTATCGGATTGTTTTAAAATTTTCAGAATAACAAGTCAAGGGTTCAAGGACCATTATTCACTTAAAATCAGAAAATCGACCTTTCCATCGATTTTCCGAAATTTTGAGGTACCGAGTCCCCTTAAATTGAATTTTCAACCATATGCATTCAGGTTGCAATTGTATGTTGGTCTATTCATCTATTTGCAGAATACCCAAAACGGGAGACAGAGATAATAAAATAATACAGACTGTAATAGTTTTAAGAAATGACATCGTTGAATTCAATTCAATTTCAGTATCAAAAGAAGTGTCACGACTATATTTATTCGTTCTATTTTCCTGTATTCCCTAAAGACTTGCTCTAAAACTGTAAAATTTACAATCTAATCAAACAAATCGTTCGAAGTCGAATTGGATTGGAGACTGATTTTGTTAAAGTGCATTCGCTAACAGAAATTTTTTTTTCTTGTCAAATAGGTTTTTCTCTCTATTCTCTCCTTGACGGATTAACTGTAAACAAGACTGGGCGACAAAATAACTTATGTTGAATAGATAGAATAGATATGTTTAATAGAAGTTTTTTTTTGGTATCCGTATAACATTGCTAATAAAATAAACTTCAAAGAAATACAATAGCGCAATATTTCAAGCCTTAGTTGCTACTTTAATTTTTAACTTCTCGCCGATATATTTCAACAGTTTTATAATTCTTTTTTTAAAAAATTTGATCTTGTGTTTTTTATGAATCTCCATGTTTTAGACATCTCCAAGTCCAAAGGTACTTATTTGTGGATTTGTCTGTATCTCTTTGTCTGTGAACACAACACCTTAAAACCGCTTTGAATTAGATGAATAAAATTTAGTAAATAGAATTTGCAACCTAATTTGTAGATTTTTTATTTAATTTCGAATTAAACGTATTTAGAAAAGGTTTTCCATCCATTCGAATAGAAATGAGTACAGTAACTGCAAAGCATAAAAGGCTAGATAAATGAAATTTGGCACACACTCTTACCATCTAAAATGTAAAGCTTAAATTTAAATCAAAGATGTCAAAGGAGGGAGTATCTATTAGTATCTATTTTTAAATGCATGTAAACGTGATAATTAAATAACAAAAAAGCAATGCCGATGTCCAGGCACAAAGGTAGCTTGTCTTCCTCATGATCTAGGCGTCCCGGGTTCGAGTCCCGGTTAGGGTTTGGTTGCTCTTCTGTTTACTATCTGTGAGGTGTGTAAATGTACTCCCTCCCTGTGAAAAGAGGCTGTGCAAGCGAATGTGATGAGTGTGTAGCTAAGTCGCCCTCTTGGCTTTAGTTGGTGCTACTTAAAAAACAAAAGCAGCTATTTCAGCTTAAAATCGCTTCAAAAGTTTTGGAAAGTCAATTGTATTGATTCAGTTTCCAAAAAAAAAGAAATTCAAAGAATTTTAATTTAATTAATTGAAGGAATAATGTTAATTAATTGTAGGAAAAAGTTAAATGAATAATTGTAGAAGTAAGTAATTAATTATACACGCTTATATTTATTATAGGTGCCAGAACCGTTAAAATAATCATGTCATTACTTTATTTATAAGCATCTATTTATAAAAGTAATAATAAATTTATCCAATAATAAATTGAACAGCTAGCCAATTTAGAAAAAAAAATTACTTGTTAGAGTTTGAAAATTATTTATCACCCCCTAAAAATAATAAAGATCTTTAATAAATAGGTATGAGAAATAATTTAAAGTGAGAGCTTCGCCATTTGCGATTTTGTTAAATACGTCAAACAATATTATAACTCTTTAACGAAAGTGGAGTTAAACCTTCTTTTACATTATGCAATTACGAATTTTAAACTCCTAAGATAAAATAATAATCCTATTTGACAGTTTTTCCAAAGGCCTTTGGGAATATGTATTGTTTCGAATTCGTAATGAAAATAATAGAAATGGAAAATATTTTAATTGAATAAACAAATAGTTTTATTATTTATAGGCCGGGCTTTTCACTTTAAAAAATACAGTCTTATTCTCTGCAAAATACTAATCCCTTTTTTTTTGTAAGGATATTTTAAAACAAAAGAAGATCCAAATGTTTTTGTTTTAAACTATACAATCACAGACACTAAGCCTTAAGATCTGTTAATCCTATTTGACATTATTTTCGACTGTGGATAATTTTTAATCTTTAATGAAAGAAATACAAAAAAAAATTTAATTAAATAAAAAGGATGTTTATAAATTAGGCATTTCACTTAGTTATTCGATAAAAACTTTTGTAACAGTCATAAGTTAGCTATTGAATCTACTATTACGTTTATAAGATCAATTCAAATAATAATATTCTGGCTAGTGTTGGAATAAATTAGTAGGGGTATTTTTCCTCTTTATTTTCTTGTTGCCCTCATAATATATTATGTTTGTTTGATTTTTTCATAGTATTCTGAAGAAAAATGAGCGTGGATATTGGATTTCCTTACTATGCCATTTTGTTCTTATACTTTTGGTCTAAAATAACACAAAGTTATATTTTTTAGATTAATAAAATTTGAGTCTGTCTTTTATATTTAAATTGATAGCTTATTTTATTTTTGTGTACTTATCAGTCTACAGGCAGGATAAACCAATAGATTATTTTTGGTAGACTAGTTGGAATTTAGTTCTGGATTTTAAGATGCTACAAAATGTAGGAATAAAATGTCATTAAACGGGTGGAATTGCAATGCATTTATTGAATTTCATTAAATTTTGAAAATCAGTCAAATAACTTATTAATTGAAGTGTTTATAGAATTTCTCAAAAAATACACTTTCCTTATTTATATTAAGTTGCATTCCACTAATAGACCTATTTGACTAAATACTAATTGGCCTATTCTCTAATAGACATACGTTGTTTCTATTTTATCACCCGTGACATCAGGTAACACTTTTTTAATTCATTGGCAATGATTTTGTTCTCTCCATAAGAAAAAAATTATACAAGCAATTTTATTAATTAAAGTGAACAGGTAATACGGCAAGTAATAATGGAGAAAATTTAACAAGAACAGGAAGCCAAACCATTTCAAATCAAGAAATTCTACAGTCCAATATTGTCTTGCAGCTGACGTATGAGGAGAATAGAGCACTATCTATTTGGAATTAACCTTTGCAGAAGTATTTTCTTGTGCCGAAAAATTCAGATATAAAGCAATTCAAAACTAATCGAATATATCGATTATTATTTAACATAAGAAGGTACAAAATATACCTTATCAAAAAATTTCTAAAAATTGTTAGTAATAATTGGCTTTTTTTTAATGAAGAATGGATTTTTTCCGTTTGAAAAGTCAACTGTTTGATGCTACCTCCATCTAGATTACTGTTCAGAGTACTTTTCAACAGAAAGAAAGTTTTGATTCTATCTGAATTCGAACCGATTGCTAAACTTTAGGAGCTGATCATGATCTGATTGTCTGATTTTACTTTTTTTAGGGATCCCACGAAAGCTATATAGATGACAGTAAGTACACTGAAGTATATTTTGAATTGTCTCTTTCGGAATGATGAGTTCTGAACTGACTGTTCATGAGGATTACTTGAAAAAAAATAAGTCAAATTACTAATTACTACGTCAATTGTATAATGTCTCATTCTCCTTGGGAAAGTAAGATTACGATAATATGTATTCGTAAAGCAACCAAATAGATCGCTTAGTGAACAATAAAAATTATCATCATTTCAAAACATTCTTGTCGCTTGAATCTGTTGGAAAGTTTTATATCATAAACACAAATGCAAGCAAAGTATTTTGTTTCCTTTTTCAATATTCATCCATGTCTCTAAAGTATTCTAAATGTTAGGATCTTAAAATTTCGATATAATAAAAGTTTATATCAATATTTAAATATAATAAATATTTCTAATTAAATTTTTGATAAGCACCACGAAATTTTAAAATAAGAATACTTCCACAATTTTTTAGATGAAAACCTAAACGTTTGTTTGTTTATATAAAAAAGTAAGAAAAAGATTTTACTGACATCTATACATCACGAAAACAATATAAAAATTTAATTTTTAAAGTTTTTATTTTCAACTTTCACAGAAGAAAAAGCATTTTCATCCGAATGCATATGTTATTTAACGAAACTTTGCAAATGTATGTATATGCCGAAGTGCGTATTTTGGAAAATAAACACTTGCTCTACTTTATATTCCTGTATACACATAAAATTTGCCTCGCTATTTCTTACTTGTATATTTTTTAAGATATCAATACTTTCCCATTTTATATGAGAAATAAATGGTGATTTTATATCTGCTTCGGCTTTTTGACAGAAAGATTACAGGTTAGTCTTATTCCAAGGAACCTATAAATGTTAAATTCATCGAAGTCATTAAATATGATCACAATTCAAATTTGTGAAACTGACTCCAAAATAGCCCTTACATAAATACAAAATAATCTCTTCTAATAATACAGGAAAACTGTGTATCTTTATGAGAGTGTGATATTCAAAAGAAATTATTAATCTCTTCTAATAATAAGTGTGGTATTCTACAGAATCTCTTCTATTAATAAAGGTGCTTCTCTTCTTATCTCTTTGTAAGAAGTATTATCCTAATAATAAAGGTAAATCTGTTCTTATCTCTTCTAATAATAAGAGTGTTGTATTCTACAGAAATTATTACATATCTTCTAATAATAAAGGAAAACGTGGTGTGTCTTTATGAGAGTATGGTGCTCTACAGAAATTATTAAATTTGGCCAAAATATGCTTTCAAGGGAAAGTGCATCCCTCGGAGTGATTTTTTTTTTTAAATTTAGAATAAAATCCCAATTGAATACAGACGAATTTTGGCGTTTCTGGGCGATTATTCACAAAAATTAATTATATAAATATTCTTTTTACATCATTTTCAAATTCCAAATGTGTTTTTAATTATATTAATAAAATTTTTCTGTCATTTTTCTTGTATTTTTGATTATTAAAAAAATATTATTAGTTAATTTTCAGCAACGGTTTTAACTGTTGCAATTTAATTCAATTGAATTGTGTCATCAAGTGCTTAATCTCATGTTTTTCTTACTTAACTAAAAACTGAGGAAGAATTTTGTTTATTATCTGGAAATTTACGCGTAGAATAAGGAATTAGAAGTTTGTCAAAAAAAATCAAATGAAGTATTACTTGGATAGTTACGCTTTTAATGACAATGTGATGTCATGGGACTTGATTCCATTATAAAAATTCACTTCCATAATAAACAGAACAGATGTAAATCTGTTAATAGATCATGGCTTTAAAATATATCACAATTTGATAGAAAGAAATTATTGAGAAAATCAGGAAACACCATGATATGCAAAGGATATTTAACAAAAAATAACTTTTAACCAACATCTGCTATGCATATTTCAATGTCAGAACATAATTTCTTGAATGGCCAAGCACCACGTGCTCGTGCAAGTTAAATTATATTTTTATACATTTTAATTGTTTCATTTGATGAGTCACTTTAGTATCGCAAACGATCCAAAAAACTTCGTATAATTTTTCGTATAATAAACTTAAATATTATTATTATAAACGTAAAATTTATTATTTATAAACTTCGTATAATAAACTTAATATATATTTTTAACTCATTTACCGTTTAATAAAATATAGCATTTCTTATTTATCTCATTTCATATAATCACGTGTTCAAAATGACATTTTTTAAGATTTTATTTGCTGTAATCATTAACTTCATTTTTTAATGAGCTCTTTTGTAAATGCAATGACAACGTGTTATTAAAAGCTGATTTTTTGAAATGCTCGTGCAGATAATAAAATTTTTATTTTACGTCTACGGACTTTTGTTGATGCCAAACACCTCCTCCCCAAAACGGCATCATGTTCTGACATGAGAGAAAAATTAAAGAATAAAAGTAGAATTAATTAATTAATTACATTCAATATGTCTTTTGTTCAGTTTTCATATCCTTATTTTTATCTGCAATAGCTGAATCAACCTCACACTTTTTTTTCATTTACACCAACACTCCATCCAAACAAACTTTTGGGGGCGATAAGATGTGACAGAAGTTCCCAAATCCTGGCGGAACTGACGGAAAATCGAGAGGACGTGAAAACTGTCCATTCGGCGAGGGGGGATGATCGTCAGTAAGTAAGTAACAATGTTCCGGCAGAGTCCTTGAAGCGCTCCATCATCATCCGGTCAGGTCCAGCTCATTACTCGGCCGGATGGAGCCCGGGGGACGCAGTGCAGGGGTCAGATAAGTGAGATTTATGGGCTCCGGGGGAGGAGACTGTTCAGAACACTCTTCCTCCGTTTGAGAGTTCCACGGAAATATTGTCACGGATATTTCATGTCCTATTCAGGAAACATGGAACACGACTGCTGGATTTCCAAGCTCAGAATGCCCATCGGTATCTCGTTTAATGTTTGTGGAATTAAATATGCAAGTTTACTTTTACTCTAATTCTTTGAACCAAAAATGATACAAAATTTATTCTTTATTCAAATTTTATTCTTCTTTGTTATGGACAAAACATGATGTTTGTATTTGAAGTGCCACTTCTTTTGTAGAGTGTTTGTTTTGAGACAAAAGAATTAAAGGTTCGAAATCTTATTCCATCTTGTACGTGGACCAAGTGCATGCTAAATCTGAAGTCGATGATCAAATACAGGTATGACAAGATGTTTAGGGAACAAGTGGTTTCAGTCAGATTTTGTCGCTTCTTTAAAAGAATATAGTCCAAACCAACAGAGAAGAAACATCCTTCCCCTTTCTCAAAAAACTCAGAATATCAGTATCTCCATGAGAATGTGAGATTATAAACACCATTTGAATGATCTCTTCGAAGATTCAATTAATAACCTATGGTGGCATAGTGAAAGTAAGTGGCACTAAATACATTAGACATATTTTCGCTCCTAAGACTTCAGTGAAATTAAATTATCTTCCTGGATAGGTGTTATGAATTTTGTGTGTCGTTCCACGTATTTTGAATGGATGAATGGCGTGAACTTTACAAAGATCAATTTATTAAAAATTTAGAAAGCACATTTGTAATATAATTCACTGGCATTTACCTATATACATTAGACATAGTTAAGAGTCGGAACAATGTCTTATCTGAATTTTTGAAAAAAAAAATTCTATAATAATGACGTTAATATTGCCAACTCTAAAAGGTTAATAAAACTATGATTATAGAAATTCTAAAAGTTCACTTCATTCTTTTGGAAGAATACAAAAGCATGTTATTGCTTTTAGTCCTCTATCTATGATTGATTTAAAAGATGATATAAACGCACTTTTTACTTTCTACCCCATCTCAGAGTAGATCTATGAATCCCACACTGAAAATGTTCACAAAATACAAGTCATTTTCTGAGAATTTGGATAATTTTTTATTGGCTTTTGTTGTATTGGATGTATAGCTGTGTAACGATAAACTAGTCACTCCTATCTCACCCAAAGGTATAAAGAATAATTGAATGATATGAACGCTGTAGCAGCACTAGAATAACTTTTGCTTTAGTCTTCGTGTTTATCACGGTTATGGCGCAAACTCTCCAATAGGAAGCACGATCGGCCATCAATAGAATATAGATAACTCCACGTCGTTAATCTATCCACCTTATGGCAAGAACCAAACATTACATCAGAATCGTCCAATTTGAGAGTTCTTCTCTTGGTAAAAAGTTGTGTATTAAATGAAGAAAATGGAGCATTTGTGGAACTGAATGTGTGCACATGCTGTCTAAATTCAGAATAACGGCAAATTATACTGTATTAAACAATGCGCAATTTAAAATGCAATAAATATGCTTTCAAATTTTTAAAGGTATATTGAGTCAGTTTATCGAATTTAGAAAGAGGATTCATGAATGCAAGCAGAGCAGGTGTAAGGCTGGTAAAATAATTCCGTTTTAATATTTTTCAATATTTTAGGTCTAAAAATGAGCGGTTACAAAAGGCTTTATTGAGAAAATTATGGACATCAAGTTCTGCATAAAAACATTTTAACGGAATTAAACATATCTACGTTCCCGGTAAACTGGCTAGTTATTGAAAGCAATCAACAGTAAATAAACTTCTCATATATAAAATTTTTCTACAAGAAGCAGTCATACGAAAGAAGTCTTTTAAATCACGTTTTACCCCAGGTAGCACATCCTGTAGCATAATATAGAACAATATTGTGCGATATTATATATTAAACAATGCTCCCCAATATTATACAATATTGCGAGTATTGATCAATATTGTACAATATTTGTATGCTGCTGGGGACTCGAATACAGAATAATTATGCTTGGAGAATTTAATATATATTATATATTTATATATTTATTTTCAAAAACTTTCTTATGATAAGGAACTATTTTTGCTTTATTATCTTAATGCATAAAATTTTCTTGAACGAACGAAGACGCTTTCAATAAAATGGATTCAAAATATTTCACTATGAATAATTTTCGCTGCTGATTCTGACACCTGTTTAGTAATCTAGTCGAAATTTCACTCTAGATTCGTATTATGAAACCTCACCGAGTAACTGCCTATTAAATACTCAGTCCTTTACGAACCCAACATTAACGAACATAATAAAAATGATATAAACGCCGAACAAGGCGAGCAAACGCGGCCCCAGTTACGATGCAGTAGTTTTATGCGGCAGTTTATTCGGAAGAAGAACAGGGCCGCTTGTGCTGTCTGGATAAGAGGCAGGTCGGGCCCTCGAGGAAGAAGCAGCGCATCCATAGGGGCGAGGAGGCACAGCCCCTAGGGGCGCTCACCGGAATTGCGCCCCTCTTATCGTACCAAACACTTGAGGGGGCGTTCAAATTTGATACCCCCTCCGTCGATTTGGGAGGGGAATAAAAGAAGTGGCAGTTACGAGGTTAGGTTTAGTGGTAGATAATGCGCCTTGAAAAAATAGGAGAAACTTTTTAAGTTTGCTGAAAAAGTTAATGCCTTCGGTGTTTGCAGGACGTCGGAGTTTGTTTTTAGTGTTTGTGTTAGCCGCAAAAGCGGAGGAGTTTTATTTCGGAAAAACATAAAATTCAGTTCTAAGTGAAAAACTGACAGTAAAAATTGAATATTCCTGTTATCAGTTTTGTACATAAGTGCATAGTGACAATTTTGAGTTTTTAATGTTCTTCCAAATAGGTAACACTCAGTATTTTTAGAGAGGGAAAGTGTCTGTTAATGCTTAGCAAAAGGAAACTTTTTCTGGATAAGATCAGCCATATTTGATTGCAGATATGCTATTGTCTGCATTTCTTTATGTTCTTTTTTTAATTAAATAATTAGGTAAGTCAGACTACCAGTTTATCTTCATTTATATAATTTGCACTGCATTGCCTTGAACTTTAATCCATTTCTTCCTCCACTTTTAATGGACTTCTTAGCACTTGCTCTCTCAAGGAGGCTTTTGTATTTATTTTTTGAGTAACCGCTATTAACTTATTTTGTGTTTGTAAAAAAATTTAATCAATTTTCCATTCCCTCATTTATTGTCGTGCATACTCATGATTGTTATCATTTTCGTAATTTATAAATAATTTATTTAACAGACAAAATCACAATTCTAGTTTCCTAATCGGAAAGGATTCTGATTTCGCTCATTTATAGAACAAATATTTGCTATTTTATAAGGAAACTCAACTCTGAGACAAATCATCAATAATTGCTCTTATTACCCTCAATTTTCAAAAAAAATCTCAACGGCATTATTGTATATTCTTTATGGAAGAAAGACGTCGCAATTCCCTCAAATACAAGAGGTGTTCAAATGAAAAGGTACGATACGTCGTAACAAACCCTATGCCGCTACGGGAGAACGTAGCGAAACATCTAGGGATGCGCAGGAGGAAGCAGAGGCTATTATGAAGAGTGCCGTCCAATTGACGTGGCAGTGCGTATGAAGACAGAATGGCGTTCATTGCAAAATGAGCAGCACGGTGTTATCCGATTTTGGTCCCCTGAAAAAACATCCGAAAGGAAAGCACTTTAATTCGGACAGTGAATTCAAGTACGCTGTGAAGGCCTGGGTCTCTTTGGACACAGGAATTCTGGGAACAAGGAATCCTTCGACTCGTTAATCAATGGGATATTTGTTCTCAGGCCTATGATATATACTTTGAATAAAGTCTTCATTTACAACGATAGTGTCGTTTCATACCTTTTCATTTGAACACTCCTTGTATTACTTAAACTGATTTCATCAACTTTTATTGTATAGGAAAATGCATGATCTCAAGGCAGATCCATTATTACAGCTTTTTATTAGATATCACAAAAATAAAACTTTGACAGAACCTCTAAGAGATGAAAGTATTTTCCAATTTTTTTAATGATTAATTTCATCACTTTTCAGATTAAATTATTTGACTGATTCCTGTTTACAGTGCAATGACGATTTAAAACAGCTCTTACTTTTTATGATAATCAAAGTTGGAAGAAATACTAAACTATTATTAGGATTTCCAAGCAACTGGTCGACGATAGAGGTTTAAAAATGTTTATGTAATTTAAATACATCCATAGTACCTACACACGAGCAATCCCTAGTAGTAACTACACTTGTCTTCCCTTTCACTGATACACTCACTGGTCAATAAATTAGAAACCCAAGATCAATATTATATTGGACCCTCTTTTGCACGGATAACTGCTCTGTTTCGTTTGTTTCTACAAGCTTCTGGAATGCATTTACATCCATAGAATACCATGCATTGGCTATGCAGCTTTTTATATCTTGTAAATTAGATGGAAGAGGAGGCGCCTTTCCCTTATATCCCATACATTTTCTGTGGGGTTAAGATCCGGACTATGCGGTGTTCAGGGAAGGTGCTAGAAGTCAGACTGATGCTCAGTGAGCCAATTTTGAACATTTCTGCCACAATTTATAGTTGCATTATCATCCATAAGATATCCGTCACCATCAGGATAAAAATGCAACATTGCCGGGCGCACTTAATCTGTCAGTATATAGGTACCGCATAGTTGTTTGTTTATCCTCGAGGAACACCAGGGCACCACTCCCATGCCAGCAGAATATGCTCCATATCATGATACTCCCTCCAGATCCTTGCACAGTGCTTGTAAGGCAAGATGGATTCATAAATTCGTGGGATTATTTCCAAATTCGACGTCTTCCATCAATGCAAAATAAGGTGAAGCGTGATTCATCCAACCACATTACCCCGTTTCCAATCCTCAGATGCCCAGTGTCTTCTTTCCCAACGCCTCTGCAAACAAATTTTTGCGTGTCGGGCAGAAATGAATGGTTTTCTCACAGGTACTCGACTATGCATTCCTATTCTCTGCAATTCTCTGTGCATGTTTCGAGCTGAAATCTGTTGGGAAGAGCCTTGGTTGATGATTTGTGTCAGTTGAATTAGAGTCCCTGTTCCGTTGTACAATTCGTCGGAGACGACGCCGATCACGCTCTTGGAAAAAAGTGCTCGAACCGCAGATTGTGGGTTCTAATTCAAACTTTTGAAAACCCTTGATAGAACTGTTTTTGAGAGCCCATTGATATCTGCCGTCTTCGAATCGAGGCACCAAAATGGTGAAATGGTGAAGATGGTGAAAGATCTGTCGTTTTTCCCCTTTTACTCCATTCATCGCAAAAAGGACTCTTACACTTCACTTATACTATAATTCTAATCACGTGTAACCCACGTCATAACAAAAAGTTTGCATATTTCATCCCTAGCACGCATTCAAATAAAAATTTCAAATGTTTCTAATTCATTGACCAGTGAGTGTAGTTATTTCATGATTATTTATTGATGGTCAGAGTCTAGCTTCATTGGTTATATTTAATAAATAACTTAAACATCTCAAATGATGATTATTCCTTGCAATTTTGTCTAATATAAATAAATATTCTTCTACTTCAATTGCGTAATCTATTGTAACCATCAAAAATGCAAATCATATTTCTTTCATTGCTTTTAATAGAAGTTTCTGGAACTACCATCATAAATCAAAGAAATTAAAATTCCATATAGTATGTTAGTTCAGAATATTATATATAATTTGGTCTTCTCAACTGGCATAATTAATTAGTGCATTTCTGATATCAAAATTATTGATATACAGAAAATAGTAAGTACTCTATTTGAGACAGGTTGTACCTACATCCACTTTCATCTGTGATGACACCAGAAAACAAAATGTAAACAAATTTGGAGTTTTGTACAAAGATTAAATATTAGTTACTTAATTTAACTTATTCCTAATTTAATGAAATAAATGCTTTGATCGATAGAAATGTTTATCTGATTTCATTACTAAAAAGCATTGCAAGTGTACCATTTTGTATCATTGTTATTGATACAATTACGAAATGATGCTAGAATATGCATACTGTAGGGAGACCAGTAATTTTATTTTGTACTCAGATTTTTCTATTCCTAATCAAAAATGAATTGCTGAGATTTAAATGTGAAAGCAAATATATCATATTTTAACTTTGATCACCATGATTTGTTGTTCCTTTGACCAGGTCAGAAGAACAATATTTCTTATCTAGAGTAAATTAAGAACATGTCAACCAAGACCATTTTCACAGATAGTGAGAACGATAATTATTTGACTAAGCCATTTATGTCCTGTTTCTTGGTTTTATGGCTTATTAGTTTTTACAAGCATACGTACGTATGGAACGCATTCCGTACGCATGGAAATTTTGATGTGTATGCATGAGAACTGGCGTTCTGATCACGATATGAAATGGCATCAAACCGTATCATTATAGTGCTGCTGAAAATAATTGAGAGTAAAAAAAACAATAGTTTATCGCCAACTTTTAGCAAAATGCCCACATGTAGCCCTAACAGCGGTAATAAAGTTTGAAATCGTAAGGTTTCGATGAACGCTGCAGCAAATTAATAGAAATATTTTTTTTAAAAAAAATCAATAAATGCAGAAAAATGGAATGCATTTAAAAAATGTAATCTAAAACAATTAAAGATGACATTTCTTTGATTTATAATAAATATAACATACATGGTTATTTTAAGCCTTTTGAGACAAACTGCGCCACATGAAGATTTTAGTTCATCGTTGCTGTTCTTATGTTCCAATTTACAACGGAAGGATGGGTGTAGTATCCTCTGGGGGTACGGGTTCCTGAGCACCCGAGGGCAGAAGCCCAACTTCTAGCTCGCACACATCACAAACTCCTTTTATGGGCGGGCTTCATTCAGGACTTTCATTCATCCACAGATAGTAATTCAGATCTGGAACAGAGAACGATAACTTCTTACCAGTAACCCCAGTGTTATTACTCTCCACATGGAGGACTGTGTGATCATGACAGATTTAACGTGCACCAGCCAAAATGCACACGAAAAGTCTTCGGCTGGTGGATCCAAATTCGCAGCAATAAGATTCGAATCCAACACCCTACCAACCAAGCCATCCCTATGTTATTTTAGTCCATTGATAATATTATTTAAATGTACTGAGAATGTATGTATAAACAGAATCTTACATTCTGCGAATAAATCTGCATGCAGAAAAATACAAGATCGCACTGCTTAAATTTTTACGATCCATACGAATTTCGGAACACTATGTCTTAAAAAATCGTAATCACCCGTCGTTAAAAAAAAGCCCAGTTTCAAATAACCGGGCACAGAGCCGAATGTCGCTCATTCAACCGGACCACCGTTCAATGTCAACAAAAGAGATCTACCTCAAAATCATTTAAGGTGGAAAATTCTGTCGGAGAATGAAAAGGGCCATCGATCCCCAGCGTAAAAAGGAGCGGCAATAAAGAGACTAAAAAACCCATCCAGCGCTTAGCTGGACATGCAGCAAATACGATAGTTGCGGGCCATTGTTGCAGAAGGGGAGAGAAATGATCATAACACAGACCTCTAATGTTCAAACCATAGGGGGGGACGAAGAAATGCCCCCGGAGTGGAGCTTGGATAGAAGCCAACAAAAAATTCTTTTCGCTTGTGGATGTTTCAGCCAAAAGGGGTTAAAAAAATTAGTCTGAAGTTATTGTCGGGCGCGCGCGTCCTTTTCGGTAAAGGATCGTAAAAAAGTATATGTTTCTGACATTTCTATGCCTCGGCCATAAAGCACTTTGTCCGCTCGCAGTGACATTTATCAACTGCAATATATTTCTCGGGGAAGGGAGAGGAATTGATTTTTTTTCTCTTTTCTTTCGGAACTCTTGGCTTTAGGTTTGTTTGTTTGTTGTTGTTGTTTTGCTCCAAGAAAGATAAAATTACAAGAAAAACTTTCATACTTCATTTTTATATTAAAAGATTAACTTTTTGACATTCGGTCGTAGGCGATGAACAACATAAAACAATTTTTGTTTGTCTTTATCTAGAGAAATGTATCAATTGACAGTTTAAAAAAATTGTTAAAAAAATTAAAGACATTATTTGCAATTACTAAAAAGAAACGCTCTATAATTATTTTTAAACTTTGTGTTTTCAATATCTTTCCAAATTCAAGATATGATTGTATTTCGACTTCATCATAATGTAAGAGAAAGATCTCTTGTTACCTTTTCACGACCATAACCAAAATAAATGTGAAAATCTAAACTAAAATATAAAAAAAATCAATTAAAAATAATTAAAAAAATCTCAATGTTACAATATATAGAAGTATTTTTTGCTATTTTTCTTGAAATTTTGGAAAATATGTGGTTCATGTATACTTTCCTTTCATAAAAGATGCTTTAATGAACGTGTCTGAAGTCTAATGCAAAAGAAGCAAAACAGAAAAGTGTCTTGTTGACAAAGGCATTTAGACCAAGCAGGTCGGGTTGGTATAAGGCACCCTTGAAAATTAAGAATTAATTTTTATCAGAGGAAGAAAGAGTTCTGTAGCGCTAGCCTTATAAGCCAAATAATATCAATCGAGTTGAAGGGTAGCTTTTGCTTGATCGGTATATTACTCGGCTACAGGCCCAAACGTAGCAGGGTCGTACCTCGACCTTCAATCACCACATTGGTGACCTTGACAACGAAACTTTTCGCAACAGTCGTGGCGTCATCTACCCGCAGAAAAATCGTCAGACTCACTTGACGAGCAAGCAGCAACTCGCCATAACGCTTGGCGCAATACAAACAAAATCGTTCGCTTCTTCACCGACTCACTAGTGGAGGAGTACTGTAGCGCTAGCCTTATAAGCCAGATAATATCCTTCAAGCTGAAGGGTTCCTTTTGCTTGATCGGTATATTACTCGGCTATAGGCCCAAACGTCGCAGGTTCGTACCACGACCTTCATTCGCTGCAAGTTCTTCTCAACTGCCCAGTTATGTCCCTCATTATTTTAGAAATATGAATTATAACCTCATACCAGAAGCAGAGTATACGAATTTCATTTGAGAGAAAATAAATATTGCTATAAGAAATCCATCTGGTGAATATAAGGTAAAAAAAGTCCAAGAGGGCGATATAAAAAACGATGCATTATTCTAAACGAAGACGTGATATACAGGCAACAAAACAAACTAGTAAATAGCAGCAATACGAATTTGCATTAAAATTTCGCTCACAAGCATCAAATCGGTAACAAATAACCATTATGGCGCAAAGCGCTCAGAGAGAATAGGTTGAAGAAAAATGCTTCAAAACGAGACTATGCGCCACTATTCACCTCTCTCGAAGCATCCATTTTTAATGACTGTTATCTTTCTATGCGATTCGCTTTTATAGTTTCCGCTATGTTGTATTGAATCGTTTAGAATAAACACCAAAACTTGAATCCAAATTGAATTATTGCCAAGATTCCCATATATTCTGGGTCTTTTATTTTTGTCACCTAATCACTAAATTGTTGCTAAAGCCAGGTTCATTCAGGTTGCAATTTTAGTAAATCCACCTCCCTTACTGGGAAACTGCTGAAAAAATTCAGCAATATTATACATTCGAAGTCGATTTCACCAGGAATGTTGATTGTGTTTCATTTCAATTAATTCGCTTGGGCATAACATGTTGTTCATGATTCCCACAACAGAGTTTTAAGCACCAAATTGCTACAAACGTTAAATATGGCTAGTTTTCATAATTTGAAACTTGTTCTGTTTGTGGACAAGAACTTCCAAAAAGAACTCAAATTCAATGGTTTCAAAGTCTCATTAAAAATTTAAAAAATCTCAGTGATCTGTTTGAAGTTGCACTTTGAAGAAACGAACGTTGACTTTCTGGTTTTATTATTTCGAACTAACTTTTACCTGCGACTTTCTGTGTATGGAAAAGCACACAATTAACCTCAAAACAATTTGATTACAATAAGCACCTGAAACAAAACAAAACAGAGAGCAAGTCCGTATTTCTTTAATATCAAGTGAAATATATTTTATTTATCGATCAAGATTGAGACAGCTACAGCACATATTTTTCAAACTTTTATAATAAAAATGAAAACACAGTTGTCAAAAATTACAACATACTGCACATATGTGAATTTGTTACGCTAGTTAGGGTAGCGCAACACATATTAATTTTTTTTAATTTCCTTTATACTGTTATTTTAATTTCAAAAGTTTCAAAGTTTTCATTCAAAATTTCTTCAGAATGAATCTAAAAAATGGATTAATTAACAATGTTTAGCTTTAAATGCGTCAATACTAAGAAAATAAACCGAATCGTTTGAAATAATCGGTCGAAAACATGCTAAGCCTAACCTCATTAGTGTAGGGGGAAATAAACTGAAATCTTAGTCATTTGGCGGTGGGGAAATGGAGAATTTTAGTGGGAAAGTAAAAAAAAACTGTCGTTTTTACTATTTTCCTCACATTTTTTTTCATTTTTTTTTCTCTATAAGAAATTTCCTCGTGTCTTAATGAAAATATTTTTTAAACCTTAGTCAAATCGATCAAGCTGTTCTCGAGTTTTGCTCTTAGCAAGACATTTGGAGGCTCATTTTTATTTATATAGATACATAGATATTCAAAGAATCTTATATTTCGATGTTTGAAAAATTTGCTCAATTATATATATTTTATAAAATATTGAAAGTGGTTTAATTTCCATTACAAAATGAAAATTATGCAAAAAAAATGAAATATTGCCAAAATTTAGGCAAAAATAGCGTGGCAATTAAATTAATATGATTCAAAAAATATTTTCTTCTGAGGCTTTGAAATGATGTAAAAATGAGTTTCGTGCAATTACATTTTTGGTAAATTATCGAAGAAAAATCTCCGAAATCTTAATTGATTTTTGTTTAACTTAAAAATCAACTGAACTAAATTAAAATTTAACTGATTTTAAACTAAAATCAGCAAATTCAAACTAAAATGAACTTAACAAATTCTCCCGAAGATGCGGGCCCGTTTCTACTCACCACATTCCTTTTTCTTAATAGAGGTAAGTGAAATTTCGTTCTTATTCAAAAATGCGTCTTTTTAATTTCAGACATCAATTCAGGGATGAAATCATTAACTTACTAGATAGACTCTCTAATGACGACCCTATTATTAGTCTGAGTTAATAATGCACGTTTCATTTTAATGCTGAAATTTTTATCTACCCATAATTCCCTTACTATTCAAGATTATTTATTAAAGAAAATTATTTGTAAGTGAAAATTATCCATAATTGTCTGATAGTAATTACGAGTAATTTCTTTTATCCAAGTTTTAAAAATCTTCATCTCATCAATTAAACCGTTATTGCCAATTCTAAAAAGTTAATGATTGAAAAGTGATTTCAGACCCTTTAATTTTGACTGTTTTAACCGATATATTATTAGAAATCTCTCGTTAATTTCATTCTTTTCAATCCTTTTCTTGCTTCATTAATACGTTATAAAACTATAAATGGTAATGAGGAGGAAAGATAAAATTTTCTTTTCCTTAAATCTAGATTTTCACTGCTCTTGTGGATACGAAAATAGTATGGAATGTCCATCTATGATATTATGTGTCAAGGTACCCACCTACCCTTAAGTATGATATGACGGATTTCCACCAGGAGGCATTGCCGGTCGCGGTGGCCTGGTGGTAGGGTCTCAGTCCGTGAGCCGAAAGGTTTCAAGTCCGAGACCCGATTCCACCGAAGATCCGTCGTGTAAGGGGGTCTTTGCACGTTAAATCTGCCATGGCCAAACTTCCTCCCGCTGGTGTGATGTGGTGTGGAGAGGGGGAATGCCAACTCAGGTGTCGCCCTCACCATCTGATCGTGGCTCAAAATTACGATGTCCATCCCAAAATAGCCCTAAGCGTTGCTTTACAACAAACATTAATATAACTAAACTAAATTAAACTCCAAGAGAAGCTGTACCTTAGAAAGTGATAACCACTAATACTTAACCCTATTTTGACTGATTATTATTGTGCCCAGTCATACAGATTTATCTATACCTCAAATCGAAGTAGTCAGCTATGATTTCTTTAACTCCTTAAAAAAGCCATTTTTTTTAGTTGAAATATTTTTAATAATTGAGACTGATTTAAGAAAAGAGATACATTTAGCCTATTATATAATTTAATTTGGTTAATCAATTAATTATGCTAATTAATAATTAAGTAAAGGCACGTCATTTTGTGTGAGATAAGGAACAAAAGCATCTAAATTTCGATTTTATTTAAACATTTGTCAAACCTCATATCAAATTACATTCATACAAATTATTGTTATCGAATTTGTTGGGAAGCATACTTCCCATGGCCTTAGAAAAGATTAAAAGTAGCTCCACTAGAGCACTTTAAATTTCAAAATGAGAATTCGCTGTATATGTAAGCAGCGTTTCACCTTCCTAGGGGGTTTAACCACGATATTGAGTAACTGTTATGCCAATATCTTGTCGTATACATTCGTAAGTAGAGACAGCATGGATGCACAGTAATAGAGACGTTTTTGCATTCATTTCAGTTCCTAGTTTATTATTGTAGCGGTCTGATCATTCAGTTCACCCCCGAATGCCTTTATTAGAGGAAGGGGGTAGTTTCTTCACGTATGTGGTAAAAAAATAACCGAGAAAACTTAATGAAAATAAATTCGTATACTTTCAATGCGGCATTCCAGATTTTTCCAATTAAATTGTTCATAAAAATCTGTTTCAAAAAGTATCAAACTTATTTCATTATATTCACCACAACAAACAACTTTTATTTTTATTTGTGAGTGTGTGCGTTGCTAGGAGAAGCCAAACTAAGTTCTCATTCCAGATTTTTTGAAGCCCCTCATCGCCAAACTCTTGAAGCCCAGAGAGCGTCTCCTTTCACCTGGAAATTACCGGACAAAAATGCCTTGTCATATTCCAGGGTCAACTTCTCCCGGTTACGGTCAAGAATTTTCCCGGACAACTATTTCGGGAAAGTATGCGCGTCGTTATTGGACTTTTGAGAGCTGCTCAGGAATTTTAAGGACCGAGGAATTCGACGTTCGATTTTCCGTTTCTGAGCTCTCTTAAGCTACCCCCTTCCCCTCAACCACCCCCCTCCTGCCGCCAAACTTTCTTCTACTCCTGTGGGGAGTATTAGAACTGGAATAAACAACACGTGAACAAGGTTAAATCAATAGCAGCTGTTATTAAATGTTAGTTTGATCTTCTTATATTAATAACCGTAATTTTTATATTGTCGTTAATGAAGTGATAAGGTTTTAATTTTTATCCCTCATTTTTTTTTAATTTACACCGAATAGATTCAAACATATTATATACATATATCTATATATTTGATAAGACTTTGTTGAAATGGAGGACGAATACAAAAAATTATTTTGAGTAATCATTATATTTTAAAACAGAGCCTCTTGATATTTGAGACTTTCTTAACAGAATACTTAAATAAAACTTGTGTTAAAAGAAATATGTCAATGATGATTTTGAATTAATTACTTCAATGAAATTAAGGAAAAAATTATTTGCAAAAATATTCTTGTCTAATATAGAGTGACTATAAAATAATTTTCTCTATTAGGAGGCATCTACAAAAAAACAAGTAATATTTAAAAAAAATTGAAATCAATTCCTACTTTGGGTATTAGGAAAAATTTATGAAAATAGGAAAGATTATATTTTAGTTACTTTTTATTAAATAATCTCAATTGTTGTTCTCGTGATCCGCTTTACAACGGAAGGAGGGGTGCTGTAGCTTCTGAGGGTATGAGCCCATGAGCACCCGAATAACAATCCCCTTTGACTCAGTGCCCCCAGTGGTATAACTCTCGACATGGAGAACTTAGTGATCAGGTTCGAACTCGCAGCACAAGGGATGCGAATCCAACGCTCTACCAGCTAAGCTATCCCAACCTAACAAGTATAACTACTATAAAGGCAAGAAAATTATTTTTTATTAATTAATAAAAACTTAATGAATTAATATTTTTAAGAAACAGTATTAACACCAAACGTCATCTACCACAATTTTTTAAAAAAATTACTTCAACTTGAGTGGATGAATAAACAGCATTTTATTAACGATTAAAAATTTGAACAAGATTATATATATATATATATATATATATA
>JAOUZG010005735.1:10829625-10863579 GCA_026289955.1 Argiope argentata | reverse complement strand
AAAAAAAGGTAGTAATTGAACTGTTAAACAAAGTCTTTATTCCGCTTTAAGTAAGAGGGGATTTTTATATTGTGTGTAATAATGAAACCGAAAATAGAATCAACAGCATTTCATAACCCATAATTTTTTTATTCAATGCTTTTACCACATACATTTTTGTATCCGGTCTTTCATTTTAGAAGAATAAAATAAGCTATTATAAAGATTAAAACTTAATTCAGTGCTAAAATTTATGTTATTCCTGAAGTATTTTTTTAAAAAAATAGCATTCATAAAAATTTTCCAAATTTTATAGAGTAAAGTAATAAATATTCTGCCGATGTAAGCCCGCTTATTACGCACAATCAGTCGCTTCCCTAATAAAGTTCAAATGTATTAGGGAAATCTCCGAACATTTTAAAGGATCACCTGAAATGAGAAATGAAATGAAATGCCGAAACATGAAATTTCAACGCCACTGGACATCTAAAATTAGGATAACCTTCTAACATGCCTTTATCTATTTTTTCATATTTAATGTTTGTTTTATTTTATAAAAAAATATGTCAGGGCATTTTTTAAATCATTTGAAGGCTGATTTTTTCTAAATCATTTAATGTGCTCTCATATTTATAAAGCGCTTAATTTAACGGTCAAAAAATGCTTTTTTAAAAAAATTTGCATATCTTCGCAATAATAAATGTTCTTTTTATACAATGAAATCCATACTTTTCTTTTTTAATAGTTTTAATAAATTCTTCATCAATTCCAATTTCATTTAGAAAAGTAGAAAAATGATTTTCTTTGTACCAATTAAAGTAATGTTATGGAAATTTATTGTTTGCGCTCTGGTGCTTTTCTTTTTCAATGTAATGCTAATGTTTTATTTTATCATTCTACTATCATAGAAACAGTATTTTCTATAACCTAATTGCACATTTATGAGAATGGTAGTTACTTTAAAATTTGTATTTTCCAATTTTCATGCGTATATAGGATTCATTTTCTATTCTCATAAATTTCTATCATCTATCTATATTAATAAAAATGCAACTCGAAATGCGTTGATAAGCGCAAAACTGGAGAACGGCCCGACCGATTCGGCTAATTTTTATTTTAATATTTTCGTTAAGACACGAGGATGGTTCTTATGGAGAGAAAAAATTAAAAAACTGCGGGGAAAATAGTTAAAACGACACTTTTCTTACTTTGCCACCAAAAATCTTAATTTCCTTCCTCCCACACCAACTGAGTGAGATAGGATGTAATAAATTATGATTTGTTTAGAAAGAAATACGCGAAGTATTTATTTTCATTTATAGATAACGGGATGTTTAAAAAAGAAAGAAAATAGTTGCTTTTATTATTAGTCGGTATGGATATTTAATCTATGTCTGCTCAAAATAAAGTCTGGGCTGGGAAGAAAAAAAATGAATAACAAAAAGGAAAAAAAGTTTGTAGAAAGAAAAGTAGTGAAAAAAAGGACAGAAAAAAAAGAAACGAAAAGAAGGGTGTGTGTGTCACCATTATTTCGTCTGTGCGAGGCATTTTCCAAGCTGTTTTTAAGCTTTTGCATCTCTTGAAAATCAATTGTGTCTTTATTTCTTAAGTGTGTTTACATTTATGAAAATTTGAATATCATTATTCTATAAAAGCAGAATTTTAGACTTTTCCCTCCACCATTTAAGTAAAATATCATTGCTCGGATATAAGGAGAAAGATGGGTAGTACAGTGAACAGATCATCTGAAGAAAATAATAAAAAAATAATACTATAAATGAATTATATGATTATCAAAATTTGTTTGATTTAAAAATATTTTGGTGAAAAACCTTTTATGAGAAACAACTACATAAAATATTAGCGAGCATTAATACTGGCGAACCGACTGGTCGCCAAAGGCGGCTAGTTGTGAAATAAAAATTCCACGGGAACAGATGATAGTAGCAAATTTCTATTAAAAGGTAGCATCGCCTTAAAATTGATGTTTAAAGTCATCAATGAACAAACCACTTTTTTAAACTTGCATTGAGAATTCAAAGTACACCCTAAATAGATAATATCATTATAGCAACATAAATCCTCTTTTTTGGGATAAAATCTAAATATTTCTTATTCCTTATGTTGATTTCAGATAATACATAAGTATGTTGTTTTGGAAGGCTTTACAGCCATATAACCTGAATTCAAGTTGTTAAGAGTATTTTTTTAACATTTAATTTTTTAACTAGATTGATTCTTTTAGAGTAACAAAATGAAATTCTTCATCTTTATCCGGAATGTAATTTATTTCTGATGAAATAGATAAGTTTTTACATTATCAACGTCTATTTTCCTTTCTGCGCCGCAAAGCGTACTGGGAGATTTTGGTACTGATAATTTATTATTGGAAGATCTACTCTCTTGTCTATTACCATGTTGTAAAAAATGTATCTGCGGATCAAATGCATGTAAAAGAAGAGATTGTTATAAATATAGATATTTTACTGTAGTTTATATACTCACAAACGTTTAATGATTTTGTTTTTAGAGTTCATTATAACACTTTGAAAATGTATTGCACAAAACTTCATTAATATTTGAGCGATAAAAAATCCACATGCGGAAATGAATTATTAACACTATGAAACATGTAGAAAGTTATATTCCAGTAATCAACATTAAGGCCAGTACCCACATACAATATTTTTAATCTGTTGATTTTACAAGATTTTGTTGATGTTATTTTAATTTTTTAACAAGATACTATTTTGTGGGATTTTTTTTATTTATTTATTAAACTTCTTTAGAAATCATCTTATTTTCAGTAAATATTAATTTCGTAAAATTTGAAAATGAGTCTTTTATACGTTACTTAGCTTTAATGACTTTTTTGGAAGAATACTTTAATTTTTAAGCTTTGGACAAATATGCAACTCACGCCCTGTTTTAAAAATCATGCGCAGTTATGTTCCTGTATTAAATGTGTTTTTGAATCTGTTATTTCACTTAAAATTTTAGTACTAAGCGAGGAGTGATTCTTATTTCAACTAACCCAATAACATATTTTCTGAATAGAAACAGAAACTGAGAAAATGTAAAGACAGAAAAAAGAATTTTACAACAATGAAGTTTTTTATGTAAAATAGAATAATAATAATATTCTATTATAAAATATGATATGTAATATAAATTCTATAATTTGCATTACATCTTAGAAAAATGTTTATTAAAAACATATTCAGAAGATTACAGTAAGAAGCAAATCGTTGAACTGAAAGAGCAATTGATGGATTAATTTACTGACTTTTAATAGAACAAGGATTTATAGGATAGAATACAGCAGTAACATGACATTAAATCCTATATTTGCTAGTATCAGGGAAATTTAATTTATTCACGCAGATTTTCTTCCATTTTTAATGCAGTCTGTGATTCATTCAAGATTACTTCGTTTAACGTCAGAATCGTTGCGTGTGATCAGAGCTCTTTACAGCTTTGCTCCAGTCATACATTAATATTCGTTTTCTCTGAGGAACTGCTATACATAGCAGAATTCTTCTCTTTGTCGACGTTATTGAGCTTCGAAGGATCCAATAAGTCCCATGCGTCGAATCGGCCGGTTCGTCAGATCGTTAAAACGTCTGCCTTTATTGCGAGAGCGAACGTCTCCCGGTCTAGCGGCAGAAGCTTTTATGGAACGTTTCATGGCGGGAAACTTTACCCTAACTATGTGCGCTGGCAAGTTATTGGCGATCTTCCTCGTCCATTCCTTGTAACTTTTTTTCCTCCGATATACTTTTATTCGTTCCCGTGAAAGATATTTCTTCTCTCAACTCCTACGAATTATCGTCTGCCAGTTTCGTCCTCGACATCTGTTCCACTTCCATGGAATTTCATGACGCTCGTTATGGTTTCTGAGAGCCAAAACAACTCTTTTCTTCTGGAACATTATTCACAAGAAAACGTTCGATGCATTGTACAAAAGTCTGTCTCCGTATTTCACGAATTATTTTATGACAGCTGTTGGATAACAGTCCGGTATCTGGGAACCATGTGCTTTATTTAAATTAACGAAGTTTAATTTTTACGATTTCTTGAAAAAGATAGTTTTGAACTTTGTTCGACAATTAATTCGCACTATGTGAAATTGCTTTTATCTGTTTATTTCCTTGATGTTTAAAGGATTGGCTGCAATTCTCCTAAATATTTAAAATTGATTCCTTCAGTTTTTTTTTCAATATTATTTACATAGATGAGAAATTCTATTTTGTAATATATAGCTATTTAGTTTTATGAAAGAAATAATTACCTTTTTTATAGATCCCATGTAATTCTTATACTGAATTTAAATACTTATGTCTAGTCCTATTTTAACCTATCATTCTAAAGGTACAACTGACAGCGAAATGACTTTACAACTGTTGTTAATTTAAAAACAAAAAGGTTGAAATGTTCAGCTGATTAATATAAAATTTACTGAAAAATAAAAGGATTTATGTCTATGTGCATATAATAGTATGTATGGGTGCATGGGTAAATGATGGCTATCTATAGGCCAGACCATTCGACTTAGAGTTCTTAAATTTGACACATACAGTGGCTCAAACAATTGAGAGTACACCTTAATATTGCTTGATAAATCCGATATTCAATACTAATAACACATTACCGAGAAGTGCAAACATGTTTTAGTTTTTGTACATGACAAGTGCTTTAATTTAAAGTTAAAAAAAGAAGATAGTACACTGAAATATTTTATGAATCACAGAAATTTTAATTGAATAATCCCCAGGTTTATTATATAAATTATAAAATATATTCTGTATTACAGACAAAACTATAAAATTGAAAAACTTTTCTTTCAACCTTTATATTTTTATGAATGTGTTTCAAATCAACAAGCATATTAGTGGTTCTGCCGTTTAATTACTTCATTATTAAAATTAAGTTTCAAAATTTAGGTACAATGCTAAAAAAGATAGAGATACGTGCAGTTTCATGATAATTAAAATTCAAAGCCTATGAATAATTTGCTGTGAAAACAAATAATACAAGAAGAAAACCAGTTGAAATGTTGAAGAATCTATAATTCCACGAACTATCCGGTTATCTAAGATAATTAGGCACTAGTAATATTAAAAACTTCAACTTGCACAAGTGTGTGTATTGTTTCTATCTTTATGAAATTTTATTTTAAAAATAAATAAACCTGTCATAAATTTAGGAGTGAATAAACTTTAGTTTCAAATACCAAACACTCCCTCACAGTTGCCCTAACAAAACAAACTAATTTATATTAAAACCTTCTCAATTGTAATTAGACATTCCTAATGTTTCAGTTTTCGTATAGTTAGGCATGCTTTTTAAACAATCTTCGAAAATTGAATAAAATAAAAAAAGATTAGTAGGGCGACTCGGACGAGATTTTATTAAATTATAAAACAATAACTTTATGGAATCCCTATCATTTCTTAAAATTTATAGATAAATTTTTTATTAATTATTAAGTGCAAATTTATGGAAAATGTTCAACTGACAAAGTTGCGTCAAATCGTGACTTCAGAAATATTTTGTTAAACTGTTTTAAAAATAATAATATATATAAAGAAAACATCGATGATTAATACGCTTATTATAGAATAATAGTCAGTTACACATATGAAATGAAGTAATTCACACATACCTTAAAATTTTCAACCTCTTAAAACATATTCTTAGAATTTGTTGTTATCTTTTAATAGCAGATATCATAAAAGTGAGACTATTATGAATTATTTCCTGTGTATGAATCACTTACTGTTTATGTAATATTGTTTCCTTGAACAATGAGTTTCAACGCACGTTTGAATAGTGATATAACGTAGTTAATGATTGGATAGTTTTAAATATATAATAGTGAAAATTTAAAGAATGTCGAGAGATTGAATTTAATCCCTACCTTTCCTTGCCTTCTGAATTATGAAAACAATATTTTTATTTAAAGGTCATGCAAAATTTTGACAAAATATTGTGTATATGCCAGCAAAGCAGTGACAGACATTTGCTCTATGTTAATTCATACATATCTTATCCTCTGTTCTTTACAATTGAATAACAATTTAAAGAAAAAAGAAACTGCGTCTTTTTATTTATTTCGAATCTTGTGTTAACACATTTTCTATCGTGTAACTCTCCATTTTTAATACCAATAACTATCGTGTTTACTTAATGGGTTGCCAGCATTTTATGACACTAAGGGTAGCAAATTCAAATTCTGAGTTAATTAACACCCTTTATAAGTAAAGTTTGCAATTAAATGAAGATTTTAAATTAAATGAAATCGCAAAATTATATAATGAAAAGATATCTGTAGGTCTTGAAATTGATAGGCATCTGATGCATATTTTACCTATTTGATAACTTGACTCAGTTTGCACTGCTAACTAAAATGAAAATCAAACTTAGAAAGCAATATTATACTCCAAGAAACGCTTCATTAAATAAAACCTATGGAATTTGGCTTATTTTTCAATCTTTTTGGCATTTTAATAAATTTCTTACACAAAAAAGCATTTATGAATCAGAGTGATTTTTCGCACTAAATTATTCTGAAGATTTTGTAAACAAAATACTCCGCCGTGATAAAACAGTTCAGATTAATCTTCTGTTGACAATAGTCCCCAGAAGTCGAATCGAATTCGAAACTAAAAGGATCCGAAAAAGAAAGCATCTGCCGTAAACGAGAGTTCTTTGAAGCTATTAAGGTCACATTGAGTTGCTACATTTGCATGCGGTGGCGCTTTAGTTAGCTGGCGGGAGAAGAAGAAGAAAAAAAAGGCGGGAAAAGATTCGAACTTCTTTTTCCATTCTGGAGAGGAAGCGAAGAGGACATTATGGAAATATTCTTCTCTAATTATACACAGACGACGCAATGGTGGTGAAGAAAGAAAAAAAACTGGGTGATTTATGGCGTGGATTCCACCTGCTGGTGCAAAAGAGTTCTGGAAGTAATTTCTCTTCTCGGTTCTGATAAATAGGATATCCATTGAGGAAACCATTAGATATTTCCAGTCTTTTGCCTCATTATATCGAATAGTTGGCAGTTCCAAATTGCGTTATTATCAAGTAGGAGAAGTTCATACGAAACTTAATAAGAAGGAAAAGCATGAATATGAAGTTCTTCCTCCCAAAGAGTTAGGAGGGAAGAGAATATAAAAAGGCATTTTATATGAAAGTAGAACTTTTTTAATAAATAAAATAGACCGATTTTATTGCAAAAAGTAAGCATCATGAATTACCATAAGTACCGTCATGAATTGATTTGCAGTTAAAGAGAAACTTTGTGAGAACTAGTTAAATACAAACATTAAAATTCCGGAAAAGAAAAGTAAGCATCACCTTGAGTATTTTATTTGCTTATTTGAGTACCATATTCGTTTTATTTTTACTGTTTCGCATTACGAACAAGACCTTATTATAAATATCTCGCATAAATATAAGAGGTGAAAATTGCATTTCTATTTATGCAAGAATAAGCTCAAATCTTAGCTATAATAAAACCACGACCTACTTTCGTTTCTAGAATTCTTTTATTTACCCCACTGAGTTGCCACTTACAGTTTTCTAATTGTAAAAAGAAACATAACGATTACGATTAAAGTAATCGATTCTCAACATTTACTTTCCGCTACCATAATAGTAATTTTGTTGAAACAGAAATTTTCTGAGAAATTTCTTTATAGGATAATTATAAATAAACATGTGCATATATGTTGTAAAAGCATGGTTTATATAATGGAAGACAGAGGGAATATGGTGACATATATAGATTTTTTTTCGCCAATAAAAAATAATTTTCTCTAATTCAATAGTTAAAATTACTAAATTGTATGTATGAAATAATTAAAACTACAACTAACATATGAATTCAATCTAATTTCAGTCATAAAACGATAAAATGACACATTTTTTCCAAATATAGATTTGGATTAATTACTTCATATAAGGTATACATTGGTGATGCACTCTCGGATCACATTCACTCTTTCGTGGATCTAACCAAAATAATGATTTAAAAGTGTGAAATCAAAACAAATTGTTTTTATCACTAATTTTTGCATTCTGAATTACGATTTCAATTTTAAACAATAACCTTTCTATTTAAATTTTTAAAAAATCCTACATCTTTAAATATAGTAGACAAAGGAAATAATAAGAAATAAAAATTACAAATATCGATATGAAACTAAACAAAAAACTAGAATTCAAGAATTTATAATTTATTTTCTCAACCTTTAAGCCTTTAAGAACATAATCTCACTGTAACGACATTGTAACACAAAATAAATTGTTACAGTTACTAGTACAAATTGTTGGTAGAAAGATTTATTTTGAAACTGCGAAGGATGTCATTCTGTATGTCAATTAATCTGAGGATATTTGGCACCGACAAACCTAGTAAAATATTTGATTCGTGAACTAATTACCTGTCTTTCATTCATAGTAACAGAACTGAGCTATACGTTTCGAGCAAAAATCAGATTCAAATAGAGAATAGCAAAAACTCAGGGTTTATAAATATTACTTATAAATTTAATTTACAAATGGCTTATTAGTATTGCGTGCTTAAAATTCTTAAATAAAGAACGCCAATTTTCTAAAAGAATTATATTTCATATAAGGATTTCTTATGTAACAAAAAAATTAATCTGTTTGCAATTTTTTTTCCTTCGGCGTAAAGTTTTTGATCCGAAATCGTAACTAGTTAATAAAATGTCACTACAAATTTGGGATAACAATAATTTAAATTAAAAAATTACATATTTCCTTCGTTTCAAAATAACTGCTTAGACATGATCAAGAATTATTCAATGGCGTAAGAGTTACAACATCATATATATATTGCAGAATGTGAATACCTGGAACTAATATAATTTTCAAAATTTATGGACTGCAGAAATGTTCCCATATATTAATCTATCCAACTTCCTCATACTTTTAAAGCGTATTGTCTTCTATATTAATTTAGCTTATGGTCTCAGAAGATCAGAGTATTTCTGGAATTTATATTTGAAATATATGGTATTAATTTTTAAGACATATGAGGAAAGCTTAAATTTCTGTTTTCGTCTTTTAGACTCTTAAGACTTATATACTTTAAAGAATGTCATCATACAGTACTACAACTTTCTAAACACAACTTACATAACTTTTTCTTAAAAAATTCGAAACTATAAAACTGAAAAAAAAATGTGAAATTAAATAATATTAAAATCGTGATAGAAAAATTTCCCATGCATTAAAAATAGGTAATTCTGAACAAAATAATTCAAATATCATGAAACTAATTATTAAGGACTACAGGCAAAAAAGGAAAAAAAAATGTTTGAAAAATGTGATCAGTAATTGCAAATTGAAGATTTAGTATGTGCTATTCACAAATGGCATTTTCCGATTTATGTGCCTTTATAACCTTATTCTTTTTCAAAATGACATTTCATTGAAGGTTAAATTTTAAGATGACTACAAAACATGAATTTTTCCATCTTAAAAAGGACTTTGATTAAAGCAAACTTTAGAATAATAATAAATTACAATGTACATCTAAAATAGTATTATTAATGTACATAGTTCCGTACATATATCCGATTTAAGTCATTATCTCAGACTTTTATTATACCACACTCTATTTATGTAAAAGTGTACTAAAACTGGAGATCATAGTGTGGGGGGAGGGGGAGCGTGTGTGTGCATGGCCACGTGTGTGCGAATACGTGTAGAATTTAAATCTTATTTGCATAACATTGAGCTTAAGGCTCTTTATATAACAGCAACAAATGATTCTCATTTTAAATAATGTCTAGAATCAGTTGTTACAAAGCATATCCGTACTAACACTAAATATGTTTGATAAAAAGAAATATTAAATTATTCTTCTAAACTTGCATCGAGCATTAGGAAGATAAAATCAATAAACAGTTGTAAACTTTGTCAATTTTTGAATTTAACAGTCGTTAAATGTTTGCTCAAAAGTCTATACATTTCATTAATCAATTTTTTTTTCTGATTTTTCAAAGGAAAGTTAGCATTTTTTACAAAGATATAATATAATATATTTAACATTGAATGCTATCAAGGAGTATCAATTAATATTAGTGAAAGTCGTGTTGAGAAAGTTGGGTGCATTTTTATTTTCTTATTTTTAAAAATACAATGTTAATAGCATCGTCTATATGGGCTCTTAGCTTAAGATACAACAAGCCTTCTCTAAAATTCTTTTCTGTACCCATCTTCCTCCACAGCATTAATAAATTATTAATCGCCTTATGTTTCGATGGCACGGTGTGAAATCGGCGACTTAACTTTCAAACTAGCAGTGCGCTGCCCCGGAGTCTCGATAAGAGCTCGCTCGCCATGGATCATTTCACGTAAAAACAACTTATCTCGAGCCGGTTTCGGTACAAAAATATTAACTTTAATCAATTACCCTGGCCGACTTTGCAACAGAAAGATAAGTTCGCCGGCACTCAACTTTCCAGAATGAACTGTCCTCATTAATCAAGAGTTTTCGGCTCGAATATTTGGGCCTGTAGTGACTTTTAAAGTTGATTCTCTACATCTTAACAGGGAATGCTTCTTGTAACCACGGCGTGAATGGGAACTTTCTGGTGGTTTGTGTGGTTGGGGTTGTTGTTGTAAATGTCAAATCACAAAGCTAATAGAATTATCTTTCTAAAAAATATTTTTATATTTTAATATGTAATAATATAATTTTATTAAATACTATACCTTTTACCCGTGACTTCATACGCCTGAAAATTTTAGTGTGCATATATGAGAACCGCTTTATATTAGAACACAATCTATAGAAACAGTAAAAAATGAAACACTACCAAATAATAATGAAAAAATGATACTCACGCCAGTTTGGAAGAATGTTTTTATTCAGTATAATAAGATGCACAGAAGCAATTATTTTCTTTCTTTTTTTTAAGCTTCCTGTTTTCTATATATGAAAACCAACCGACTTCTTTCTAAACAAATCAAAATTTATTATTTCCTGCTACCTTACTCATTTCGTGTGGGGGAAAGGAAATGAAGAATTTTGGCGGGAAAGTAAGAAAAGTGTCGTTTTAACTATTTCCCTCGCAGTTTTTTTTTTTTTTTTTTTTAATTTTTTTCTCTCCATAAGAACCATTCTCGTGTCTTAACGAAAATATCTTTTTAAAAAAATTAGCCGAATCGGTCGAGCCGTTTTCTAGTTTTGCGCTTAGCAACGCATCCCGTGATTCATTTTTATTTATATAGATTAGTATGTTTTAAAGAAACAAAGTGTGATTTCTTTACTTCGAATTTCGAAATTAGATGGATTAGGTATTGACCAAAGTTCTGTGTTCTTTTATTAATTTTTTTAATTGAATGTATATCGGTGACATTGTATAACCTTCCTCTTCATAGTGTTTTGGAAGCTTAAGTGAGATTTCTGACTTAAATACTGAAAATCTGATCTGAATCATAAATCCTGAGACTCAAATTGACTGCTGCGACTCTTCCTAAGGCACGAGGATAGAACTTAATAACCAAACTACAGCGACATCAACATTGGCCAGAACTGTTTTTGAGTACTTAGGGCCGTCACCAGTCACGGTACTACCTTTTCCTTGGGAAGCACCTTTCATCATTTATTGAAGATAGCCAACTCCTAATTTTTTCTGTACCCGTCCGAGTGGCGAGAACCAACCAACTCACCAGAAGCTTCTCATTCTCATTTTTGAGAGGTTCCCCTTTCTAGTGAGAAAGAGTCTATGAGGCGTATAAATTCAAACACATGCTTTTATTTATTTGTATTCTTTAAAATTTTTCTTGAGCACGTATCGTCAAGTCATGCATAAAACTCTCAAAATATTTCATTTCTATATTTTGTATTATTTGCTGAGACATCTAAGTTGTCTGTATAAAAATTTGCTGCATGTTCTACTTTACATTTTAGCTTTGTGTGAACTTGGATAATATATCCAACATCTAAAATACAAAAACTCAGTTCTAACTGAAATTTGAGCGGATGAGTAATAGGAAGAAATTTGACGAATTGTAGCTGACTGAGTTATAGCAAGTTCTTAGATTGTCTTTCAAATCGTCGGTGGTAGCTTCTCATTTTCTACATTTCTTTCAGCAAACTATGTATTGCGCAAATATCATTTTTTTCAGAAATAACTACTTTTTTCAATAATGTAATGTCTTTCCTTGTGTTTAATTTACAACTGCAAAGGAAATAATGATAATGGTCCAAAAATATACATTTTTAAATTTCCAGAGGATGAAAAATTAAAAGCTCGATAAACTCGCTTCTTCATGAGTATTTCAAGACAAGCAAAAGCTCAAAAGTAAGTAGAGCTATTCAATAATTTTCTTTAAAGAGATAATATTCATTTAATTTTCAATTTGAATTTAACGGTGAAAATTTTATTAATAACAGTTTGAATTACTACTTTTATCTCTTTGTTGCAGCTTAAATTTATAGAATACTTTTTCGATTTATCAATAAATTGAAAATTCGGTACAATAATAATCTTGTACATTGTCACACAACTATATGCAAACATATTTAACAATAACATAATGCATTCTTATATAATTATAATAATTTAAATATTTTTTCTTGTTTTATAGGTTAACAATAAAAATTTCAATCTATTTTAATATGAATTCAATTAACCTTTTGATTCTAAGTAATCTTTAACTTTGCACACTATAATTTTAATTGCAGTTATTTACTTTTTGGTTATACAGCTGGTTCAATATTTGTACAGACATACTAAATGCAACGTTTCAATTCATAAAGTTTGACACTACAAAAAACAAGATTATAATGCAGTAATTTTTTAATGTGTGGATATTTATCTACCTCTTAAAAATATTAATGTGAATAGTTTTATCGTTAATTAATTCTAATTTATCTTATACACTTTCCCGGGTCAGTGAATTTCATTTGAGAGAAGCTGTTAACAGAAATATGAAATATTTTCATGAAGAAAGTGGCTGTATTCTTATAATTTATTTTTGTGTAGTTTGTTGTAAAGTATATATAATGAAGTTAATTAATGATTTATTAAGCATCTTGTGATATAACAGTGTTTCTGAAGTCCTTTCTGTATATGCATATCTAACTTACTTTAAATAAAATAATTTTATTGACACATTTGAAGTTAAATCAAAAATTTAGAAAACCTTGAACTGCTTTTACGATGTAAAAATCTTTTAAAATAAATTGACTTAATCGTTTTATTCAAAATATTTTTCATGGAATTTATGAGAAAATTTATTAATTACATTCCAAAATATCTTTTAATCAGTTTTGAATCTTGTCAAAGCTTGCATACTTCATTTAAAAATGTTTTAAATAATGTGATTTAAACTTTCTTAGTAGAGACAATTTCTTTTAAGATTTTTGAGAGAAGTTATATAGATATTGCACTACAGAATATCCTTTAATTTGAGTTTTTCTTCTTCCCTTTCTCCTGAAAAATTTTTTTAATAAAACTTTCAAATTATATTACTTATGCTCATTTTTTTAAAAAAGGAAGAAATGATATATATTAATTTTCAAGGATACCATTAAATTAGTCTTATGACTACTTTCAAATTTTGCATTTTACAAATATTTCATAATATAATTGCTAGAATAAAATTTTAAAAATCTGATTTGAATTTAAAGAAATATTTTAAAGATAAATGTGCTTTGATTGAATTTAACCAGTATTTTATAATAACCAAACGATGTGTTTACAGCTGAGAAAGTATGAAACTCCATTGCATTCCCATCAGGGTTTTGTGATCGACAGACTTCTTTGGATTACTTAATTCAATCATCAGGATGCTTTGCACTTTAGGATGTATTAGCATATCATGCTTTTGTCTCAACAAGTAATCCACACACATGGAAATATTTTTATTGTTACCTTTACCTCAAAGTATAATCCTTTCTTCTTTTACTTTATTTTGCATTTCGAAATGAATTATTTTCTACAATATGTATTATACATCCACATGATTATATACTTTACATGAGTATTTGAATTTTATTGCCAAATTCTTACATAAATGTCATTAAAAGCACCATATTTTAAACTTAAGTAATAATACAGACTAATCTGTTTTTACTGTTCCATTGTTATTATTTAATTAAAAATAAACAAAGCCAATTATCAATCGAAACTAATTTAAGGAAATCAACACATCTTAAAACTCCATTTAATATGAAAGCAAGATTTGATCCCTTTACGCAAATTTGTTTTTCAATAATTTATTCTTTAAAAAAATCCATTCGGAAAATAAAAAAATGGAAAAGATTATCAACTATTATAAAACAAATTTCCATTTCTTTTTACCGTAAATTTTTCGCTCCATGTCATTTTGATATCCAGCAAATGTTTTGAAAGTTTCTGGAATAATTATCCTTCAAAAATTTGTTTTATCTTTAGATTTTTGAGACGCTAATATTATGCGTTAAAAAAAATGTTAATTATTTTGCAAATGAAATTGATGGCCGCCTCAAGAAAACAAAATCCAGTGATTTTATGATCTACATTAAGGCATTTATTAAAATGGTGTAAAATCACCTGAAGCTATAATATTCAAAACTACTCAAGAATCAGTTCTTTCTTTTTACTTGCAATTTTAATATGGTGGTGTCAATATATCTATTTTAAAACTCCGCATTTCATAATATTTTCTGCTTTCTATTTACTGATAGAAAAAATATAAAATATTTAAATCACTGTATTACGATTTTTAAAAAATAAATACCTATCTTTAATAATTTGAAATTCACTATTTGATCAAAATTAAAGTGAAAATTCTTTACAAACATTCAGTTCTTTTGCGTTTGTTATATTTATATCCTCTTTTCTGAACAGTGAGAAACAGTAACATTTAACAGTTGAGTTATGGACAATTAAATGAGCCACAACCCTCTGAGTCGCCCGCTTTTGAATTTTTCAGAATCGTGTGCCCCACATACCCGAGATGAAATCGAATCTAGAATCCATAAAAAAATATCTGAAAATATAATTACCCTTATAAAGTTTGAATTATTCTGTCCCTCAGAGTTAATCCTCAAGACTCATTATGCACCTAAAATTATAAACATAAATGAATAAAATTAGCTAAAATAATTTAAGTTTGGAATATTTTTATTTGGTTTATTAATTTTTTCTCAAATGCTGTCATTAATTTTCTGATAATATCTTTAAAAAAATGTCTATTCAGATTTTAAACCTTAATGTACTATTTATGGAACTGATTTTAGAAATAATATAAACTAAATCCTCGAATGCATTGTACACTCATATTAATATCACCTGCGTAGACGTTTAGCATTGATTACGAGTAACAATTTAAATTAGCTATGACTTATAGACAAATTCGGAATATACGTAAAGCTAACCTAGTTCATTTCCCCTTTGGTCAGTTAAGCTTCTCGTATCCGTTAGATACACATCCCACTCACGCTTTACCTTATTCCCCTATTGCTCAATAAAGTCTAACACTTCCCCCACTTAGGAGCTAAGACTCCCTCATTTGCTACCAACCAAGAAGCCTTTGTTGATACTTCAAGGTCAAACACTCTGATCCCACCACTTCTCACGGACCCTAATGCTACCCTCAATATGCAAGTAGCATCATACGCAGGAAGTAGTCACGAATATGCAAATAACGTTATACGAAGGAAGTAGTCATGAATTATCATCGTGAAATTCTCTAAATATTTCATCTCTTTTCCTTTCGTTTTTATATAAAACACTGCTAGGCTAAGCATGTGATGATCGAGTGATGACCTAATATCATTATTGCCATATCTCTAAAATATATTGCTCGATATATCCCGATTTTATTTATTTATTGCAATAATCAGTTATAAATAACTGGTACTTTTTCGTTATCCGGAAGGCAGCGCAAATCGCCAAATAATGTAGAATTCCGCCAAATTTCTTACATGACTTTGAAATGAAAAATCGCCAAATAATGTAGAATTCCGCCAAATTTCTTTGGCGATTTTTTGCTGGTGCCGGGCTAACATAAAAGTACCAAATAATCTTATAGCCTGCCTTAATATAATGGCTTATCAGAATTTTTCTTTAAAAAAAATGGGAATTCTGAATTACCTTGAAAATTTTCATGATAAAAAATATTCTTGTTTTTTCTCTCAATAAAGTAGTTAAAATATGATATTAAAATCGTTTCAATAGAGGTTATAGCATCAAATTTCGTTTTAGTTATGTATGCATTTCTGGATACATCGCAATATTTTGTTACTTCAAAAATGGAGTAATTTTTAAATGGACATTCTGTTGAGATGTGTTTTTTTAGAAAATTACAATGCTTTCATTCTTCATACATTCACAAAACATTTATACCTTCTACACGCTTAATTAAATTGTTTTGAAAAATATCAAATTCAAAATTTAAAGTTTAACGGCAAGAATGATTGGATCAGTATATCATTAGTGTTTATAATCATTAGGGGCATTTAGATATGCAACTAGAATTTGCATTCAGTTTAAGAAAGATCAATTGTTAAAAAAGATGGAATTTAAAATTTCAGGAAGTAAAACATTAAATTCCAAACTGTTTACCAACATTAAATATCAAGAAGTGTAAGTGTATTTCAGAAAGAATATTAGAATACTTTAGAAGTTTTAGAGAAACTTGCAGTTATGAAGCAACCAGATTACATAGACAAATAAAAGAAAAATTGTTCCAAATATCATCATTAAAATAAACTAATTGAAAATATAACGAACATGCAAATAAACCTAGTTTGGAAATATTAACTGCGTTTCCAATAATTTTATCAAAATTTAGGTATATTGTGAAAATTGAAAATCAGAATGCTAAAAAGGGTTAAGTAAAAAACATTTAAAAATTAAAAAAAACTACCAAAAAAATCACCTTTATCTTAATGATAAAATAATTTAACAAAAATATTTTAAATAATTTAAAAGAAAGAATTTTCAAACAATTCATATCTTGAATATTAGAAAAGAAAAACATTGTTAAATTGAGAAAGAGTGTAAAATAAGTGCACTATATCGCCCAATCATTGATCTGAAATATGTCCAAGAAAAAGTATTTATAATTCCATCATATATATCCATTAGCTTTTTTCCCTTCATCAAAGTACAAATTCTATTCCATTGCCAAGATACAGAAACAAAAAGAGAAATATTGTAAAATATTTACAAGACTGGTTATCTATACTCTTGAAAGTTCTATCAGCTTTGAGTGTACGATCGAATTCTATAAGTATCAAGATTTAAATAGTTCTCAAATGACGAGTGAACTTCTCTATCACAAAAAATAATCTCTATCATAAAATCAAAGGAAGCTAAATTAGTAAACAATACGTTGAAAAATAGAAATGATATAATATTCTTACTAATAATTCTTACTATAAATTATAACTGCAAATGCACCAGTGATAGAAATTCGAATAAATACATGTAAGGCTTTGAAAATGAAAATTAATTTTGAGTGTTGACTCACATGATAGCGAATCATCGTTATGAAATCGATAAGTCAATTTATGTGAAAAATTGAAATCGGAAAATAGATATCTCAGATCGAATATCGAATTTTTTCAATATATTGAAAATTGACAAAACCGTAATCAGTTCACTTCAAGAAAGAAGAAACGGTTTATTTAAAGCTTTAATTCAGTTAAAAATTCATTCATTATAATAATAGTTATGTAATTCTCATAGTTTTTTTATGATATTCATTGCGTTCCAAATTTTAAAATTTCTGCAAAAATTTGCAAATGCATCGATGATAGAAATTCGAATAAATATCTTTAACAACAAAAACGAAATAAAATTACGCAAAGATGATTGATTGATTGTAAGTCATGACTTATTTTCATGACATTAATAAATCGTTATTTCTAAAGCATCGATTTTTTTCGATATATCGAAAATTTTCTTAGCCTAATCAGTTCATCTTCAAATGGTAAAAGATATGGTTTGCCAAATGTTTCAAGTTAGCTAAAAATTCTTTCATTACAATAAGAGCTATAATGTTTATCTCAAGCAAAGATTCACTGCATTCCAATTTTGTTGGAATGCAGTTGATTTATTTACTATGCCCTGATTAAAAGTATAATTAAATTGATAAATTTAATCTCAGCCAACTTCTTTTGTAATTTGTCGTCGAAATTATGTAATTCACGGATAATTGATTTCACTTCATCTGAAAATTACGAAAAAGTTTATCATTAACATTTTATGTTTTTGTCCTTGTTTTAATTTGCTTTAGTCGTTTTGATGATAAATAAAAGATCATGAATTCTTTTTTTTTTGTTTGAATTCAATTAAAGTTTTTTTAACATAAATATGATGATGAATAGATAAATTAATTTATTGTTCGAATAAACATAATAATAGGATTTTTCAGTTGGAAAGGCTTCCATTTCCTCGTTCTCATTTAATTCTTACTAATTCAATTAAGCGTTTTAAGATGTTATGATGATTAATAAGCAGTTTGATTTATTGTTTAAACATACATGATTGTGAGATTTTTAGCTGGGAAGGCTTCTATTCCCGTATTCCCATATAATTCTATCCAACGAATTGGAAAAATTGAAATTCCAATGATAGAAAATGGAAATTGTCCTTATTTCCCAAGATTATGATTATGAATTCCTTTAAGGTAAAAGTTGCTGAAGAATACTCAGTTTGTTCCAGAAGCTATATTGAAGAGATTAAATAATGGTTCAATATATCAATTTCATTTAACTATTTATGGCATTGTCTGTTATTAAAAAATTAGCTTTATTTAAAATTATAGATGCTATCAATGTCACGTTAAAAATTATTTTAAACATAACCTAATTCCTTATATTTTTTATCAATTTGTAGATAGTTCTAATCCCCGATTTTTCTCCAAATTGTTAAAAAGTTATAAAAAATATTAGTTGGTTTCAATTTTTAAAGTTATTTTAAAAATTTTCTAATTAAAACATTCTGAAATCTTATTCATAGAATTTTATTTCACTTGGAAAACGATAATTAAAGTAACGGTTGCTTCAACTCAAAATGTGGGGGGGGGGGGCTTTTGTTTCATTTCACATAGCGATATAACTTTTAAATTATCAAGCTTAAACATAAAACTTGAATTTCTCATAAATTTGAATCTGAAAATGCAACAGGAATGAATTTGAATACTGATTTCGATGAATAAATTAAACCCCATACATTCTTTGCGTTCCGTTTACATTGCGTTTAATCCTGAACGCGTATCTCGCTAACGAATCAGCGCCATCTGATTTCGAGGCAGCAGTTACACATTTTTGGAATAAATACCCTCACAGATCGCTGCTTCCCTGCCTCCGATTTTAAATGCATTACGGCTAAAATTAACGTCAAAATTAAAGACGAATGGCAGGCGAGTACGTATCGTTTGGTCGTGACGTCTCATTATTCATTCCACTTTAATGGGTTCGAATGCATAAGTTCTAAAAATTTAGCCGCTCTCTGCTCCTCTAAAGGAATTATTAAAATGCCTCGGCTTAATTGATGTCAAATATTTCGAAATTCAAAATAAGATTAATATTAATATCCTGCAACTTATGCAAAGATACATTATTTAAATAAGAGATGGGATAGCATTTAATATTTAAAATAATTTGGTTCAGTATGTTTGTTTGGGAAATAATTCTTTTGGAACTCATAATTAAAAAATACAAAAGGCATCAATTATTAATTCATGATTTAGTTCAGATTCAATATACTTTTAAATCCCAAATCTGAAAAGTTAATGTTATCATTACCTTTCAAAAAATGCAGTGTTTCAATTATAAAGATAATATCATTTAGGATTATGAAAATTGTAATTCAATATATATAAAGTAAATGTTCTACTTAGAATTCATTGGTAAAATTTACATTAAAAGCTAATTAATCTAATTAAATAATTCATCTAATTATTTTAAGTTTCAACATTTAATTGCTATATTAAAGCAGACCATTAAGTATAAATCAAAAAATTTATATTCTTAAAATTAACATACTCATACAATTACAAATTATATCACATAAATAACTAGAAAAATTAATATTTCTATTAATTTAGCCGAGTTTTTAAAGTTAATTACATTTCAATCATTCAAATTCAAATTTCTCTTTATATTTATCTTCCAAATCTTTATCTTCCAAATGGCAAATCCTTTTCAGTTTGTCCATTTCAGTTAAACTGCAACATCATGCGAAAAACACGAGTTCAAAATAAATTCTATCTCAAGTCTTGCTTTACAGAAACTTTCCTTATTAAATTATATAATCTCAAATGCATTCTTGTTGTCTCTTTTTCCTTCATATTGCTTTGCAGTGCAAGTCATCAAATATTTAACATAAAATTCAAACTCCAAAACTTAGGTAATATTTAAAATTTGAATCCTTTATTTTATTATGAAGACGATGATTAAAACAAGCTCCCCAACAGCTGGTGGGGAGCTTGTTTTAATCATTGTCATTTAATCATTGTTTACAAAGCCGACACAATAGTGCTATAGAAAGATTAACATATTTCCAATGCCAAGTACCTCACATGTCCATCTGTTTACTTTCGCCTTAAATTGTGTAGAGCCCTCCTTAAACTTATTGACAGTTCGATACTTACGTATTAGACCGTCCAACTTAATCACCACATTTAAAGTCATCTTATTACTTATATGTATATAACTATAATGCATAAACTAAAAAGTAAATCGCTTACTGTACTTACATATCATACAGTCCAACTTTATCGCCACATTTGAAGTCGTCAGCAATGAGTTACTAAACCACCAATTATAGCAATCCGGCAATGGTGTAATCCTTTGATCTTTATCGCCAAATTTAAATCCGTCGCCAATGAGTTACTAAACCATTGGCGATCGTTGGCAAAGATGGTCGCTTACTTTTAAAATACATGAATCCAATCCAAAAATGCTACTCATCAGAATTAAATATCTGAGTAGAAAACTGGTTAAAATGTAAATCTTCCCTGAACTCTATTTTATGCAAAACGCTCCTCTGGACAGCTGAAGGTTGAAAATGACGACTTAAGTACAGTACTGATGGTACCAGATAAATTTAAAACTCTGATGGGCATGATGTTCATTTTTGTTTTTCCCAACTGTTTGAAAGTGTTTGGATTTCTGTTGTTGCGAAATGAAAAGCTGAAGAATTATTGAAAATTTTGAGATTTTCCTTAAGTGATGAAATGTTCCTTTTTTAATAAAAAGATAGAATGGAAAGATAAAGAGGAAGGTCATAATTGACCAATTTGTCGCTGAGGTTCAATTGTCTCTAAGAGGTTGTTGTTTGGTGAATAGGTCATTGTTATTCAAGGACTATGCTAATGACAGAAGGCAGCCACAACAAGTCTTGTCGATTTTGCTTCGTTCAGTGATAGAGGAAGGGTCGGCTGTGCATAAGAAGTGCTCCTCTGGATATTGTGTACAAGGAATAGGCTTAATATAAAGAAATGTTTAAAATATTTACAAGTTATACTTTGTGAATTTTTGTTCCATTTTTCAATCTAAAAGAAGCTAGTTATTTTCTTTATATAAGCTGATCTACAATGTTTCTTTAAAAAACAGTTTTAGGAACTCTAAAATGTATGCTGAATTCTATCGTGGGTCGCAAGTAAATGATCTAAAGAATTTTTTATCTTTGATTCATCCTCCAGGGAGAAAAGAAACAGAAAATAAAATGACTGAGATTAACGGTTCCCTATTTTGAGTATAGTAATTATGTACTTAGAATAGAACCTATGCCAGCTCTTGGCCACTAAGGTACATTCTAGAGATAAGGAATGGTACTCGTCAGATAAAAGGCTATCGATAAGTGAATTAGAGGTTTCCTCTCTAATTCACTTATCGATGCCATTAAAAATGTATCTAGAAATCCTCTAAAACGACAGAAACTTGCTTTAATACTTCCTGACAGCAAAGATTTCCGATGTATGACAATTTAATTCGATAGATTTTTTACCCTGTTTAAACAACTTTTTATAAGGGTTTTGATGCCGACAAAAGACATTTTATGTAAAATCTCCCTCATTGACCCAACCTCACAAATAGGCATAAGAACGATTGACAACTCGTGCAATTTTTCATTTGGTAGCTTCATAGTATGTTTTAGCGTGGTATAGTTTCATAGTTTTAGTATGTTTAGCTTCATAGTTACGTTTTTAGCGCAGCGGGTTCGGATTGAATGGACTTTGTATGAGGACAGCACAAACAAATTTATTTACAGCTATTTACAGTTATTTACAGGATAATTAATAAAGTAAAAATTTCAGATAAATACAATCCAGCAGTCAACAGTCAATTACAGCTTAAATTCGAGTCTTACGTACGATAAAAACAGACTGCAAAACAGCTATCGTATAGCACAGATACAGTAAATCGCAGCGAGCTCAATAACACAGTGTTAACAGCAAACGCAAACACAGCTCACAAATCCTTTAGTCCAGCGAGACGCTTTTTATCTCAGAGCAAACTCTCAACTAACTACTCGCTCCGGTTATTCGTCCTTATATAGCCGAAAAGCGCGTGCACTGGAATCTCGTGAAAATTCTCAAAACATCGCGCACAATCTAGCGGCTACTAGACTATTCCTTTCGCCAAACCAATCAAGCTGGCGCGAGGCTTCTCGCCAAACGTCGCCATCTTGGCGAGTTTTCATGCCGCTCGCTCGCTTGTAACATTGCCCCCTCCTCAAGGACTGCACGTCCCTTGCAGTACAGACCCCGAGCAGAAGACACTCAAAAGTAACAATACCATACACACAAAATTACAGACATAATCATTGAAAAAGAATTAACATAAAGAACACTATTTACAAATATACAGGTCATATTTACATAAATGAGGAAACCATGGTTTCAACTAAGTATTTGACAAGTCACCATAATAAGGGGCTAGCCGGTCGTAATGCACTACTCTTGATTTTGAGTTCGGTGACTTCCTTATTCGAACCACGACGTCATTCAGTCTTTTCAGGACTGTATAAGGGCCTTCCCAGGAAGACTGCAGCTTCGGAGAGAGTCCCTTTCGTCGAATCGGGTTCCAGAACCATACCTTGTCACCTTCCTTGAATTCATGTCCGGTGGCTTTAGTGTCGTACCTGGTCTTCATCTTCTCCGTCGCTATGTTGATCCGATCTCGGGCAAATCTGTGTACGTCTTCTAAACGGGCCTGGAGGTCTTGAACATAATCCACAGGCGAAGAAGGCGTATCCGGTGGACACCCGAACAGAAGATCACAGGGCAGTCGGAGTTCCCGTCCAAAGAGCATCTTGGATGGTGTGAAGCCCGCCGTTTCGTGAACCGCGCTTCTATAAGCAAGCAGGAACAAGGGTAGTTTCTGTTCCCAATCTTGTTGGTTTTTCGAAACGAAAAGAGAGAGGTTATTTAGAATAGTACGATTGAACCTCTCTACCATGCCGTCTGATTGGGGATGAAGAGGTGTTGTCTGGGTTTTGTCGATTCGAAGGAGTTTGCAGAGTCCTTGACATACAGCAGAAGTAAAATTCCTCCCTTGATCAGAGTGAAGCTGAAGAGGTGTTCCAAATCTGGAAATCCAGTTCTGAAGTAAGACTTCTGCTACAGTAGTCGCCTCTTGATCAGGAATTGGATAAGCCTCTGGCCACTTCGTGAAATAATCCATAACAACTAAGATGTTTCTATTTCCATTGTCCGTCCGAGGAAGAGGTCCCAAGATGTCAAAGGCGATTCTCTCAAATGGTGCACCTACATTATACCGCTGTAACTTACCACGACTGCGTGTTTTTGGTCCTTTATGGGCGTTACAGTCATCACATGTTCTGCACCATTCTTGAACATCCTCTTTCAAGTTGTTCCAATAGAAACGCTCCCGGACTTTATGAATTGTCTTCATGACTCCGAAATGGCCACCAGCAGGACTGCTGTGTAACTCCTTCAGAACTTGGTTTATCCTTGATCGGGGAAGTACAAGTTGCCACTTAATTGACTTCCCATCTTCGGACTCCCATTTTCTATACAAGATGCCGTTTCTAATTTCGAGTGAATTCCAGAGAGCCCAATAACGTTTAGTTCCAGTACTGAGGCTTGAAATGTCCTGCCATTCAGGCCTTGAATTGTGTAATTGCATGAATTCTATAATCAGTTTAATATCAGGATCATTCATTTGTTCCTTGCGAACCTCTTCATCACTACAAGGATCAGATTGAGGTGGGACGGCTTCTGCGATCTGGCGCATAGTTGATGTATCAATCCCATGTATCTTTTCCGCCGAGGAGCAGTTGCGACAACCCTCAGAGCAGGGTTTTCTTGACAAGGCGTCTCCACTTCCTCTTCCAGATCCCAAATGGAAAAGAGTCACGACTTCTGATGTGGAGTGTAGGAAGTTATTTTTAAAGTCAATTACGAAGTCATACTTCTTCAGAAAGTCCATACCAAGTATGAAATCATCTGTAATTTCCGCTACGTAGACGACATGGTCATAAGTAGCATCCCCAAATCTAATTTCAATATTCATTTTTCCGATAATTGGGATTCTGTCACCAATGACCGTTTCGAGGGTGACGCAGGACAGTGTCCAGAGAATTTTCCTCCCAAGTCGTTCTGCAACATCTCTTCGCATGATGGTTACGTTGGCTCCTGTGTCAACGATCATTCGGCAGGGGATTCCGTTGACGAAGGCATTAACAAATACACCATTTTCACCACCGCCTCTTGAAGATATCTGTAAAACTCTCAAGCGGTTTTCCTGGTTGCTTCTAGAAGAGTCTTTAACACGTTTATCGAAGCGGACTGAACAGTTCCTTCGAACATGGCCCTCTTCGCCACATTTCCAACATTTCACAATTCTCTGGCCATGTTTGTTGGACCTTTCACCTCTTTTCCGGATAAACTGGAAAATTGTTTTCATCATTTCGAATAGATTTTGCAGCGAAGGATTCGATGCATCTTGAACCGTAGCACCTCTAACTGAATGGCGATCCCTCCTTGCAGCTTGTTGAGCGGCTTCAACTTTCATGGAATAAACCAAAGCTGCTTTTAAATCCTTCAATTCAGCCATTCGCAGGGACATTTGTATTTCTGGATCCCTCACACCATCAATGAAATACTGCAGGGCTAGAGTTTCCCGTACCTCAGCAGGACAGTCGGAGAAGGCAAGATAGGAGAGCCTCGCCACATCTGATGCAAGCTCTTGCAAACTTTCGTTCGATCGTTGTTGCCGAGTCTTTAATTGAAGACGGCTATAGTCCTTGAGGCATATTTATCCGAAGCGCAACTCCAGAGCGTTTGAAAGAACATCAAAGTCCAGAAGTTGATCTTCGGGAACCGTTCTTAAAATATCAGCAGCTTCAGCCCGTAGTGATGCAACCAGTTGACGAGCCTTCGTGATTGGATCCCATCCATTAGCTTCTGCGACGATGGAGAATTGAGTTTTGTAGACTTGCCAAGATGTTTTTCCGTCGTAGGTGGATACTTTTATGTTTGATTTAGGAATAACAGGCCTAGGCGGAGCTATTTCAGGCTCTCGGACATTCGGAGATTGGTTTTCAGCTTTTATCTGTGCACCTTCTATTCTCTTCAATTTTTCCTCGAATGCGTTGAATCTTTCGTCCACTTTTTCAAACTTCTCTTCAACTCTACGGAGATTTTCCCCATTCTGTTCACAACTCTGCTGAATATTGTGAATCTTTGTGTCGTTCTCCTGAACCTTTTCCGCTAAAGCATCTATTTTGGAATTGATTGCTTCAACGATATTAGCTTGGCCTTGTTCTATCTTCTTCTCCATATTCTCTTGGCCTTGTTCTATCTTCTCCATCTTCTCTTGCCCTTGATCTATCTTCTGTTCTATCTTCTCCATCTTCTCTTGCCCTTCTTTCATTTCTTTAATGAAAGCAAAAAGCTGTTCAAATTTTGCTTTATCTGCTTCCTCCATCGCTCTAGTCTTCACCATTCAATCCCACTCCTGACACCAGTTGTTACGTTTTTAGCGTAGCGGGTTCGGATTGAATGGACTTTGTATGAGGACAGCACAAACAAATTTATTTACAGCTATTTACAGCTATTTACAGGATAATTAATAAAGTAAAAATTTCAGATAAATACAATCCAGCAGTCAACAGTCAATTACAGCTTAAATTCGAGTCTTACGTACGATAAAAACAGACTGCAAAACAGCTATCGTATAGCACAGATACAGTAAATCGCAGCGAGCTCAATAACACAGCGTTAACAGCAAACGCAAACACAGCTCACAAATCCTTTAGTCCAGCGAGACGCTTTTTATCTCAGAGCAAACTCTCAACTAACTACTCGCTAGTGGTTGGATTATTGGGGCTCCTAGCCCCGGCAGGGGCTTATCCCCAGTCATGATAAAATGCTTCCTCATTGCATTCAGCTACTGACGTGATCAATTACGAAAAAGACTGAGAAAGTGGAGAGAAACTCTGGGTGCCACCCTGCGAAGCAGGGCGAGCCCAGTGGTCCTGGAATGAAGTCGACCTGGCTAAACTAACTACTCGCTCCGGCTATTCGTCCTTATATAGCCGAAAAGCGCGTGCACCTGAATCTCGTGAAAATTCTCAAAACATCGCGCACAATCTAGAGGCTACTAGACTATTCCTTTCGCCAAACCAATCAAGCTGGCGCGAGGCTCCTCGCCAAACGTCGCCATCTTGGCGAGTTTTCATGCCGCTCGCTCGCTTGTAACAATATGCTTTAGATATTTCTTTTAATTGCCTTCGTTTCTCTGACATGTTTTCTTATTTACCCAAGTAGATCGCCAAGTTTATTCCTCTTATGTCAAACATCGTTGAAGTACAATCCGGTCTTTTTCAATAATCGTTTGGAAATAGTGTAAAACAATTATGACCTTCTCTTTCAAATTAAAAGTTTTTTTTATGAAATATTCATTATTTTATTAAGAGAGAAAATTTATGAATTACTTCTACAAACCGACAATTCTTTCTTTTCCAAACGTTTTACTGAAAAATATAATTCAAATGCTTTGAACTTTTAATTATTCATTTCCTGGGGCCACTCCTAAATTCTTTTCTCGATCATTCATCATTTCGTTCTCTAGAGCCAAAGACTTTGTCATCTTCTTTCTCCAACTTCAACTTTATTTTTGTTTTCGTCGTTGCCTTTTATTCCGAATGCAAATTCTCGCGGGCGGAATTTATGAATCGTGTCCACACCCGAGTTTGAAAAATTACCTTTCCCACAGCCATCGATTATTGAGTCAAAGAAATCGAAAGAAATATATCTCCTTCATCATATATCTAAATAAGCTTACGAGGAAACTAAATATAATTTTTGAACAAAGCTAATATCCAGCTACTTTTAAGAGATTGAATTAAATTTAAAATCAAATGATTTTCCTGGTGAAAAAGCTAGTAATCAAAGAAGGCTAGCTTTGAATTCAAAATGAATAGCTAAAGATTTTATTTTAAAAGGAATATATTCAGTTTAACTTTAATACTATTATATAATGATCTGTAATTTATAAAGTGTTCATATTAACTTTCTCACAATGCTTTGTGTGACAATAAATCGCAGTACTAGTGTATAAACAAAAAATTATTATATTCATACGACTTTTTAACACCATTATATTTATATCCAACATTATACTGTAATACAAAATTTAGAAAATGTATATACACCATATATAAATGTATAAAAACCATGTGTACTTTTTAAAAAATCAATAAAAAAGAGAATATTTACCCCAAAACGTTAGAACCTTTCTTTTTCTGTAAAAATTTTAATATTGGAATATTTCTTTTATTTGAATAACAGATGACAGCCTCGTTTTATTAATATCAAATGATATGAAAAACAATTCTAACAGATAAGGTAATCGAAAGTATACTGCCTCTAAACATTATTATGAATACAATATTCTCTGTAGTATTGTTATATTGTAGAGCATTCAGAATTTTAAACAATATCGTAAAGGTATCCGCCCTCTTTGTTAAACTCTATTGAAAGATTGTGAAGATTAAAAGGGCAGCGTTTCGAATATATAAATTACTCTTTTTTATATACAATGCATCTGGTTTAAAATTTATCGAGACTGCATTCATTATAAATTTATTAAAATGATTTTAAAAAATAAAATTCTTTAGCCCGAGTTCTCATGGTCAAGAATTAATTGGCCTTCATCTTTTATTAGTGCTCCTTAAACGATTGAAGTGATAGTGTCAGTACAATTCAGTGGCATAGTGCGAGTAGGTGACATCGTACGATTTCTTTTCTCCCTATCATTCTTCATTTATTTAACAAAGGTAAAATGACGCCTTGATATATTTTTTTCAGTCTTCTATGATTTTTCATTTTAAAAAATGATATAAAATGCAATAATATTTTGTTCCACTGTTGCTTGTTAGGACTAACGATCATGGCATTAATACTCCCTCCTTCTTTGCCATATTACCATTAATGCACTCACTATTGCCAATTTCTTTCTAGGGCAATCCTTTTTGGAGATGAATCATAATTTTATACAGAAAAGAAGGATATTAGAAAGTTATTAAAAAGTATGTGAAAAAAGTTTGCAAGATATATTATATACAATGCAGACATAAAAACAAAGAAATTTAAACTGTCTAATTTATAATTTAAACTAGTTCAAAATTATGCAACTACATGAAATTTTCTCTTGCGATTGCTCTACAAGGAAAGATTTTGAGAAGTATTTTGAAAACTGCTTAAACAAATACGTTTTTTAAAGTCCACTTAATTGAATAGAAATGCAAGGATGGTGAAGTTTAGATTTGCCATTGTGTTCGGCGTTTTAACCAATAAAAGAGAAAAAAGGGAAATTAAAATAAGTTATAATCGGTTAGTGCTTCGATTCAATTGTTTAAAATTTATATGTATCATTTTTTTAAATCGCTAATAAATCACTTTCAATAAAAAAAGGTTCGAACATATTAAATAACACAACATTATCATTCCGAACATTACAAATAAATTTTATATGTAATAAGCAAATCTTTGTTTAGCATTGTATGAGTGAAGAAATAGGCATGAATCCAACAATTTTTAAAAGCCATATTTAGCCAGAATTGGTATTTTAAAATAATTTGCTATATTTTAATCCTTTATATTTATTTCATTATAATAAATATCGCTTGTAAGTCTTGTAATAATCTTTTCCTCTATTTTTACCACTCCTATGAAATAGAAGTTTGTTGAAACCAGTTGTTTTATTGATGATTAAATTCTGTTGTTGTTGTTGTTAGTAATGGCATTTGCCATGGAAAAGCACGCTGACGGCCGTCAGCAATTTAAAACCAAATGAGCGTCTCTTATTTTTTTAAGCATCACCAACTAGTACCAAGAGTATGACTTAGCAACAGACTTATCAAATTCGCCTGCACAGTCCCTATTTACAGGGCGCGCGTTCATACAACTCACAGGATAGCACACAGAAGAACAACCATGCCTGAACGGGATTTGAACCCAGGACATTCAGATCACGGGGAAGACGCGCTAACCCTATGCAAGGACACCGGCCTGATTAAATTCTTAATGCTCTCGATTAAGCAATTCTATTGTATTCTAATAAAAAATTCTATTGTATTGCTTAATCGAGAGCATTAAGCAATACAATAATTGCATTAAGCAAAATTTCAAAATTCTAGCATATAGAAAATAAAGGAATTATGTCCCTATCTTTACAAATATAAAACGAAGTACATGTAAAGAATTTGTCCTAAATTAGCGCAATACTTATGAAGCTGTTACCCTTGTAATCTTACTTTGCATTACAGATTACTGTTGAGGAGACGGTGACTAAACTCATGGTTTATTGTAGTGATAAATGCAAACCTGCCACTGGGATAAATGCAAACCTGCCAAACCTGCCACTGTAGAATTTAACGAAGCACTCGAAGATGAACTCGCGCCTAATAAATGAAATCCAAGACCTTCCTTGATGGTGCCTTCCTCGTTCTCTCAGCCAGGAATGTCTGTCCAACGCAGGCACCAAAATGGCTTCGTCGTAATTACTCCGCGCTCACCAGTGTCGTTAAAAGACGCCCGATATCGCGTGCAGGCGGCCTGCCGCATCCTCACAATGTTTTCCTCCGCCAACCTTTATGCAACCTTCGAAACGACGCTCGGGGCTTATCTGGGGAAGATTTGGAGCCCTTTAGGAGAGGAAGTGTAGTTTATGTTGTTCAACATGTCTGGATAATGTGAGTTCAGAGAAGAGAGAAATTAAGTTGGTTGGGTTGATTAAGTAAATAACAGCCCTGAAATGGTTATCTAAATACAGTGGGGTACGAATAATCTGAAGCTGACGAGACTAAAATATGAATCTGAGCTTTCCGAAAATCTGAATTAAGACAAATCCAGGTTGCTTTAATGTTATGAAATCAAGGAGCAGGAAGAAAATTTTAAATCTTATTTTAAGTTTTCATAATATGAGAAAAATATTATTCCAAAAAGAGGAACATATCTAGTTGGTAATAATTTTTAGCATGATAATATTTATGATATAACATATGAATGTAAATTAATATATTATACCACAGGTATGGTGAAAAAAATTGCTAAAAAGTGGTTTAGATAGGCTGTTGACACTTAATTACCGAGTTTTGCCCATTATTATTCATTTCTTTGAAGAATTTTTATCTGATTTTTTATAAAATATTGATCAAAGTATTAATATTTTTACTCAATAACTTCTGATTATATAATTGCACAAAATTCATTTAGCTACTTCTTGGATTTTAAGTGAATTAGAAAAGAGTTCAGCATTTTAATATGATTTAATAAAATATTGATTAAAGTATTAATATTTTTACTCAATAATTTAATTCCCCAAAATCCTTTTCACATCAAATTAAAATTTCAAAAAACAAGCTTTTCAATTATGCCAAACTTTTTTTCAAAAGAATATTTTCTCCAAATTTCAATAATTTTTTAAACATTTTGTAGAGCATTGTTCTACAATGATTTCCATTAGTTTATCTTCTGATTTTATATATGGTAAACAGTTTTTGAATTATTAATTGCATTAAATCTGATCATATCATCTCAGAGATGAAATAACAGTAAATTTTAAAATCAAAAAATATATATAAATAAATTATGAAACATTACCCTGCCTAGAAGTTTCAAAACTCGAATTTTCTTTAAAAACTGTTTTGTTTTGTTTTAAATTTGAATGATACAAAAAAGTCTATAACAGAAAATACACGTGTCTGTCAACAAATCTCATCAAATGAGGAAAAAATGTCAGTAAGAAATTTAGGCTCTGTTTTTGGTGTAAAAAGATATTTATTTGTAGATGAGTTGTAATAATTTCAACTTTCATTGAAAAATAATCATTCTGGAGCGTATTTAAAAAAATGAAATGGTTATGACGCTGTAATAATAATCAACATTTTAATTTTTAATTTATTAAAAATATTACTTTTATGTGCACATTTCCAAGATATTTATCTGCAAAAGATAGTTTGCTGTATCTATGTTTAAGCTTGTAGAGCAACAACATAAATTCACCTTTATTATAAATTTAAAAAATAGAATAATTTCCTCAGAATTTTAACAATATAAACTTAGAAGATATCATTTGAAGGAAGAGTCCACACTAGATCTGGCCATGATGTATCAAATAAAGTTTACAAGCGGAATCCTTCAGCATCAAAATTTACTATCTATATTAGTTCAATTAATTTTAATTGGTTTAATTTTAAGACTAAGCAATGTTGAAACTGTCTTTAATCCTTTATTTATCAAATTATATCACCATCAATTTTTCAAATTTATTTTTGAACCAATAATTAATTGAGTTTTGATACAAAATAAACAAAAGAATCTTTTTTGAATTAATTTATAATAATTAAACTAATAATAATTGAATTTATAGACTGGACTTATCCTGTTTCTTTGTGACTATTGCATTGAAATGATAATCTGATGCGACTGTTGATGGAAAGTTATTGGAAAGATGGAATACATCAAAAGAATTATTATTTAATAATCCCCATTAGAAACGGGAAATTTTCGGTACTTACGTATTAAAACGTCGATCCGCTAACCTAGCCAAATTTCATTTTGTTGGCCAAAATTCTTTAATACTTTTCAATACGTGGCGAACCAATTTTGGAGCGTATGCGATCTAATAGCGACCGTGTTTTGATTTGACGAAAATGATCGACGGCTTAATACGTAAGTACCAAATTTTCTTAGGGATTTCTGTAATATGATGAAAAGAGGATTTTCGAATCAATATACAATAATGGCAACTGGTCGAAGGCAGCCTCTCAAGCATTTATCCTTCCCAGAGAAATAGAACAAAAGGAATCTCCACCAATTTCCCCGGCTTATTAATATAGTTGATACTCACATACTATGACCGAAATTAATATTATTTGTGTTCGCTCGTTCTTTCGCGTCATACCTTTCTGACAAGACACAGTTATTGTCCTTAGGTTAAGCGTGTCTGCACATGACTGAGAAGAGAAAGCGGGAATATTTCGATGGAAGATTTAATAAAATGGCACTTAGTTGCATAGTTATGCAATTTATACTGCTGTGACAGTGAATAGGGAATAAAAAGGATGGAGGCAGTAAACTGTCGCGAAATAATGCTTCGGCAGTATGGTAGGCTAATAATTGAGAACGATTAAGATATAGTTTTATTAGGGACTTACTAATGAACAAACATTAATGTCAATAAGATAGGGTGACTATTGACCAATTCAACCGTATTTTAAGAAGCCTTTGTTAAATAGATCTTGCTTATTGTTTAAGCTCGTCCAATTTTTTCAATGTCACGCTTTGTTTTAACAGACGGTACATTACATAGGAAGAACCGACAAGAATTATGACTATATTATTTTAATAAAAGAGGCTGCTGAACCTTAGACCCAGAGTATATTAAAAAATCTGCATAAACAAGAGAAAACTATCAGCAGTGTGGGAAGACGCTATCCAATTATCTTTTTATTATGTGAGAACATGTTTTAGATAGACGTTTACAAAGCCACAAAATGCAAGGGCAGAAAATTGACGATTTATCGCTTTTAGGATGAAAAGAAAGTTATAAGGAGTGGATTAGAAGTTTAGGGTGAAAAGAAGATTATTAGAAAGTGATTTAAAAAAAAGGTCTCATTTAACATCTTTTCGTCAGCAAAAAGTTACAACTTTGCACGAATGTCCGCCATGTACCTGATTCTCCTGTTAGGTCAATAAAGGGTAGAATCGTAAGGAGCTATTGCCCGAAAAAACTCAGGTAAGAAAATGGGAATAAATTCGAAACAGCGTGATGTTATATCAAAAGATATGTATAACATTTTTCTAACTGGCAAAAAAAGTTTTGGGACTCGAGCGAAATTGAGGTTTAAAAAAAAACACCATTGATTTTCAAAATATCAATGAATGTGTAATCTGATAATCACGTCATTGTTTTAACCTGATTTTTCATGAAAAAAATTCTGACCTCAAAAAAAAAAATTAGAGCTCGATTTATTTTGAGGTGCTTTCTTTTGTTTCTATCTTATGCTCATCCAACACGTTAGATAATTCAGTGTTATAACCACCAGGGGCGTAGGAAGGCATTATGTTATGCTTACATTTATTAAACCGTGTTAGAGTAGCGTTTCAATAATACACATGCTAGTTTTATTCATATGAAATTAATTTAGATATTCTATTAAGACGTATATTCTATAAAAACATATTCCATCGAAACATAATGTACGTCACGTATTAGAAGTGTAGTATTAATGTAGTGTATTATGTATTGAATGTTGTGAATTATTTAAGTAGTGTATTCTGTTTTTAATACTGTGTATTATTTATGTAGTGTTATGTACTTAATACTGTGTATTATTTATGTAGTGTATTGTGTGTTTAATACTGCGTATTATTTATGTAGTGTTATGTATTTAATACTGTGTATTATTTATATTGTGTATTCTGTTTTTAATACTGTGTATTATTTATATTGTG
>JAOUZG010005735.1:10813824-10829615 GCA_026289955.1 Argiope argentata | reverse complement strand
TTATATTGTGTATTCTGTTTTTAATACTGTGTATTATTTATATTGTGCATTCTGTATTTAGTACTGTGTTTTATTTATATTGTGTATTCTGTTTTTAATACTGTGTATTATTTATATTGTGTATTCTGTATTTAATACTGTGTATTATTTATATTGTGTATTACGTATTTAATACTGTATATTATTTAAATTGTACATTACGTATTTAATACTGCATGTTATTTATGTAGATATTCAAGGTATTCCCCTGGCTTACTTTCAAATGCTGTTATTTCCAAATACTGATGAAAAATTAAGCCCTTATTAGAACAAAACTGAATGGCAGGGTTTCATAATTGAGGACCCTCTCATGATCCCCGAAGGCACATATCTTCCACCTGAGCCCTGGAATCATTCTTCAGGGGGGCGTTCTCGTCCCGCCAGTACAACCCTTTTCCCTAACGACCACTTGCTGTGCCTCTCGTGCAAATCCCTCTCGGCGCTGACCCCTAATGACCGTCGGCCACTCCTAATCATCGTTCGGACGATTGGTCCGCGGAGCTGTCTCGGGTGCTAATGATAGGGAGATGGCCGCACTGATCGGGCGGGGGATTTAGATCGGGATCTATGGCCCTACGACGGAGTGCAGCGGGGAATGTGGGAAATTGGATCGAAGCCATCATTATCAGTCCCTATTACGCTTGTTTTGAAACGTGTTATTTCTGTAAAGAGGATCTATTACAGTATCCGGAATAACAAATACTTTACTCTGAAAAAGACTTTATTCTAAAAAATAACACTTTCTGAAAAGCTTTAAATACCAATCTAATTCTGATTTTAGAATTTCAGCAGGTCAAATTTCTTAGCATATAAATTTACTCGTGTTTATATAATTTTATTAATAATATTGAAGTCAATCTACAAATTCTAAGGGTAGTCCAAAGGTCTTATAGCTCTTATATTACTATATTAACCCTTCTTTGCATGATTTTTTCTTTTAAAAAAAATCAGGGTGATGTAATTAATGCTCTAGATTAAAGGAAAAATATTTAAAAAAATCTTGGTGTAAATAAAAATATGGATTTTGTAAAAAAACAATATAATGGAAATTTACATCATCATGCATTGTCACATATTTAGCTCAGTAGTAAATAAATAAAAAAATATTCTTTACTAAATCTTCTTTATTCTGTATGATAATTTAATTAATTAATAATAAATTAATTTCCATAAAACAATTTAAAATCTCGCTCATTTCTTCCAGTCACAACAAACAGCGGAATGACAAGTTGTAGGCCTGGTAATTGACAGTGACGTTTGCTATTTTTTGGCAACTGCGTATTTTTGTACGCAATAGTCGCTTAAAAAGTTGCCAGCAACAACAAATTTACAGTACAAGGGTTTTGAGTACCTTTTTTTATTGACTAAATATTATGATGGAAATGTCCATCATCATGCAAAGAAGGGTTAATCAAGTGCAGGTTTTATACATGCGTAGGCTAACATTTAATTCTTTACTAGTACTATAATGTTCCCATTTTTTTTATGTATGTGAGGGTGGGTGTTTCATATTTGAGCACGAGTGCTCATAAATTTGTAATTTTTTTTCTCCTAATTTTTCTCATTTCTAGTATTATATTTGCCTGCTTCCTTCAATATAAGGTAATTCGGATAAGAGTGTTTTCAATTCAAAGAAGAGAATAAGAGATTCAAGCGTACTTGAAATAAGCGCATTCTTATTCTAGTACAAGTATTCATTTAAATTCTCTGACATCTTAACGATCCAAATCTGGTTATTCCAATGCAAGTCCAGTGAAGAACAAATCGCCTTTCGGAAATGAAGAGAAGTTAGTTGTTTGATGCTGTTCGTGAGAAATGCCGTTTCCAGTTGATGAAAGATTCAAATTGAGTGTCATTTCAAGCTTCCTGTCGTCCTTCTGAATTAAATATCATAACTCATTAAGGAAATCCTTTGGAACGTCCAGACGCAATTAAAATGCCTCTGGATTAATGATCTCTGTCGGAAGACCAGAGTAGAGAACAAAACGCCATTCGGTAATCCTCGTTTACCGCTGGGTCTGTGATTTGGAGGGCACGATTCGCTAATGTCCGTGCTATTTTAAAGTTTTACGCCAGAACTGATCATGAGCTTTTCTCGATTTATTCCGAAAAATAATACATTTTTAAATTTGAAAGGAAGGAGATTTCTGCTTTCATAATTCAACATAAAACAGCATTTCATTTCTTTAACCCTTTGCGGTCCAATGCCAAGTGTTACTCGACATTCAAGACTGAGCATCATTTTGACGTTTTATATATTTATTTTTCAAATTTAATCGTTAAAAACGCCTACATAATGTTTAAGAGATGTAGATTCATTTTTCAAAGAAATTCGACTTAAAAGAATTATGCATATTTATTTTTCATAGCAATAAACAAATCCTTGTATTAGGTGAATAATTTTGCATCTAATTATTTTTCGGACTGCAATGGGTTAAAGATTTCCTTATATAACAAAATAGTTTTAAATAAATAAATAAAAGTGTATAAATAAATAAAAATATTTAATTTGAAATGTAAGCAAAGGGCAGCATTTATTTCTAACTACAATCGAAGTCAATAAAAAATCAGTACATAATATTTTTATGAATATGACATCTATATATTTAAGTCAAATAGAAAACACATAAAAAAATTTCATCAGACTCTACCATTGGCAGGATTTCACCAATTTTTATTTCATATAAAATTACATGACTTTTATACGTGTCATTAATGATCCCTTATGCCGGCGTCCTGGCATAGAGGTAGCGAATCTTCCCCGTAATCTGGACGTCCAGGGTTCGAGTCCCGGTTTGGGCATGGTTGTTCTTCGCTGTTCTATCTGTAAGGAGTGTGAATGTGCCCTCCCCCTCTGTAAAAAGGTATTGTACAAGAGAAGGTGATGAGTGAGTAGCGAAAGTTGTACGTTTGGCCGTTGTTGGCGCTACTATAAACAAGTGACGCTGATTAGGCTTAAATCGATGACTACCTCAGTGAGCTTGTCCGTGGCAAGTTCCATTAGAAACAACAACAACATTATCCCTTATTCCTTTTTGTCCTTCATTTTCATAAGATATTTCAAAAACACTAGGTCATAGCACATTTTCTATCGAAAAAACCCGTTATAGAGTTCTCTTACCAAAATCAATGAATTAATTTAACTTCAATTTTTTTTATATCGAAGCTTGTGACTTGTAAATAGTTTTCAATCCCTCAGAGATCTTGAAAACTAATACTTTACAAAATATCGGGGAATTGGTAACTGGACCTATATCACCAATTTTCCTCAACTAAAGTCATCACACTGCAATCATAGCTAAACAATTAAAGTTGTATATATTTATAGTTCATGTATAACAATAATAATTGTGATAAAATATAATTCCGCGAAGCTACTTGGCATGACTAAAAAATGTTATTAATAGTAGCCGTCTTCGTTCACCCTATTAGTAAAGTAAATATGGTCAAATCAACCAATGCAACATTCTAAATGATTAGTTGTGTTTGGAAATTGGCGATATTATTCGGCCACGAAAACTTGCCAAATGGTTTCAGTTGTGGAAGCTGAAATTTAAAAATGTGCTTTGCAAAAAAAAAAAAAAAAACGAATTTTATGATAAATCAGGTTAGTTTGTGGCACTAGCTTCATAATCCAGATAACATCTACTATATTGAAGTAAATTTTTAGTATTGTGGTTATGTTACTCGGCTACTGACCTAGCATCGCGGGTTCGTAAGCGACCTTCATCCTGCCGAATTGGTGACCTTGACGACGCAACCTCGTGCAACTGCCGCGGTGCATCTACCCTCAGCAAAAGCCGTCGGACTCACTTGACACAGCAAGCAAAAAGACCCGTCCGATTTACTTGACGTAGCAACCAAAGCAAAACCTTCAGACACACTTGACGCAACAAGCAAACAAAGCCGCCAAACTCACTTGGAGCATTACCACATTCACACGCTCGCCATAGCGATTGGCGCTTAAAAATCGTTTAGAAGGGTGCAGTAGCTTCTAAGGGCATGGAGGCCTGAGCATCCTAAGGCAAAAGTCTGACTTCTAACTCACACACGTCACAAACCCTTTTTAAGGTACGGACTTCATTCATGCATTTCATTTATTCATCCACAAATCAATTTATATCTAGAATAGAGAACCATCGCCTCTGGTCCAGTACCCCCAGTAGTATTATTCTCTACATGGAGGACTTTGTGGCCATAATAGATTTAGCGTCCACCACACACAGTCTTTGGATGGCGGGTTCGACCTCGCAGCCTAACGGATTCAAATCCAATGCCCTACCAACCTAGGCCTATTAATTGGACTATTAATTACAATGACTATAAATTATTGACCAAAAGATTATACTAGCATTGATTTTTCAAAGCCAATTGAGGATTCACCTCCAATTGAGGCAACGCAGAATTTCTTGCATTTTCTACAACAGTTGGGGATAACGCAATACAGATTAGAAATTTTTAATTTTCTTTATTCTGTATTATTTTAATTCGAAAATGCACCAAAATGAATCCGAAAAAAACGAATAATTAACAATGATTAATTTTAAAAGCATCAAAGATTAGCAAAATAAAATGAATCGTTTGAAATAATTGGTTGGAAACTCGTTAATCCTAGACTCATTGGCATGGGGAAAAAACAAATTATATTCTTTACTTATTTGGAGATGGGGAAATGAAGATTTTTGGAAAGGAAATTAGTTTTTTTTTATTAATTAATAAAAATTAATGAATTAATATTTGAAAAAAACTATATTAACATCAAATATCAAATATATTTAAAAATTTACTTGAACTTGAGTTTAAGAATAAAAATACTTTATGAACGATTGAAAATTTGAAGATTTTATATATATATATATATATATATATATATATATATATATATATATATATATATATATATATATATAAACATGTATGGAAATGGAAAGTGAGAGCAAATAGTAGGAATCGAAAAAAAAAATATTTAAAAGAAACCTGGTACTTATTGAAAATCAAAGAGACTTATATAAATGAAAAAAGCTCGAAAATGGGAATTAGTTTTATGATTAATATTATTTTAATGGTTAAGTGACATAGCAAATCGATTTTTTTTAAAGAAATTATCCGATTTGATAAACAACGTTTCCGTGGGGGGAAAACATTTTTTTCACTCTAACTCTAAATTACTTTTGAATCGTAACTGTGACTCTGCCACTTTGTTTGAAACATCGTTAATACTTTCACCACCTGTCTTCCTTAATGATAATGAGAAAAAAATGGCCAACTTATTCGGAGCAAAATGCCTGGGCGCTCATTTCGTTTGACTGATAATGTATCACAAAACCTACTTTCCCATTCACCTTTTTTTTTCTTTCTTTTTTTCATAAAAACCGATACAGATGATGGAAGTGCTAGAGTAAAAAAAAATAATAAAGATTTTCGAACACATTTGTAAAAAAAAGTATCCCAACTTCAACCACTTATAGTTTGAATAATATTTTGTTCCTTCATCGGGTGTTAAATAAGTAGGGGGTCTTTTCTTTCTTTTTAATGTGCCAAACGTTTAGAGAGACAAGATGGATATCGATTTATCATTTCAGACGGAAACATTTAAAAAGATATGTTCTATCCAATAGTTTGATGTAAATAGTATGTTTGAACATTTTTTGTGGAAATAAGAAATGAGATCTCTTTTTAAAGCAAGATATATGGCGTTTAGATTTGTTTCTCTCTTTTTTTATTCGTGAGGGGTGGGGAGAGGATGTCATCAAACATCAAATCAAGCAAACGCCCTTTTTTTCTCATTTTAACGCAATATGATTAGGAAGAGACAAACAGATCATTGAAAAGTTCTATTAAGATCATTTTATACCGAATAAAAGATCCAAAGATTTCTTTTCCTAATACCTAACCTCTTAACCGGTTTGCCCATATGGTATGCGTACACCGATTTATCTCACTTTTATACTTTTAGACAACAATTAAGCTAATCATAATTGTTATAATGCTATACAAAAATTGCATAAAATAAATAAATATCTTAAATGTTTTATATGATTTTTCGATGGAATCAAAACGACAAAACATATCCAAATTTGAACTCTAATTTCACATCAAAGAAAATAAATCAGAGAAGGGATTAATAATTTATCATTGTTTACTCGGAAAATGATTATCTTAAAGTTATTATGCGCTTTGGTTGATTTTCTTCATATTCAAATATAATCTTGAAGGTAATATGTGGAGTATATAGATTAAAAATTAAATGTTAGGATTTTCTTAGGTCGCATATTTTGTTGTTATAATCCAGTTGTTGGTCTATAAGTAATGTTTGTCACAGTTATAGTCATTTTAGAATAATAATTATCACATTCATAACATTATTTAGTGATAATACTAGGTATATATTCAGCAGAAATTTTAAATAGTGATTACCCCTGTTATAATGACAGTTGAACTATAAATAATAAATATTCACAGTTAGAATCATTGCAAAATTAGAAGTAATGTTTATCCAAGTTATAATATTATTGAACATTTTGAAGTGACAGATACAAGTACTGTTACTGTTGAATTCTTAAATACTGATTGTCATAATAATACAGTCATTGTTAAACTCTTAAATAGTGATTGTCGCAATAATACAGTCATTATTTAATTCTTAAATAGTGATTGCTACAGTTGTACAGTCACTGTTACATTCTTAAATAATGATTGTAACAATTATACATAGCGATTAATACATTGTTAAACTCCTAAATATTGTTTATCCCCTCGATATTCGAATAAAATACTATAATATACTATTCTATACTTTCATTCTACTACAATAATCTCTTTTATTACGACTGCATGCCTGTGAAGTTTATGGTATTTTTATCATGTGAGAACATGTTTTGGTTAGGAGGTTTTGGTGTCTCCGAAATTTGAAGGCAAGAAATGTTCGCTTTTTTCTTTGGTAGATAGCGAGTCACTTGACCCATGACATTTGAGATTTGTTTTGCCAATATTGTTGGGATAATTAATTGAAGTTACTATCAATTGCTTTTTGTTTGTCGTTTCTAAGAAATGACGTTATCTTGCAGTTTGTTTACGATTTCTTACTTTTAAATAATCTCGTGTTCAGAAGATCATAATTTTCTTTTTCTTTTGGAATTCTCTTTCAGTTTTAACTATCGCAATTTTGTAATACTCAACTTATATTTATTCTTTAATGATATTATAAGCGCATTTTTACTAATTGTATTTCTTAAAATACTGTAATAATGTAATTTTAATATCACTCTGCATTACGTTCATTGGATTTTACCACATATATGCAATAGCTTCCACCTATTAGTGAACTTTTTGGCGAAATTATTGGGGTTTTTTTTAATCTTAAAACCGGTCGAGCTCCAAACTTTGTTTGCCAGATAAAAAGACTGAAAATAAAAGTTTAAAAAATTATCATTAGAGAGAGAGAGAAGTCGAGCAATTTTTTCAAACCAGTTTACAGTAGTTAATGAATTAAATTAAGACAAATAATAGCTTAAAAAAATAATAGTCTCAGATAACTTGAAATTTGGACCGTAAATTTCATTTTTTTATTTTAGCTATTTTCTTTTTAACCTGCTGCACATATTTATTTGATCGAAGACTCATTAAATATATTCTTTTAATAATTCAATTTGATACATTTGGTAGAATATAAATTAATTCATTGCATGCTTCAAATGAACCGTATTGTGGCCGTATCATTCAGCAGTATGTTAATAAAAGAAAAATTTGTATCAAAAAGAGAAACAAAATATTCTTTACAAATAAAGTTTAGTATGTAATGAAATTCTCAACATTTCCAAAACATTCCAGATTTCCTAATTTTAAAGTCAGGCATAAAAGAACAGCGGGACCACCCCTACTCCATTCGGCTTAATCGATACATGTTCCCCGCTGATACGAGAATCGAAGAGAAATTTCATAGCTCGATTGGAACAAATCATGTTCTTCCTCAAGGAAAATGAGAATTGTGTAAGATGGAGGAAACCAGAAATCCCATTAGTATTCCTCCCTTTCACGGTTTGGAGTCGAAATTAAAATTTCCATGTTTTCTCGGAGGATCCTACCCCGGTGATCTCTCCTTGTTATCTTTTGCTGAATTAAAATCCGCTTCAATCTTTGGAAAAATTTGGATTCGATTTTTCTCCCAGAGATTTTATCAAGTTTCTATGATTGCGCTTTCGGATATTCGCTGATTTCCTTCCAGCGAATATCCGAAGATCTTCATTTGGTGAGCGGGGAAAAATATGCTCGTTTTCTGTTTAAATCAATATTCCCATTTTTAGTTCTTTTATTTTATTTGAAAGAATGTCGAAGATCTTTTTATCAGTAATTTGTTATACAGAACTGAATTTTTCTATTATTTCAACCACTGGAAAGTTTATAGTCAGAAAATCCTGATTAATAATAATGTTATAATTCTTCTATAAAACGTCTACTTCTAATAAAACACTTTTAAAAGAATTTTAGAATTTTTTATAATCAATAATAAATTGAAATTTTTAATTTATGAGGCATGTTATTTGTATACATAACTGCTAACTTCACGTGAAGTTTTATATAGCTATTCTTTGTATTAACACTATGCTGCGCTGATAAATGTATCAATATTTTTTCTTCATTTTTTTCAGAGTAATTTTTATTTATAACAAACGTGAAAAAAAATTCTTTGAGGTGTGTGAAAGAGCCCCTCCTGTAAAAAAAAAGATAGTGCAAGCGAGTATATGAGTGTCATCTTCATATGAGTTAGAAGTCAGAATTCTGCCCTCGGGTTCTCAGGGGCATTTGAACTCAGAGGCAGTTGCACAAACTCGATTTAAAATGCTGACTTCATCAGCACGTTTATCAAATGACATAAATAACATTTATGAACACAGGAATTAGAATTCATGATACTAAAATAATTATAGAGTCATTTTCTAGCAACAGACTTGTCAAGTGCCATAAATAACAATTATGAACACAACATTTAAATTCATGATAGTAAAATTAGTTATAAAGAGTCATTTTCTAGTAACAGGCTTGTCAAATGTCATAAATAACAATAACAATTATGAGCACAAAAATTATAATTCATGATAATAAAACAATTATAAAGAGTCATTTTTTAGTAATAGTATATTAAATTCCTTTAAAAATAAAATTAAAATTCATTTGCATCTTTAGTTTAATTTTGTCCAGCTGGTTACGTGTAATTTGATATTCATGAATCCTCAATAGAGTATTTTCAAACGTCAAACTGTACCAGGCTTTAAAATACCTTACTATTAACCGCTTTAACATCACCATTCAGTTCCGTAACACAATAAAACCTATCTATCTCGAATTGCTTGGATCAGCTATCTTAGCCCTTTGCACTCCGATGGTGCTTCCGACTCAACATTCAAGTCTGTGCATCACTTTGGCGCTTTACTTATTTGTTTTTCAAATTTAATTGTTAAAAACGCCTACATAATGGTTAAGAGATGTAGATTCATTTATCAAAGAAATTCGACTTAAAAGAATTATGTATATTTATTTTTCATAACAATAAACAAATCTTTGTATTAGGTGAATAATTTTAAATCTCATTATTTTTCGGACTGCAAAGGGTTAAACTGAATTAAAATGGATATAAATAGAATCTGTCTATTCTACATACCTGTGAAAGGATAGATGAATATCCCTAGAAGCTTTTTTTTCGCATCCAATTGCACAGCAATAGTTAAGCATAGCTTAAATAAGCTTTAAAATTTAACAGTTAAAAGCGAGAAAAGATATTCCATTGAAATATAGTGAGAAATGGATAATGCGGTAACAGTGAATACGAATTCTGTCTTCAAAGCAAGTGTTTATCTTGTCTTACACCGAATTAGGGTTGCACTCCCTTTATATTAGTACACCAACTCTTTGGTAAATACTGTTTTGAAAAATTATTCTCTTTCATAGATTTTAAAACTAATTATTTCAATGTGCTCAAACCAAATTTGACATCCATATCTTCATTACCTTGTTTCTCCAAAAGAATTATCTGCGAAGAATAATCAACTACCCAATACACACAAGCCATAAGCAGGTAAGAAATATCAGCGATCAGTATTAAGAATTATCTACTGAAATCCAACATTGTTTTGAGTCTAGTCAACTTCGGTATTCGCGACTAGTGACTTTTGGCGTCAAAGCTTTTTATGCTTTGACGCCAAGTTATTATTGTAAACTCCATGTTTTATTTTAAATTTTTTTCTAAACTGGATTATTACGAAGTCCAATGTGCTGAGTCCAGCAAATTTTATTACTCAAGTTTACATTTCAACCAAAACAGAACCCGGGGAGTGTTTATGAATGTACATATGAATAATGCTAAAAAATTGCTAACAGAAACATCCAATAGAAAAAGAGGAAACGAAAGAATTCGTTTAAGTACATGAAAGACTGGATGAAATACTGATCAGATACAAACACTGCGCTTCCATTTCGCAATTCATTATATTCTCGTTTCACGGAACGGTTGGATGTTATGTCTATCATTTTTTTTGAGTTTGGAAATATTTTTTTTCAATTAGCAAATCCGTATTTATTTTAATCCGATTTTAATGATGAGTTGAGGTTTGGGAGTGTCGTGTATAAAGATTCCCCAGCAAGGAAGTTAATGTTGGCGAGAGAGATAAAAGTTCTACGGAAAGCGATACTAAGGAAAGAGAATAGAATCAATAAAGGGTCACTAGCTTCCCATTTTATTTATATACTTTTAAATGCTAGATTATGTCAAAATCTGGTGAGCTTGTGTCTTCTATTTAATGATATCCTCACTTCTGGATTTTATTGCAAATACTTTCTTTCGCTATTATTATTTTTGCTTAATATTTAGCATTACATATTTTTTTGTTAATTGATCATCATTTGTTTCAAATCGATTTCCATGCTTCCTTTTAGTCTGAATGCTTATGAGCATTATGTTCTCACTGGAAGGCAACAAAAGTGTTGGTGTAACTATGTATTTACATCGAAAAATTAGTACGAATGCTAAGTTTTTTTTAAATTTATTCTACCAACACGCAGGAGATTTTCTGGCGCAACTTCTGTTAGTTAATCTGCGGAAATCATAGATATATTGTTAATAGGCATGCCCAGCTAAGTCTTCTAATGAATGAAGAAAACTATTTCAACGTTTACTGGAAACTCAGAATTCTAACACATTGCGCAAATAAAAAAGAAAAGGGGCAGAAAAATTATATTAAAAAAACAGTAAACAGAAAATAACCATGCAAAAGCACCTAGTAGCAAATATAAAGATAAAATGAAATCTGCTATGCATGTTTCTGTGCATCATGTCGGAACATCATTTCCTGCACGGCCAAGTATCACGTGCTGGTGCAAGTTAAATTATATTTTTATTCGTTTCAATTGTTTCATAGAATGAGTCACTTTAGTATGGTTATTTTAATTTTATATTTTTAATAAAAATATCACATTTCCTATTTATTTCATACAATCACGTGCTTAAAATGACATTTTTCTGCGTTTTATTTGCTGTTGCCATTAACTTATTTTTTTAAAAAAATCAGAGCTTTTGTAAATGCTTTGGCAACGCATTATTAAAAGATGATATTTTGAGATGTTCGTGCAGATAATAAAATTTTAATTTTTCACCCACTGATTTTTGTTAATGCCAAAAACCTCATCCCCAAAACACCATCACGTTCTGACATAATAAGTTCTATGTATTATATAATGTGCCTCTTTAGATAAATGTACATGTTGATCAAAATGAAATATTGACATTATATACTAAGACATTTTCTGTGCGAAAACAAAGACCGAATGAAATCAATTTTATGCACGCTTTCTTTAATATAAAATTCCAGCTTTATAATAATTTATATTTCTGTCGATAGGGATAAAAACAACTCTGTAGTTCAAATAAATTATTTATGAAACAACACCTGCAATAGCTTTTGCATTTATATAAAAAAAATAAAAAATTTTAAACCACACATGCACTGCTAATGCATTCATTATAGCTTAACCAACAACAGTAGTTACAGTCTCTTAATTTTATTTCGTTCGTGGACTCGTTCAGGGTTCATTAAACTGTTCCTAATTTCTTAAAAACTTAGGAACATAAATGAAAACTTTGAAAGGATATCGGCATATACCTTTCATCTATACTACTATTATAAATGTGAAGATTTGTATGGATGGATGTTAGTCAATCAAGCTAGAATTGCTGAATAATAAATGAAATTCAGAACAGAAATAGATTATAGTCTAGAATAGAACAAAGGCTATCATTTATTACGGTTAATTAAATGATAAATTTTTTTATTGATTAAAAACTAACTTTCACGCCAAAAATCTTTATTTCCCCACCGCCAAAAGAATAAGGCTTAACTTGTTTTCGACCGGCTATTTCAAACAATTCTGCTCATTTTCCTAGTGTTTGATAGACTTGAAATTAAACATTATTAATTAATCGATCTTTCGGATTCATTCTGAAGTACTTTTGAATTAAAATAGTACTTTTCCATTAACCGAGCGCAAACGAAAAATCACCAAATATGGCGATTTTAAAGTAGAATTCTGGAAAATTCTTTGGCGATTTTTCGTTGGCGCTGGAAAATGGAAAAGCCCCGACTTTTTTCTATAATTTCGTTAATTTGCTGCAGCGTTCATCGAAACCTTACGATTGGAAACTCTATTATTGCCGTTCCCGTTTACATTCAGCCATTTCTCTAAAATTTGGCAACAAAAACAACTTTTTTGGCGAAAATTATTTTTAATTGTTTTTTCCTCAAAATATCCACACGTACGAAGCCATGGGTAAAAGTTAGTCTTTCATAATTTCTTAAATGCGTCAGAAATAGTGTTATTTTATGCTAAAGTTATTGGATAATTAGTCTTGATCAGCTGCTACCCTAGTCATTCAAATGATAGTTTAATGGGAAAATGCTTATTGTTCTCTTTATAGAGACTGAAGAATTTGAAATACTTGGTATTATGTGCAAAATATTATTATAGACCTACTTTTTTCTTATCTGCTGAAATATGAACTACTTTTTATTTTCTCGTAAACGAAATGTATAGAAAGTATTGCTATCAAAAAATATGACCACCACGTCAACAAATCTTTTTTGATGAATATTTGAGTTTCAATTTTTTCGGAAAAGGTACTAATCAAGGGAAATCGTTTGAAGTCACATGCGATAATATTAAATGAAATAAAATAATATTAATAAATGAATGGACTATAAAAAATTTTAAAAAAATTTAACCAAATCGTATTATCTTGTATTAGAAATGTTGGAATCTGAATATAGCATTTCTTAAGCTTGTTAAAAAGAAAAAATAATAGTATGCATTAATTTCGCCCATTTTTAAATTCTGCTTTGTAATTAGATGCTAAAAAATTATTCATATTATCTATTTCTTTTTGGTACAGTTTAAAGATTAATTGAAAATAAATCTTTTAATTCTGAATCACGATCAAGGAACAAGTATAAACTGCCGTCCCTGTCTCGAAACTTTTATCTTGCATTAGTATTATGACATTGGAAATAATAAAACAAATTTAATGCAATGGTGGATCAACAGTAAAGGACAGCAGGTCTTGAGCTTGAGATTCTCTAACAATAAATCTGTAATCAGGTCATCTTAACCCTACTTTTAGTCGAATTAATTGTAAAAAAATGTGTAGAAATTATAGTGATATATGCCAGGTATTAATTTTGATTGGAAGCAATTTCACTGCAGAACATACAAGCTTTTAAGAATCTCTTTTCTCATTCAAGCAAAAGACGAGATATTTTCATCATCATTAAATATCACGGTTTTGTAGGAAAAAATAACACAAAAAGATGATTGTTTGTCTTTAATTATATATAAAGATTCCCATTCATTTTGACATCTAAATGCTGAGCGCTCATTTCTATGCCATTTCTTAAATTTCATACATCTTCAATAAAAAAAAAATTTGATGCTCATCAAATTAATATATCAAATCTTTCACGGATTCAAGTTTCAATTCCTCCAAACCATAAACTAACTCTTAACTCGTCGTGATGAGGGACAATCACTCAAAAAGACGTTTGTAGGTGCTTGCGTAACAGACAGTCGATCTTTATCGCCAAATTTGAAGGCGTCGCAAATGAGTTTCTAAACCATCATTATTTTAAAAATTGTTCAAATCTTAACTATTGTCCGCCATTTTTTTTTCTTTTTTTGTTTCGTTGACTTCGACGGTTTCTCGCCAAATTTGAATCCGTCGCCAATGAGCTATTAAACCACTGGCGGCGACGATCTAATATGTAAGTACCCATTTGTATTATAACAAAACTATCTACACAACTTTAATTGGAAACCAATTTACTTTTAAAAAAATACATGCTTTATATTTTTTTTAAAAGATGCTCGTATTACAACTAAAATGAAAAATGCTTTCACAGTATCATGCAATAGCAAGTTTTTATATGAAAGATTAAAAAAAAAAGGATAGAAAGTTTTTTTTTTTTTTGATAAATGCCATTTATCACATCCCTTTACTTTTAATGTAAAACTTTGATAAATTGAAAGGATTTTTTTTCCATATTTCCATTAGGATACTTAAGACAAGAAAACGTCGCCATTAGAGCCAACAGAAAAAAAAAAGGATTCTGTCAGTAACCGCAGAAAGGGCAGTCGAAATCCATTAATGGAAATAAATGCCGCTTCTCTGCCGGGGCTGATTAATACAAATGCCTGCCTTGCAGCAACCCGATGCCTCCCTTCGTCAAACGCAAATGCAATTTTAAATGGACAGAGACTTATCAGACACTTCGACGGAGATAAGAACTAATGTTTCTGACTTGAGATATCGACAATTTAATGAAGAAGTTGTGTATGCGAAATGTTCCACTCCGCGCAGGGGGGAAAAATCGTTTCAAAAAGTTGTAGCATTTAAAGTACTTTTTTTTTCAATGAACGACTGAAAATGATAATCTTCATATCAAAATAAAAGACAGGTGGGAAAAGATGGTAATTAAATTTCTTAGAAATGGTCGGAGGATTTTTTTCCCTGTTCTTTTGTAGCTTTGATTTGTAAAAGCTGCTGCGTCCTTTTTTTCTTTGATAGAAAGAAAAAAAGAAATGCTCCGATAAACATGTACTTAATATGTCATTTTCATAGACATTTTTATATCTATGATTGACGTAACTAGCAGTCTTTTCAGATTCGATTTTGGACTAGAAAGTCGAAATAAAGTTGCAGGAAATCGACTCGCATGATTCCCGAGCGCTACTTAAATGTATTTGAAGAAATTATTTAAAATCCATATAATACAGACATTTTTGTTTCTTAACATGAAGAAGTGACACTTAAGATAAAAAATCGCATTATAAAAAATAAGAGTATTTGGGATTTAGGAATATTAATAAAATTAGATTACAAAGAAACAAGAAGGTTTACACAAATTTATTTACTTTACTTATTTTAGCGATATTTCTTCATAATGTTATAATATGCATGTTATTATCATGTGAGAACATGATGTTTTGGTTAGGAGGTTTTGATGTTTCCAAAAATTAAGGGCAAAAAGTAATTTTACCCACTTTTGCCAGTATTGCATTATTATTATATACGCTTCTTTGACAACAGATGCGTTTTTAAAAGGTTGACGAATTAAAACATTATAGTTATTTCATCGGAAAATCGGTCGAGCTCCAAAACTTTATTTACCAGCAAGAAAAATTAAAAATGAAAGTTTAAAAATAAATTTTATATT
>JAOUZG010005735.1:10793858-10808824 GCA_026289955.1 Argiope argentata | reverse complement strand
AATGAATAAAATGCATGAATGAAGTTCACCCCGTAAAAAGTTTTGCGACGTGCGTGAGCTAAAAGTCAGACGCCTGTCTTCTCCGCGTACGATACCCTCAGAAGCTACTGCACCCATCCATCCGTTCTAAAATGAAACATGAGAACAACAAAAATTGTAATTATTAAATAGAAAGTAACTGAAACAAAAAAAAATCTTTGTTGGCCTTAGTAAGAGTTGACTTAAAAATGTTTTTAATATTAATTGTTTAAGTAGCAAAATACATTTTTGAAATTTTGTCTATAAATAAAAATGATTAATTTTTAAATAATTAAAATTCTAATCTACATTTTTTTAATTCTCTAAACGTTCTTCTTCTGCAAATTATTTGTGCCTAGTTTAGTAACTCTACCTTAAGCGGTTTGAATTGCACAGAGCCAACGCACCGACTTCCGCACATTCTCCTTCATTACAGTTGAAGATTTGATAAAAGGAAAAATGCTCCATAATTCATCAATACAAGTGTAACAAAGAGAAAATGCCTTCATTGTGTATTACTATGAATTTCGAAGACTTGACACCTTTCTTTATGACATCCTGAATTTTTAAAAGGAATTACAATTCGAATTTAAGTGACCGTTTCTAAAATCGCGCATTTATGAATCACTGGACATTCTGGAGTTAAACAACGATTATTTCAGAGCTGAATAGGGTTTTTTTTTACTTATTCCTGGACAGATTGGAGGAAACTTCAGCTTTAATTATTATTTTTTAATTAAACTGATTTTTGCATTCGATTGCAAGTTGCTAGTTTTAACATAAGATATTGAATATTCGTTTGTAACTTGCTCTTCCATTTTTAAAATTAATTGAAGGTTAAAAAAAGGGATTTTCTTTCAGTTGGAGATTTTCTATCCAGTGACATCTCAAACATTAGGATAAGAAGCTCTTGTATGGTGATTGAATCTCGTTTCTTGGCTGAGTCGAGTAACCTCCATGATGGGAAGTATTTCCTTTGGAGTGGATTTACCGTGGTCAAAAGAGGAAAAGCCTTATTGCATTACGTTCAGTCATTCAGTTTACCCCAGAAGCTTCAACTCAACGGATGTAACTCTAACGTGATTTCCAACACATTATTTTCTGTTAGATATACTTTTTACTTAGTAGAAATAAGTTAAATTAATACATCCGTCATTATTCAGAACATTTTTTCTGATAAGGTGGGCAATATTCTAGTTGATAAATTTTAACATCATTCTAGTGGAGGTATCCTCAATAAAATTAAGGTACTTCAAACCCATATATACATTGGTTTTCCCGTGAAAAGTAAACAAGGTGCCTCACTAGTATATTTACATTTTTAAGAATCTTAAACTGATTTGAAAGTCAAAAAAATCCCTAGATTGGAAGATAGGAATTGTCAAATAGCATTCATCAGTAACGAGCAGCTAACAGATAAACAAATGATGAGTGGAATCTATAAATGACAGTTTTAGAGTTTTCTTCGCTTTAAGAAACAAAATCGTGTTTTAAGCTCTAATTCCACTTCTTTAAGTACGAGAATAGGAAGTCTGTGATAATTTCAAAGTCATTAGTAAATATTTAAAAAAGGCAAGTTAATAGTTAAAGATTATATTAGTCAATCAGTAAATGATAGCAAAATTGATTCTTTATTAGTTTTATAGGTTCAACTTCGACAAGAAAATCTCAAAATTAAAGCTACATATATTTTTAATTTCCCCATTGCTATCATTTAAAATTATTACAAGCAAAACCTCAAGTACAACGTCGATGGCTTCAACGTCTATATCTTGTCTTTTGACAAACAACCGTAATAAATATTGTTTCCCATCAATTTTATTTGTCTATTTATGAACTTCTTTATGGTACCAAGTTAAATGAAAATCTGTGTTAGAGACTATGCTCACTGTCACGTCCATTTATCATCATTGCTCTCTGGGGAATTGCTTGGAATCAGCAAATTGGTCCATTATATGCATGCCGATTAAAATTCTGATGAGACCAGCTAAAAAATTTGTTATTTAGATACAATCAGAAAACAAGGCAAGTTGGGGAATCATGTATTCGATTATTCTGGAAAGTCTCTAATCCGACTCAAGAGAGCCCCTTTTTCTGCCGATTGAAAGATTCTACTTTATGTCCAAGAGCAACTATAAAAAGCGCTATATAAAGCAGGAGTTTTCAGAATGGATGCAGTTTCTCAAAGATAAATCTTGTCTTACGGCCGAAGTTAGACGTTTAAAAACAAAACAAAAAATCTGAAAGTAAGGAAACTACAACACCTACAAAAATTATCAGCAGGCAAAGTAAACAACCGCCACAGAGCCATGATGACATTGTTAGACCCAGACGCTTTGAGAATTTTCGGGAGAGAGGATGATACTTTCAAGGTAATTTGATTATATACTTGCATTTAATTTACAAAAATTAGATACTCGAATTTATTCAATTTAAATTCAAGAACTATTTGAATTTTAGAACATTATTCATAGAATTTTTTGAAAAGTTTCAAATTTGCCTACAACTCAGAGTAATACTATCTTTTTCAAAGTTGTTTTACAAATATACATGTCAATACCGCTGACAAATTTTATGCTAGAATAATTAGATTAAATTAGATTTATATTTGGGGGTGAGATATTTGGTTTTAAGATTTAATTTTAAATTATTTTTCATACATGAATTAATGAATCAAATGATTTTGAAGGGAATTATGTTTTGTAATTCCATTCACTATAATTATTGTAAACTACTGATATAAAGGGTTAAAATAAAAATAATTAAAAATTTGGGTTTCAAACTTAAAGAAATGAAGCAGACATCGAAACTTGCATTACCTAAAATCGAAAATACCATTCACACTTGAAAAATATTCATCCATCTATGATAAATCTCCACCAATGAAAATTCTACAGATCTTGAAACACATTCTTCTTCATTTTTTTTTCTAATTCCTAATATATATATATCTTGTTCAAATTTTCAATCGCTAATAAAATACTTTTTTTTTCATCCACTCAAGTTCAAGTAAATTTTTTTAGACTTGTAGTGGATGACATTTGATTTTAATTCAGTTTTATCAAATATTAATTCATTAATTTCTATTAATTAATTAAAAACTAACTCTCTTGCCAAAAAATCATCATTTCTCCAGCGCCAAATAAGTAACGAATTAAGTTTCCGCCCACACACACACACTAATGAGATTAGGTTTAACATGTATTCGGCCGATTATTTTAAACAATTCTGTTTATTTTCATAATGTTTGATGCATTTAAAATTAAACACCGCTAATTAATCGACTTATCTGATTCATTTTGAGGTACTTTCCAATTAAAATAATACAGAGTAAAGAAAATTAGAAATTTCTAATCTTCATTGTGTTACTATAACTAGTGTAGAAAATTCACACATTTTTCGTTGCCGTAATTTGCTTTGAATCCTCAATTGGCGTTGAAAATTCAATGCTAGCATAATTTCTGATCAATTATTTACAGTAATTGTAATTATTAGGCCGAAGGTGTTTTTTTGTGAATCTAAATTCGTATCTTTTTCCTAACTGGTTCTTGAATTGTTTTATGAAAATTAAGCTGATTTACCTGCACTTCCGTGCTCGGTGGGGGTTGCCTTGCGGCGGCTCATCGTTATATCCGAATGGCTTCGGCCGAGACGGAGTATACCTATGCCATACGCTGGTTGGTAGGGCGTTGGATTCTCATCCCTTGGGCTGCGAATTCAAAGCTGCCATCCGAAAACTCTCCGTATGTTGTGAGTATTAAATATGTTGTGATCACGAAGTTCTCCATGTGGAGAGAGTAATACCACTGGCGGTACTCTGTCAAAGGTGATCATTTTCTGTTACGATCTGTGGATGAATGAAGTCTGCCCCGTAAAAAGGGTCTGTGACGTGTGTGAGCTAGAAGTTAGGCTTCTGCCTTCTGGTTCTCAGGAGTTCATCCCTCAGAAGCTTCTGCACTCCTTCCATTGTGAAGCGGACCGGGAGAACAACAATTGTAATTATTTAAAAAAAGGTAACAAAAATCAAATTTTTCCTAATTACGTAAGTAGAAATTGTTTAGTATATTACTAGTTTTAGTTTGTATTTCAGTGTCCCAGTTCTTAGAATACCTTATAGATTTTTTTCTTTGATAAATTATTTATATTTGTTGATCAAATTTTATTTAAAAAAATTACAGATACACAGTGGAAAATATTAAAAATAGAGTACTGAAATCATGACTTTTCCGTCCAGAAAACAATTTTTCCCTCTCACTGGCAAGTTAATTTTAATAACAAAGTGATAACAGTTTACATTTACTTTCTATAGATGGCAGCACTACCTATTCTAACTTTATAAGTTCTAGCAGATAAATAACATTAATACCTCATTATCTAGGGATTGTGGGCTCGGTATCTTAATATTCACTGCTAATCATAACTTTTTTTTATATAAAACAGTATTAATGAATATAAATACGATTGTTTAGCATATATATATCTTTAAATACATTAGTTGACTTATCTAAAATAAATACGTTTGTTATTATTGAAAATAAAATATATTATCCTATGAAGTTTAAAAAACAGCCTTCGAGAAGATATTGACGATTAATCTTGAAGACAAATCAATATAGAAACAAACTACGAAATATTTTTAAATAATAAAATATGTGGCTTAATAAATGAAATAAATGCTTAAATTCTTTGATATTTTGCCACGTTGTAACTTACAAGATTGGCTTTCAGTGAATATCACCCCAATAATACGATCTTGATTCTGATCGATCCTGATTCTACATATCATGTGAATACATAAAAATATTTCTTTATTGGCATACACAAAGAAATGAAGGTTCGGTTTAGCTGAACGTCCCGTTGTAAAGCAACACTATGGCTATTTTGAGATGGGCCATGTAATTTTGAACTGTGGTCAGATGAGGAGAACAACACCTGATCTGGCACCCCCCCCACACACACACACTACACCAGCAAGAGAACGTTTGTCCCTCACAGCAGTTCTTCGGTGGAACCGGGTCTCGAACCCGAAACAGTACAGCTCACGAGCCGAGGCCTTAACACCAGGCCACCGCGGTTCCACAGAAAAATAAAATATTCATTGATTGCATAAAATCTGGGATCTAATCAATAATAAACCAGGTGGAGTGGTCTTTCCTTAACGTTCTTACATAATCTCTAACAAACTTGTCATATCGGAGAAGGCTTTACCTGTTATTAATGTACAATAGCTACAAAGTATTCTTTGGCGTAAATTAAGCATCCTTGGCATCCTTGGCGAGATTTTTAAAGGTTAATTGGCATTCAATTACTAGTATTCAAAAAGCGAATTTACGTTTCAGACATGATTTCCTCAACCAATTGAAATAAAAATTTGACACAAAACTTAGAAACATGTCTGAAAAATCTAATACAAATGAAAAAAATATCAAAGGCTAACTTGAAGCACTGAAGCGTCATAATAGAAAAAAATATGATGAAGATACTTTTACGACCACATCCATTACCTCAATTAGACATGAAGTTAAACTCCGACTTTTTCTGGGATACTTGATCTAAAGAGATCACTATTGAATTTGAAATTCTGGGAAAGTATACAAGATTCGAAATTGTTGGAAAAAAGCTACATAATTTGAATTTTAAAAAAAATCACGTATATGGATCTTGATGGAATCGGCAAAGATAAGAAGTTGTACAGAGTTTGTCCAAGATTGTTAGTGTCTTCCAAAGATTATCAAACGTGGAAGAATTTTTAAAAACTTAGACTGATATTCAAGTGTTCAACGACGCAAATGATAAAGATATTTTGGCAGAGTTCATTCTAGATCATTAGAGTTATGGATATGAGACAGCTGAATGTGAGAATATTATATTTTTATAACATTCTTCAGGATTATATATCAGCAATACATTTCTGAGAGAAAATAATTAGTACTTTTCAAATAATATTGAAAAATTGACATTTCAATGGAATATAGCTAATGTGTGGCTGATTGCACAAAAAAAATCTATTTACTTAAATATTTGAATAAAAACTAATTGGTTTTAAAAATGAGTATATTAGGGAATCAAATAAAGAAAATGTTTAACTAAAATCGATTTTAAAGTTTGAACATTAAAATTAAAAATTTTTTATCAATAATGCGCCATCAATAATTAAAAATCAAATAATTTTAAATTAAATAACTTTAAAATGTCAATAACCAGTTATTCGACCATCAAGTATATATTTAAAGAAACTAGTTTCCAGCAATTACTGTTATATTTATTTTCAACAACTTTATTTTTATGAAATGAAATGATACTTATACACGTTATCAAAGCTTTCCATTATACATTAGTGTCCAATTTCGAAGAAAATCTTGCAAACATCCTTTCACCAAGCATATACTCTAGAGGTTTTGATATACTTTTTTTGTCAGGGTCATTAAATAAAATGTCTAATTTACGAATTTCTCTTATTTTTATTTTATATGAAAGCTCTTTGATCATTAACGTCAAATTCAAACAATTTTTTTGTCGTGGTCATTAAATAAAATATATAATGCACACATTTCTCTTATTTTTTTTATTTTATATGAAAGCTCTTAGATCATTAATGTCAAACTTCAAACTCTAAATTCAGTGAGACAGAAGACCTTCATGTCCAAGAGCCATCTATCGTAACTAAAGTGTTCCCACTAGCATGCTGTCAATACACAAATACGAGTATTCTTTACACTACTGCGACAACGTCTCATTGGATGAAAATTAAATTCTGAGCACACGTGATGTTTAAGACCTTGCTCAAGATTCATAATTTTATGTTGACAAATTAAGAGGACACTACACTTTTAGTACAGAGTTTATAAGAAAGTTTCCGGGAGACCACTCTTGCTCTTTGAAGCAATTGAATTAGATCCAATCTCTGGGATCTTACAGCATTCCCAAGAGCCGAGCTCGTCAGTTCGTTAAACTCCATTTTACTTTATGCAAAAACAAATTATGGTAAAGGTTACTTATAGTGTGCCCCTTACCGCGCCAAGGATGCCAAGTCGCCAATAAAGATGGCGGACACTGTAAACAAACACTTTTATGGGTTAGTGACGGTTACGACTTTTCGAAATATAATGATTATTTTTTTAATCGATATTTATTGTCTTTTTATTATTTTTTTTTTCAGGGCCGGGAGCGGGAAACTAGTAGCTTCACTAGCACATTGAACATAAGGAATGTGCGGATAACATGAGCTGTAAGTAATAAATAATCGAGAAAGACAAAGATGCAAAAAGAATGGATAGAATAGGAAAATTTTAAAGACTATATGTACAAACTTGAAGTATTTAATCCAATCACCCTTCATCCATTTCTTAGGTTCGAAATGTTTTTTTTCCCTCCCATTCACCTGTCATCCACTCTTGAATAATTGCCGACATAATAACTAGCGAAGAAAATAAACGATAGAGCTGTGAAAGAATGACGAGAAATGCGAATAATTCTATTGGAGATGGTTTTTAAAGAAAGAAACCAGACGACTTCGTAAAGAAATAAAGCAGACGATTTCGAGAAATCGCATACTGACAATTAAAATGAGTAAAGGAATAAATATTTTATATTCACATAAAAAATATAATTGAAATTTCTTATTAACTATACAAAAAAATCTTAATTATAATACAGATCAAAAATAAAATATGTAATTGATATTATTTTATTATTTTTAATTTAAGCTTTCAGAAAAGAGTTGAAGATCATGTACAACTCAACCATTGTAGGAAAAAGTAAACAAACATCATTAGGGTTACTACAAGAGCTTTGTATTGGGTTGCCATATTGGCGACACATTCGGGGGCACACTAATGACCATTTTAACCCAAGTGATAATTCTAGTTGCTAACAATTCATAGCTAATTCTAGTTGCTACAATTTCTAATCTATTTGTACCAGATATCCAATGATGACAAACGAAGAAGTTTATGAATTTAAAAATACACTTTGATATACACTTGATTGCCTTTTCACTTTCTTTTTTCCTTTCAATCGCAGAAATTTTAGTTAGATATTCTGCATTATTTTATAATAAAATATACCTATTAATGAAAAACATTAAAAACAGATAAAATGACAAAAAAAATTAAAAATAAATTATAAGATTTTGCTACAGAACTATGAGATATGTTACATTTTAGATTAGATATTAAATGGTGGTTACATTAATTGTTGTTGATATTCTCAATTATCCTACATCGAAGTTAATTAACGCGACACATTCTCTCTTTGATGACCTTATACTAAACTTATTGTGCATCGTATTACAATTATATCGTAAAATAGGCATAATGGGATAGTAAGATGCTTGTTAAAATCGACTACATATATTTACCAAACTGCAGAAGACCAGTGCCCAGGAAATATGAAAAGAATAGAATTACATATTTGAATTGCTTTACGAATTGCAACTGGATATAATTTTCGTTTAAACAAAGAAAATTCAAGTGCAATAATAAACATAGATGATTAAAATTTTGTTAACATACCAAATGATAGTTGTGATGTATCTTCTTAGATGTTGTTGCACGTTTAATAGCCACATGAATATTCAACTGTTGAATGTTACTTACATCTTCTGAAATTACATTTTGAGACTTCATTGAGGTATGTCGGAGCTCTCTCTCACCACCTCTTTTGAGTGTAACTGTGAACGACCTGGAACGAAACTGCTCAACATTAAATGCATAATGGTGGGTTCACAAGAGGCAACTTATTGCGCGCAATCGTTGTCCCTTTGCTGTTGTCTCTGTATTGTCCTCGTCTGAACAGTTGAGACAACGTCGTTGGGACAATGGCAATTGGTTGCCCCATCGGAACAACCACTTGCCACTGGCCCATTGTGATCACGTGATTTTTCTGGAAGTAGGCGTGATCTTCTATTGCATGCAATAGTTGGCCTCGTGTGAACCCACCTTAATAGAGAACGAATAGCGAAAGTGCTCAAAGTAGTGAAATTACCATACAGATATTGCTCGTTATATATATATATATATATATATAATGAAGTTGCCTGAAAACGTCTGTATGTTTGGACCACAAAAACTCGATAAATAATTTACCGGTATTGGAGATATTTATACCATTTTGTAGAACATATATTGGGAAAGGTTTTAGTATATTAAAGTCATATTAAAATTTAAAAAATGAGTTTTGTAATTACAATTGTAATTATTTTTCTACTACGATTCGCGCATGCTTAAAATAGCAGTATATGTGCTTTGCACTTATCCGCGCAAGCGCTGAAACCTCAAACTGCACATGTGCGAATAGCAAGAGCTATGGTATGCTTATGCCATACAATACTTCGTTCACATCAGATTTTAAACACAGATTGAAGGCTCTCTATTCTGGAATTCACTTAAGCGAAAACTTTTTTTTCTCATGATCAACTTTGTGTGACTTTTTCTAGGGTTACATCCAAACAAAATCTTTTTGTTTTGGCACCAAGAGGAAAAACAGCCAATAAAGTTTACAAAGAAATATTATAAAGCAAGTTGAATTTTGTTTTCATATCAGTTTATGCTGAGCTGATAAACCAGTGTGTGGAACAGTGAGTACGATGACTTATTTATAAATTTTTAAACTAATGTTCTATTGTATAATTTTAATGAATTGTTTTGTCTATGAATATATCCCATATTTATCTTTTTAAGTCTAAATATTTCTAAATGTTTGCTTTAAAAGAATTGTTTTGTTGCTGTTTTTGTAAATTTCTAATTTTTATGTTGGTTTAATGTCACGTAACATGCCTATGTCATATCGCGTGGAAGACTAGATTTAAGTTTAAAGCTCTAATACTATAATGTTTATAATATGAACTAAAATAATTTCAAAGAAATTTATAATATTAAATGACAAAACTGAACTTCGTATTGAACTTATTAGTATGACGAAAAAGAAGATTTATGGTTTTATTAGCTTTTTCCCGCGACTTCGTACGCGTGGAAATTTTTATGTGTATATGAGAGAACTGACGGTCCAGTTACAATGAGTAAATTAATTCCAGTTGGAGCAATGCAAAAACCTGAATTTTAAACGCCAGTTGGGATATCGCAATTTAGATTAGGAATTTTTAATTTTAACTATTCTGTTTTATTTTTATTCAAATGTTCTTCAAAAGAAATCGAAAGATACATTAATTAACAATGTTTAATTTTAACTGTATCAAACACTACGAAAATAAATAGATCGATTGAAATAACAGGTCGAAAACATGTTACGTCCAATCTCATTAACGTGGGGAAAAAATCAAATACTTTTTCGTTTGGAGGTGGGAAAAGGTAAATTTTTGTCTGGAAAGTTAGTTTCTAATTAATAAAAAATTAACCACTCAATTACGGGAATAAATAATAGTCTATGTTCTATTCTAGACTATAATCTATCTCTATTCTAAATTTCATCCAGTTTCGTTCAACTGTTCTGACGTGATTGACTCACATCATCCAACCAAATTTCACATTTAGAACAGTATTACAGATGTAAGTAGCGTGTGAATACGCAAAAGGATTTGAATGTCGAGTTTTGTGTGGTTGTGTTTTAGTTTAAACTGTTTTATTACAATTTCTACAAAACACTTGTCTAATCAAGTCATATTGTGTAATTATAACGAGCCCAAGTAAACCTTTTTCTTCTTTATTGTGTTCACTTTTTTTTACTATCTCGTATACGGAATAGGCAATAATAATAAATAAATAAATAAATGAGGATTCAAATGAAATCTGCTATGCGTATTTCGATGCATCACGTCAGAACCTAATTTCTTGAACCACCAATCACCATGTGCTCGTACAAGTTGAAGTATATTTTTATTCGTTTTAATTGTTTCATCGAATCACTTTTGTCTTGAAAACCATTAAAAAAAGACTTTGTCTCGCATTTATTGTATAAAAAAATATCACATTTCCCATTTATTCATTTCACATAATCACGTGCTCAAAATGACATTTTTCTAGGTTTTATTTGCGGTAGTCATTAACTTATTTATTTTAATCAGAGCTTTTGTAAATGCAATGGCAACGCGTTATTAAAACTGGTTTTTTGAGATGTTCTTGCAGGTAATAATTTTTTTTATTTTTCGCCTACGGATTAAAATTTTATTTTTTCGCTTACGTAATTTTGTTGACCCCAAAAACCTCATTCCAAAAACAACATCATATTCTGAGATGATAAAAAGGTATTCAAACTTCATAAAATTTGAACTAGAGATTTTGTCAAAACTCCACGTTTCAAACCTTTCTTTGACCAAAAAAACACAAACTTTTTCGATTATTTCCTTATATAATATTTATTTGACAATGATAAGAAGTCCATTAATCTAGAGTGATAAAATTTCGTTTGTAGGCTCAACTTTAGATTTCTGGCAAACTTTCCTTCAAATCCATGAAGAAAATATTAATTTATTTTAAATTAGATAATATAGTATAGATATTATAGTAAACGTATAATAAGAAATTTGATGTAAAGAATGTATCAATAAAATTATATATATATTAATTTTCATATCCTTTTTGTTAAAATGAGGGAATAGGGAATTTGTTGGTCTCTGTATTTGTAAGTATGTGAATATGATAGCTGAAAAACAGAAGACTTCGAAAAATAAGTTTCATCCAATCAATTTCATTTCAAGTCTTATCCTAAATTTTTGATCAAATTGGTGAAAAGCAAGACGTACAAAGCATAACCTCAGTTTTCTTCATTCTATTGAAAAGCACAAAATACGTTATCTGCGTCATTACAATCGAACATCGAGAGGGGAGGTGATTCGAATTCGTAATTTTGAATTGTCTTGTTATTCGAAGATTTGCTACCTTTCTCAATACAATATACCATCCCTATTCTTTGTTCAGACAATTCAAAAGAGGATAGAATATAAGTGTCAGATAGTTTAAGAGTACGAAAAATTGGTAAGGGAAAACTGTTCTTCCTATGCTGCTCTTTTAACCCTTTGCAGTCCGAAAAATAATTAGATGCAAAATTATTCACCTAACACAAAGATTTGTTTATTGCTAAGAAAAATATACATAATTCTTTAAAGTCGAATTTCTTTGAAAAATTAACCTAAATCTCCTAACCATTATGTCGGCTTTTTTAACAATTAAATTTGAAAAATACCTAAATTAAACATCAAAATGATGCACAGTCTTGAATATCGAGTCACATTCGACATTGGACCGCAAAGTGTTAAAGAAATAATCAATGCGATTATTTTAAACAACTCTGTATTTAAAAATTTTTTGTTTTTCTCTTCATCTTGAATCGGAGAAAACTTCAAAAACTGTAAGATAAAAATAAAATTTTTGTGAGAAAATTGATTAAAATTTGCCATCAAAATGATATCAATATAGAAAAGAAAATCTTGATTTTTTTCCCCTTCATATAATGTAATCTATATTAATAAAAATGGAACTCGAAATGCGTTGCTAAGCGCAAAACTAGAGAACGGCTCGACCGATTCGACTAATTTTTTTTATATTTTCGTTAAGACACCAGGATGGTTCTTTTGGAGAGAAAAAATGAAAAAAAAAACTGCGTGGAAAATAGTTAAAACTACACTTTTCTTACTTTCCCGCCAAAAATCTTCATTTCCATCCCCCCACACCAACTGAGTACGATAGCAGGAAGTAATAAATTATGATTTGTTAAGAAAGAAATAAGCGAAGTCAGTTGGTTTTCATTTATAGATAACGGGAAGTTTAAAAAGAAAGAAAAGATAGTTGCTTTTATTATTAGTCTGTATGGATATTTAATTTATGCCTGCTCAAAATAAAATCTGGGCATTAAGAAAAAAATAGAAAGAGAAAGATGAGTAGAACAATGAACAGAACATCTGAAGAAAACAATACTATAAATGAATTATTTGATTATCAAAATTTGTTTGTTTTAAAAATATTTTGGTGAAAAACCTGTTATGAGACACAGCTACATAAAATATAATATGAAAATTTTAGCGAGTATTAATACTGGCGAACCGACTGGTCGCCAAAGGCGGCTAGTGTCAAATAAAATTAGAAACTTTTTTATTCGATATATATTAATAGAATTCAAACTAATATCTATTTAAAAATTCTTATATCCTACTTATTTATACTTCACATTAATTGCCCAAATATTTCAGGAATTGCTGTTATCTCTCTTTTCTGGGATTATCAACCCTGTATTTTATTTACATATATTTGGAATATTTTTATCGAAACGTGGAGTTCCGAGGAAACACCCCCAAAAGTTATTTGCATTTCGGTCAAGGGGTGAGCCATCGTCCGAGCAAATCGGGTGGAATGGTATTTAGCTCATATGACCTTTACAATGCCAGATAACTAAGACGATAAGAAGTCGTCTGTCGATAATGTGAACGAAGATTTGTTCTATTTTGATCGAAAGAAAGTCATTAATTGTGCTTCATTGTTTCAGAAAGCTTTCAGAGAGATATTTTACTTGACATTTAGTGAAAACTTCGAAGCATTAGTAATTTTTTTAACCGACTTTTTATCCGAATAAACTGGTGAGACAACTATTTATTACTCATTCCTTTCATTTGTAATTAGACAACTATTTCGAACTAATTACCATTTTAACTACTGCTTATTTATTTCTAAATTTGAAATTAAGTACTGAAAATTTGAAGATTTTAAACTTCTTATACTGATAAATGTATTATCTAGAAATGTCTAGCATTGCCATAGTTTCATTTGTTTTTAACTTACTTCCCTTTTTAATTTTGACTTCATCTCCTATGACCAAAAATTGTTATATTCATTTTGTGATATATTGTAGTTTGATAAAACAATTTGATCAAGATAATCATATAAAAATAATAAAGTTTTACGTTATTATGGCAGAATTTTAGTTTTATAATCGATTCCTGGCTAGTATATTCAAGTCCAATTTATATATGATAAAATGTAAACTATTCAAATATGTTGTTAAAATATTTAATGTATTATAAAATTCAATTCATTTAAATTTTTTTCCTCTTGAAGAATTGCTTAAATATCCAATCGATATTAGATAGGAAATTTATTAGTCGGTTTATAAAAACTTACATAACCATTTATCCTTTTTTAGAATATTATTTTATAAAGAAAACTTTGGTGCGATCGTAGTTTAACCCCCTGCTTGGTGTGCTTTTCAAAAATCGCCAACCACGATCTAGGGTTGGTATAATAGGAAAACCATAAAGTTGCCATCTTTGGCAAATTATCACCAACTTGGCGAAGATGGGGGTTAAACTACTAATCACCCAAAACTTTTACATTGTTTTTAATGTTGCAAGTAATTTTCGGAATATTTTCACATACTGTAAAAAATATTTCATTAAACTGTGTCCTCCTGCGTATTAAAATAAAATCGAATTAAATGGAGTTTACAGATTTGCAAATATATGCACGTCTTTATTGGTGTGTGTTGAAAATAGTTTGTGCAAGGTTCTGGATGTTCCAATTCCAACAAATGTGTGTATATGTTGAATGCATATGGATGTTCCAATTCCAACCATTATGTGCATAGGTTGTATGTATATATATGCTCCAATTCCAACAAAACAACTTGACCATTTTCAATAATGCAAATTATCGATATGAATTTAATTCTTGCAGATTCATCGATAAAGATACTGAATAGGCGGTATTTCTATTATTTTCATCCTATAGACAATATTGAAATTTCAAATACCTCTCGAACTCTCGAATATATATATATATATATATAATATAATAAGGAAACTGCTAAACCTAAAATTTGCTTTAATCTATTTTCTGGGTCCGATTGGGAAAGCACTTGAACACAAAAATAAGAAAACTGGAACAAAGGCAAATGAAAGATATTTATTAAATTTTATCAAATTTTCGAATGAAAATGTATGATTAAATTATTATGCCTTTTCTACAAAAGCCCTCTCTTGGGGAAAAATAATAAACGGATAGCCA
>JAOUZG010005735.1:10746353-10784522 GCA_026289955.1 Argiope argentata | reverse complement strand
CACATACATTATAAACACAACATCCACATACATTATAAACACAACATCCACATACTTTATAAACACAACATGAGTATACAGTATTAACATAACACGAACATACATTACGTTCACAACATGCACATACTTAACATACGCAACCTGCACATACATTACGTACACAATATGCATATACATGAACATTATATTTTAACACATTTTTCTTTACAGAAATCTTTTAATTTAGTTTTCATAATACAAAAATGAGTCGGTTTTGAGCCCTGGCTAACCCTTATCTCTTTCGATGCCTTCCGGGTCAACTTCCGGAGGCTCGGAAAAGGGACTGGCAGTGGGAAGGAACTTTTCTGCCTTCTCGCTCACAACTAGCCTTGGCGTGGGAGGGGAAAAGAGTCGCGTCCCGAAAAAGACTTTGTTTACAAAGCAATCATGAAAGGAGTGCTTTCACGTTCAAACTGAGAGCTTTGTTGATCAAGGGTCCTTTCCCTCGCCAGGAGCGTGGTTAGCAATTGAATTGACTCGAGTTCAATAAAAATCACTGCTTGCAAACTTCTCCGGTAAGCTTGGACTGTTTTTAATGCTTATTTTCATAGATTTAAGTCGAAATTATTTCCGAGGGAATTGTTTTCGAAATATTCTGTCATATGTTGTTATATTTTTCTGTTTGTCAAATCACCCTTTGTTCAAGATAATCGGGTGTATTCAAAACATTTAAAGAGAATTACCGTATTCCATTCTTAACTTTTAGAAATATTTTTTTAGAAAAAAGGATTATTGTTAACTAGTGAAAAATTTATTTACAAAAATGTATAATTGGAGTCAATTAAATCTTTTTTCAGGTGCTATATTTGTATAACAAAATATAAAACTTTGTCCATCAGATCAATCACGGGAGATTAGTGGGAAAGGGCTTCATTTTAAAAACTTTCAAATCAAAACGGATGCTAGGAGCATTTTAATGTCAAAGAGTTTATAAAAATAATAATTCAATTTATTATTTTTTCGTTTCTAATTAGATTTTGAAACAGATACTTAAAATTACAAAATGGAATACATAAATAATCTTGAATTAGACTGGTTAAATATTGGTATATGAAACGTGACTTTTTTTCTTGTGAGAACATGATGTCGTTTCAGTTGGAAGATTTTGATGCCTGCGAAAGTTACTGATAAAAATATTTTTCCCGCTTTTACCAGTTTTCCATTATTATTATGTATGCTTCTTTGAAAGCATATGCGTTTTTAAAAGGTTAACCTGCTTTTACTAGTATTGCTTTATTATTTCATATACTTCTTTGACAGCAGAGGCATTTTTAAAAGACTGGCGAGGAACTATGACATTATAGCTGTTATTTCATCTCAGAATCGATCAAGCTCTAAAAATTTGTTTGCCAGATAGAAAAAATTAGAATGGAAATTTAAAAAAAAAAGTTATCATTATATATACAGAGAGAGAGAGAAGGATAGAGACCGACAGAGAAGTCTCGTGGTTGTTTCGCATCTGTTTAAATTGATTCATGACTTAAATGAATTAAGATAAATAATGATTTAAAAATAATATTGTTCTCGCATGATAGCTTGAAATTTGCGATCAAAGATTTAATTTTCTCTTTATTTTATGAAATGAAAAAATTACGATTTGCGAGATAGAAAAAATAATTAATATGCACTTCAACTTACTTTATTTAACATTGTCTAAAGATAATAAATCTTCGTATTCTTCGTCAAAAATTGTTTTATTCTTTAAAGAATCGTTGCTTTCACTAATCTGAGCTAAGTTTAAAACATTCACTTCCAAGGGCATCTCCTTGAGTTAAGCCAATTTTTTAATTCTACCGAACCATCTATCTAATTAGATGATCTCCTTCTTTCCTAAAATCAAATTTAAAGAAAAATGGGTCATCTAATTTGATAAAATGTCCAAATATTAGGCTCCGGATTCCGGTTCTGATATTAGCAACTATCCCAACAACGATTATATAGCTTTAACATTTAGTGTTAATCAGTGGAAGAAATTCTTAAAACCAGTTCAAAATTTCCTGAAACTTGAAGGAGAATATATCTTTATAAAAAAAATAGAATAGCATAGAATACCAGCAGTGAAATAAGCTTACATACAAAAGTATACAGAGGAAATTCCTTGTACCTTACTCATTTTGCATTGTTTGTGGTACTTATCAATTAGTGAATTCCTTAGTTTGTAAATGAGCTTTGATAAGTAGTCAACTACTGATAATAAAAGTACTGGAAATTTCTCAGTCAAATATATTTGAACTATCTCTCTGCTGGATTCTAAATTAAGCAGTTTTTCATAGGAATGATATGGATGACGAAGCTACAAAAGCAGGATATACTATAGATAGAGGAATTGATCCATATGGGAATATAAATCCAATTTTAAACGTAGAAGGAAAACTGGTGATCAAGCACCTGGGGTTACAAAGCTAATAATAAATTGCAGATCAAACAATAATGAATAAAATGATTTTATCTCATCTTAATACCCGTCTATGCATTCTTCACACATCTTCACATCACATGTTAGAGGGTTGTGAATAATTGAAGGCAAAGAAAATAATTGAAGCTCGAAATCGCATAGACAATGAATAAAGCATAAATGGCCAAAAAAATAAAGCATAATTAACATCTTTTAAACGTATGGTTTTTTTTACCTGCTTTTACCAGTATTGCTTTTTCAAACGGATTCAAACTACTTAATGACTTAAATTAAGACAAATAATGGCTTAAAAATAATAATCTCACTTATGATAATTTGAAATTTGGGATCGTTGATTTCATTTTTCATTTACCTTAATTTTTTTATATTTTAGGATTTTTAATATTATTTATTAATACATACAATGGGATTTTAAAAAGTTAGAAAACTATAAACGCTTTCTGGGAAACTATGCTAACTGTATAAGAAAATTTTTTAAAAAATCACATCCGTACTCGAAACAGTTATATGACATTTCACCTTGAAAAAAATCGAATCCCATTACTTAAATAGAAAGTAGTTTTAAATGTTTATCTTTTTAAATTAATTTTTTAATAAAAAATTTTTTAAAGAAATTTTTATAAATTTCTAAAAATATATGCTTTAAAAGTCATTTCCTAAAAAAAATTAATGAAATTCCTAATTTTAAATTACCAAGTATAAATAGAATATTCTGAAATATATTTGCGGGTGATGACCAGATGGTAAGGTTTTGGATTCGGGACCGTTAGGTTTCCCTAGTTCAAAACCAAATTCCACCAAAAAAAAACCCCTTTGTGTAAGTAAATCGGGTATAACTCATCTGAGTCATATGCTCTTAAGCAAAATATGGAGGAGGTGCCGTGGGTCGTCATCGTTACCTAACCACGGTTCAGAAATATGCGATCCACTTCAAAATAGCCCTAGTGTTGCTTTAAAATGGAGCTTTATTGTAACCGAACTAAACTGAAATATATTTTAATTTGTACATTATCTGTATGTTTAATATTCGACTAAAGCAATAAATATTCTAATCCGATTAAGAGCATTAATAATTCACATTAGTTGGCATATTCACATTTAAAAAACAAATTTATCACGTTTTTTTATAATTTTATCATGTCGGAACATGATGTTGTTTTTGGCGTCAACAAAAATCCGTAGGAGAAAAATAAAAATTTTATCTGCACTCGCATCTAAAAAAAAAAAAAACCACCCAGCTTTTAATTACGTGTTGCCATTGCATTTACAAAAGCTCCGATTTTAAAAAAAAAATTAAGTTAATGACTACAGCAAACAAAACCTAGAAAAATGTCATTTTGAGCACGTAATGTGATATTTTTTGTGAAATGTGATATTTTTTAAAACAATCAATGCGAGATTAAAGTTTTTTGGATCGTTTGCAATACCAAAATTACCAATTCAATGAAACAATTGAATTAGTAAAATTCAATTGAAATGAATAATCAATTAGTAATATTCAATGAAACATTTGAATTATAATTTAACTCGCACGAGCACGTGGTACTTGGCCGTTCAAGAAATAATGTTCTGACATGATACATCGAAATATGCATAGCAGATTTCATTTTAATCGTTATTTAATTTCTAAGTTTAATTATCTTTTTATCAAAAATATGGATATCAAAAACAAGATTTTAAAAGTATCAGATTCAAATAGCGATATTGTAATTACGTTTATGGGATTTTTTTAAAAATTTTTGAGAAATATTTAAATTGGTTTATGTATTACTTTGTGGTTCAATTTATTTCTAATATTACTGAGATTAGCTATTAAAAATAATTCTTGCTTTTTGCTACACTTACAGAACGAGGTTTAAGACTTTTTATTATTTTCTAATTTTTAGCCTTTAATATATTTCGTAATTCATGATTTTAAACATTATGTAATTTAAACAAGTATTTTACCATTTAATTTACTGTTGCATCACTTTTGTGAAATTATTAGCTAAATTAACCCTTTTTACTTAGAGGCCTCTTTCAAGACTGTGCATTGAAATTTTGTTTTTTTATTTTAATTTTGAATGTCAAAAACACATAGAGAAGTGGTAAGAAGATGAAGATAAGTTTTTCTTGCTAAGTCAATTTAAATCAATCGTATATGTACGGTTTCTTTCGAGTAATAAACAAGTTCTTCTATTAGTGGTATAACTGTACATCACATTTCGTTTCCGAAAGCAAAGGGTTAGTACTGTTACGAAAATTCTCACAATAACGATATGAAAATGTAGATAAATTGCAGACTTTACTGTCCACGAAACGTGTGTTAAATATACACAACACAAGCTACAAATACACAGCGAATTAACCCTATTTAATCCGCTAATTACGGGTAACAGCCAAGCTCTAAAACGCACGTCAAAAAGAAAAGACGCACTCTTAAGTTGAGCCAACTAGCGTAGATCGTTCTCCGAATTGGCTCTCCACTCCTCCCAAGCCACGCCTTATATAGCGTATCTCTAAAATAGGCGGAGCAAACGCAGAAACAGCGTGAACGCTCCAGGCGAGCATTAAAATTTCTCCAACTTTCCCTAGAAACAAATCTTTATTTCCTAGCTTCTATTGTACATTTTAGTGTGTAGTAAAAATTTTTAGCCACCTAATTATGTCGCCAATACACCTACATCGCCAAATTCATCCAATATGGCTATATTCTGTTGGAAATCCTCTTAGAAAGATCTTTTATTATTGACATACGATTCCATTACAACTAATTTTATACCCTTAAACTATTTATTAATAGTTACAATATTTTACATCAAAATTTACATCTAATTTGCGAAAAATTCATAACAATATATTAATTTATAGTTAAGAACTCAAAAATTATCAAAGTATTATATAATAAAAAATTAATAAATGTGCAAAATTGCAAAATCCTTGAACGAAAAGAAATGAATGAATGAATGAATGAATGAAATCTCAATTTCGAAACTTCCTCTTTATAAATATGAAAGATATTTAGTAAAGTTAAATCATTTTTTAAAAATTGACAAATGAAATATATATGTAAGCAGTTTTTAGTTTCTATTATTGAGGATATTTCCGAAAACTCTTCCAGGGACAACTGGATTTTTCAATAAATTCGATTCAATTATCTTCTATAAATATATATTTCGATTTTATATTTTCAACTATTGTCATTCAAATTGCATAGTTTTTCTGCTCGTTTTCAAGCAGACAAAATTGTTTAGTTATTTAATTCACAATATCGTATATTTGTGTTCTTTAATATGGTATGAAAACGTCTATTTTATTATCGTATTTCATTTTTTAAAGTTACTTTGGCGTTAGAATATTCAAATATGCAGAGATTTTAACATTCAGTCCCATGCATCATAGCATTCCATATATTTTAGAAAGAAATTTTAATCAATTAGCATATTTTGTTTTTGTTTAGAAGTTTAAATATTGTTAATAAGAAGTATCCAAATACACTTCCAATTTAAGATTTCTTTAATATTTCGTATAAATAAGAAATACAGAATGATTAAAAATGGCTTCGATTTATTTGTAATTCTACTCTGAAATTAATAATCTATACTTTTTGTAAATTTTATTTCTTATGTTTATGTTTTAACTTGAAAGATAATTTTTTAAAGTTTAAATCAATTTTTTTATATTAATTTATGCCCGAAGAGAGCTCACTCCGGTTTAAAAAATTTCCCATGTAATCCAAACCAATTTTTAGTTTTGTATGCAAAAAAATAAATTACCGAAAACGAATGAAATAAGCACTTGAACGATTTTTTAATTTCTTCCAGCAATTTTCTTCCAGCAAATATTTTTTTAGTGACTAATGCTTGATCATTTGCCAAGTAAAAAAAAGTGTTGTTTTCAAAGCTCTTTTTATTTATTTCCGTTACTTGTCGTTTGACCTTCCATTACGAAGAAAAACAAGAAACTCGATAACGGCTAACCATTCATATAATTAAGTTCTTTCTTCGTGATTTAATGAAGTGGATTAGAATCTTTGGTGGTATTTATTTGACTCTTTAGAAGAGAAATAACAAATCAGCCACATGGCTCAAGGTTCAAATAAGATCATTTATATATATTTGCTTTTTGTTTTTTGAAATGGTTATTTTTACATGATTTATATAGTTACATTTTGATTGGGTTTGATCAGTTCTTCCTGATACTATTATGTAGACTAATGAATTAATTAGTTTTGAAAAAATAATAAAGCACAATAGTTTTCAATCTCTTTTCGTGTTCCATTGATGAAATAATGCATTATTTTCGATAGAACAATTTTTACAAAAAAAATTTCGATTTTAAAATTGAACACTTTTTTAATATTTTGTCTTTATATTAATTATTTAGCACTTGTAATAATCTGTAATTTATTTACGCGCTGAAAATAATTTCCTAGTTAATCGAATTACAGCTTTATAGGAACTTCTGATTCGCTGGCTTTCATTTTTTTGTCATAGAATAAATTCCTTTCTAAAATCATATGGATTTCAAATACTTTCGAGTGCAATTTTTTTCTTGTTTTTTTTTTTTTAATTTTTTATTCTGTTTGCTTCTCTAATCTGATTATGTGTTAAACGCAGAAATAATTACAAAAGATAAAAAGTAAATTGTTTTTTAAAATAAAATTTGGGAAAAAAAATGTTCAAGAACTGTATTCCTGATTATTCAAACTCATATTTTACATTCATGTTTTCAGTTTTTGACGTTCCTTAATTGGGTTATAGCTTTGGGCGTAATATTGTAAGGTTTAGAAAAATTTTCAAGAATTTAACTTACGGAAATATCGCGTCATTATTTTTTTTCTTTACACAGTAAAATGTTGGATTTCAAGACTGGAAGATTTAAATCTTGAATTATTTATGTTCAGAGGACCAAATATCTCAGTCAGATTCTAAATTTGAATTTCGTCATTGATTTACTGGTGAGTTTTGGTTATTACATTTCATATATTTATCCGATTTTTTTTAGAAAGGAACTAATAAAGTAATTAACTACTTAATATTTTCCTATTGAATTCCAGTTTACAGGATTAAGAAATAGATGCAACAGTTAAAAAATTTAAAGAAGAAATTGTTGTATATTGTACATAATCGCTTGAATCGCTCCTCCCCATCATAGATAGTATTCAAAGCCTTTATGAAGAGAATAGTTCAACTACTTCTGGCAATATTTCCTAATCCTTAACAGAAACGGTTATTTGTCGTTCAAACTTTATTTGGTTGTACTATTGTGATATACTTTTTTCCTATGCAAAAATTTAACTTTTTAGAGAATTATATTTCTTTATTTACAAATTTCAAGAATTATTTAAGAATCCCTTTGTGTTCCAATTTTTTACTTATGACTTGATTAATAAAAAAATATTTGTTATTGTTGCTGTTATTAATGGCACTTGCAATGGACAAACCCGATGATGCGCCAGCGGATTTAAGCCGAAATAAGTATCTCTTGTTTGAAGTAGCGCCAACTGGGGCCAAGAGTACGTCTTCAGCTGCACACTCATCACATTCATTTATGCAGCCCCTTTTTACAGGGGGGGGGGCACATTCACACGCCTTAAGGATAGAACGCAGAAGAACAACCCTACCCTAACCGGTACTCGAACCCGGAACACCCAGTTCTCGAGGAAGACGCGCCACCTCTGTGCAAAGAAGCCGGCATTATTATTATTATTTGATCATAACCTGTAAAAATTACCATGTGTTAGAACAGTGAGTTGCAACTTCTTTTTCAGATTATAATGCCTAACTCCGGATCAAGATAGGGAATTATGTGAAAATATTCACAGTGAAGCTATTAGAAAGTAATTAGTGTGCAGGACGCGGAAATAAAAAGTTTGTATAGTAATTTGTATAAAATATTTAGCACCTTATACAGTAAAATTCAGCATCAAACCTAAAACAATAAGAAATTAATTAATTAATTAATTAATTAATTAATTCAATTATACAGTAATTAGATGAGAAATTCAAAAATGACAAATCTTAGTGACTTCAGGTGAATGTTTTGCGAAAAAGAACATCTTTATTTAGTAAAGTTTATAAATGAAATGACTTAAATTCAAAAATGTGTTTTTGAACTCGGGGATGTGTAAAACGTGAAGCTCCGTCAAAATCTCGCTTTCGAATTTTTTGAAGATCACAACACTTTCTCTATACTTCGTATTCGAGAAAGTAAAAAAAATGATCCGAAGTACAAAAATTGCTTCAATACGCAATTAAGGGTATCCAAAGCAAGAAAAATTCTTTTCTTCCCACATTACAAGAGAGTCATAAGGAAAATAGTTTGATATTGATCGAACAATTCATTGAAGATGTCAAATACAATGTCAATGTTGTCACAACGTCAATGTGGTGATTTTCTTTTTCATAAGTTATATTCCCACTTTCCTCATAATTTAGAAATCTAAAGTTAGATAAAATTCATTTTTTCTGTTTCGGATACTGAGCTAAATAATATTTTAATCGGGGAACAAAAAGATCAACTTTTAAATTTCTTAGATAATATAACTACCATGAATGAATTAATAAAAGATAACTTAAGCAACTTATTGTTATAAAAAATATTTCCGGCGCAGCATAGTTTTTAAAGCTTTTTAAAACTTTTCATCTGCGCAAAAGATTTTTAACGGAATTAATAAATGAAGATTAAAATGAGATCTGCTATGCCTATTTCAATGCAACATGTCAGAACATCATTTCTTGAACAGCCAGGCACCACGTGCTCGTGCAAGTTAAATTATATTTTTATTGATTTTAATTGTTTCATTGAATGAGTCACTTTAGTATTGCAAATAATAAAAAAAAACTATGTCTCCCGTTTATTGTTTAGAAAAATATCCCATTTTCTATTTATTTCATTTCGTATAATCACGTGCTCAAAAAGTTATTTGTCTAGGCTTCATTTTCTGTAGTCATTAACTTGATTTATTTAAACAAAGCTTTTATAAACGCAATGGCAACGCTTTATTAAAAGCTGATTTTTTGAGATACTAGTGGAAGATAATAAAATTTTTATTTTTCGCCTACGGATTTTTGTTGACTCCAAAAACCGCATCCCAAAAACATCATGTTCTCACATGATAAAAAACAAGAAATGAAACAGGTTCAATAAATAATAAGGTCAGACATCGATATATTGAAATTGATTTTCATGAAACTTATTCAGTCTTTGCATTATTCTGTTCAGACATATACTTGGTGACAAACACATCGATTTTTTTTATTTCGATCTGAAAATAACATACCATCCTAATATTTCATCTGCTGAAATATGAAATTGTGTCCATTTTCTAGAAAACCTATATTTCTCTTGTAAAGAGAAAATTGCAAAACAGAGTTAACAATTACTGAACATTACGCATTTCTAGTTGATTCTTAACATTTTAAAGGTGTATCTGCGCTTCTTTTGATAGGATCGAATGTTTTTAGTTATTATAGTTTGGTTAATTCAAAATGAATATTTTTAAATATATATATTAATTAATTAATACTTTCATTCTTGAAGAATAAAAAAGAAAGAAAGAAATTGTTGTCTTAGTACATTTAAGTCAGATTAATTTTTTGAATAAATATTTATATATAAGTTATAGAATATTTGAAAGAGTATAGTTTAATATCATATAACTGAAAATCCTGGGATTTAAAGTTAATTTTTATACATATAAATAAAATGTTTTTTTTTTTTATTTATTTATAATTATTATTATGAAGGCATTCTAGCATCTTCGCCCAAATCACGAGGAAGAGATCATCTGTGTTATATCTGTAAGGTATGTGAATATACCTTGTAAAAAAGGGCATTGAATGTGGTGAGCGAGTAGCAAAAGTCGTACTCTTGGATCTAGTTGGCACTACTACAAAACAAGAGACGCTGATTAGGTTTAAATCGCCGTCTACCTCAACGAGCTTGTCCATAACAATGGCCATAAGAAACAACAACAAAATGTTTATTTAAAGGACAGTGGTGATAAAATTATAACGATAGTAATAGTTAATTTACATGATTAATTGTGAAGGATTGTTCAAATTGAAAAAAAAAATCTTTAACGACATCAAATGTACCAAATGAAAACTTCTTACAGAAGTTGCTGTAGCCGGTCCCCTGGGCTTGGAGTAATGGGCCTTCCCACGGGATCTGGGCCTCCCAGGTTCGTATTCTGGTTCAGAAATTGTTAAAACAAAAATTTGGCCAATAGAGGGTTAAAGCGAATATTTGTGGCCTCTCAAATAAGAATTTTCTGTAGGAATTACAGTATTCCCTAGTGGAATGACATATTTTGAATAAGAAAAGCAATTTTTTAGTCTTTATTAAGCATGTATTTATTTTCACGTCATTTACTGTTTCGAAATCATGATTTCGTTTCAATTCGAAATTTCAGTAGTATTTCATCATAAAAAATAAACATCCGCTTTTTGATTTTAATTCTCGCCTTCAATTTTGTGCAACGAATGTCGACTGGTTCAACCACAAAACTATGGAGAATTTTTATATCTGAAAATAAGCAAAACTTTGTAATTTCAATTGCATTTTCGCCTCCATTTTAGGGCTAAAAATGTTTACCCTTCATCTTCGATTTAAATAAATACTTAAAAATGACAATTATTTTTATAAGTAATTATTATTTCTGGTATTGTCCTAAAAAGATATTAGTTAATAAAAACATTTTCCTATCACAAGAATGGCGGAAATGAGTTTATCGGAAATGTTGATATTAACTTAAGGAAGCAAGTAATCTTGAATCTGAGTGTTGTTCAGAAAATGAAGCAATGCGATTTAAAAATAACGTTTTTTGAGTAAAGGATAAGAGGGCATTAACTTAAATTCTCACTACCGGATGTTTATGAACTTGTTTCCTTTCCGTACCGGAGGCAAGAAAACAAAATACAGAACAATAAACTATTAAGAAAATGTGAATATGCATATGACTTATTCCGATCAAAGCATAAATTGAATTTTAATGTTTAAATTGGAATCGTGTTCTGAAACTATTAATATGGAAAAAAAATCTGCTCTTTTATAATGAATCTCCTTTCTGTATCTTTTAATTTCTATGTAGATAAATGAAAACTCTTAATTTATTGAATTCGATTATGTACATAGCAAATTAAAAGGTGAGGTGGGCTGGATTTTTAAAATATTCCCTTGGTTAACTTTGTTGGAAATATACTAAACACATGAAAAGTTATACTGAGTTAAATTGTAATAGTTTTAATAATTCCTACTATTAGCTCTCTCTCTCTCTCTTTGTAGCGTAGTTAAGCTGCTTATAATTATTATTACTATGGGCTGACATCTACCCGATGTCGGGTTTTGGCTAAAAACGAACTAGATACTGAATAGGCAAAGGATGTGGCACACAAAGACTTTTATTCCATAAAAAACACGGACAAACACAGAGTTACATTGAAAGGCGTAAAGAGAAACCCTCTTTACGCCTTTCAATGTACCACGACCGACTAATACAGAACTCAACAGTTGACGTCAGTTCAGGTTAGCTCTGATTGGTTGGGTGAGGCGCTGCCATTCGCAACACTCTCCCTCTGTATATATATATATATATATATATAATAGTGTGTGTGTTCAAATTTTTAATCGTTAATCAAAAAAAAAAAATCTTTCATCCACTCAAGTTTAAGTAAATTTTTTAAAACTTGTAGTGGATGACATTTGATGTTAATACAGTTTTTTTCAAATATTAATTCATTAATTTTTTTTATTAATTAATTGAAAACTAACTTTCTCGCCAAAAAATATTCATTTTCCCGCAGACAAATAAGTAACAAATTCAGTTTGTTTTTCCTCCACGGTAATGAGGTTAGGCGTAACATGTGTTCGGCCGAATATTTTAAACAATCCTGTTTTTCATAATGTTTGATGCATTAAAAATTAAAAATTGTTAATTAATCAATTCTTCCGATTCATTTTGAAGTTCTTTTGAATTAAAATAATATTAAATAAGAAAACTTTTGAATAATATATATAATATTAAATAAGAAAACTGCGGATTTATTTAAGTTATATTTCTGTTATTAAGTTACATATTCTTCTACTGAGTTATTACGAATAATCAATAACTGTCAGCTGATAAACAGGAGTTCGAAATTTATTACTGATCTGGAACTCTAATTACATTAGTTAGCATTAATATGATCCTTTCTGTATTTAAGAATGATGATAACTTTAATAGTTTGATAATAACAGAAAAGTAAAATCGGTTATTTTTTAATCTAATGCAAATGAAAGGGGAGAGCACTTATCTTTTGGCTATTCATTTTTTTGAAAAATAGCCATTAAAACCTTCATTAAATGTTGCTTATCGAAAATTATTCTTTAACAATTCAATAATATATTTTTCCTGCTCTTATTGTTTTTGGAATAGTTAAATGGTTATGAGGGCATGATTTCAATTAGCAGGATATAACAATAAGAAACGAGCGTAGTTTTGAACGCAATGATAAAATTGCAAAGAAACGCAACGGAAGCGGAACTGAAACGGAAATGAAAATATTGCAAATTTACTGGCTTTCGAAATAACTGCCATTCATGTTCATTTATCTGTCTCATCACAACATCAGCTTGAAAAATCCACATTTCATAAAACGCCTTGGCTATAAATTGAAACGTAGTCTCATGACCCGGCTCTTTCAAATTATTACCAGAGTGATGTAGTTAACCATATAATGATCTCTTCTTAGGTCCAAATAGTTAAAAACTTGAGAATTTTATATCAAAATTGTATGATGAGTGATCCAAAATTTCCCAACCGAATTATTGTGGTTTTGCACAAACAACAATGGAGAATTTTGATAATATAAGACCACAGACGTTGAATTTTTTTAAGGTTCTTCATAAATAAACTATTGATAACAAGACAATAAGTGAGTGATCATATTTTCTTTATTAACTTTACATTTATTTCCGAATAATGGTTACTTAGTTTTTAAGATAAAATTTATATTGTTATTTAGAACACCTAATAATGTTTATTTCCCTTTATTTCTACTGAGATTATTTATTACCGGAAAAGTATATATGCTATGACATATTTTAAATTAGCACTACTTTATAAACTCTCTCCTACTTATTGATAATGTAGTAGTCAGAGTTCAACAAAAATTTCAGAGTGCGTTATCCAAGAAAAGACTCATTGGAAAGTGTATGTAAATTCTTTTCCATCTGTTCAAAAAATCCTATAGCTATTAGGAGGATAGCTATTAGGAGGATAATTATAAGGATAGCAAATATCAATTATTTTTATCTGAAATTATATTGGTCTAATGAATCAAATCTGTATCTTAGGGCTTTTTTCCCTATTCTCACTCAATTCACTCTTTTCAACCATTTATTTTCTTTCTTTCTAAAGAAAAAGGAGGGGGGGTGAGATTTCTCAGCCCAAGGTTGCAAAGTAGCAAATTTGCCATTGATTAACATCGCGTTGTACATCGAATGTATTTAAATTCACCTCTAGTCAGAAAACGGAAGGCAATACATACAATGCTTGTGTGGAAAAAACCATTGTCGAATAGGAGGAGGGTGAGGGAGCTTTGCTTGGAATTTGCTGGATAACAGCCCGGATCTGTAATCTTCAGATTTTCACCTGTTTGCACCCGTGAAGAGGTTTCGTGGAGATCAAAAGTTTGACCCTCATTACGATCTGGAATGGGCTGAGCGATTCTATCTGAGACCTATATTTTCAATCTGATCCACCATAGCACAGACACAAATGTTTTAATCTGAAGGCAGTTATGTCAAAATAGTAAATTTGCAATATTTTTTATTTGTTTCATATCATCATTCACTGCATTTTTAAAAATTATTATTTAGTTCAAAATTATGTTATTTGTCTGTTTGTTCTCCCATATTTTTCCAACATTTGGAGAAAGATTTTCTTCTATTATAAATTTGTTGTTATCGGTATTGTCGGCCTTGTTTGTTTTGATCTCAACGTCGCTTTAATTAGAAAGGAAAAATTTTCAGTTTAAAACTGGAATTTCCATCTGTGCTGCAGTTTACAATTACCAGCTTTTGCTAAATTTTCCTTCTTATTAGAATCCCAATTTTGTATTTAGCAGTCAAACCCAATTTTCAAAATCAATTTTGGTTTTGTAATTCAATTACAGGCTGTTGTTTTTAGCTGTCTCATAGATTTTATGCCGAAACTTACAGGGAAGTTGTCAACTAAAACTTATCTATACAGCTTACCGTATATAATCGTGGCCGTCGAGAGGCTACGATATAATGGACGAAAGTGTGCATGTTAACATAAATCACGTGAGCTTGAATTGGAAGTAAAAGTTCAAGTAAAGTGAGTTAAAGTGAACTGAACTGAGTTGATTCAGTCGGCGGTATTTTCAAATTAAAACAAAACGAAACTAAAACATATGCTAAAGGGATGCATTTTTGTCTTATTATTTTACAATTTTGTTACAACATTGGAAATATTTTTTGTATTAATTTCTTTTAATTATCTTTTCTATTAAAAATGGAAGTTGAATTAAAATCTTGCATCTTTGGACTTATTTTCGAAGATTATAAAGTAATGAAATTGCTTTCTAAAAATTTGCATCTTAAAAGGCTAATTATATAAAAACTGATAATCAGGAAAAGAAGTGGGGTAAAAAAAATCCGAAGTAATTACGGTGTGACATCTTTTCTAATCGAAAAAAAAAAAAACATGTAGAATAATATTCAATATAATATTGACAATATAAATTTATGCCCGGTCGTTTGCTGGAAAATTTAATTTTACTTTCTAGTTGTTTATTTTCAATCACAGTTGTGGAACTGATACAAAGGAATCCTAACATTCAAAAACAATTTATAATTAATTATTTATTTAAATTTTTAGCTAACACTAATTATTTTATTGTTCTGCGTAAGTTATTTTATTCATCATTATTTATTTTTATTAAGACAAGGATTTATAATTATGCAAATCTCACTCATATAGTTCTGTATTGAGTGTAGGATTTTGATTTATCTCTTTTTCTTAATGTACCATATTGGTAAAATCATGTGATGGGCATTAAAATAAAACATGGCATTAAATAAACTATTTAAGTATATTTGAATGATATATCTAAATTTAATAAATCTAATATAAATATACATATTTGAATGATATGTTAAAGGTATATAAAAATACAATTTAAAATTGTTAGTAAATTTTTTTTATTTTTTTTTCTCTTAATACTGCAAAATTCCAAGTATGAAATCCAGCTTCAGTCACATATGGGATGTTTGGCTATACCTGAATTATATATATGATTGATAACTAATAAAACTAAGCAGTGAAAAACTTTATTATTATTATTATTTCTTTTTTATATAGCTGTACATCAATAGGAAAATACATGAAATTCTGAATTGCTTAAAAGTTTTATCATGAATAGTAAAATTCAGTCATCTTAAAATTTTTGCCTATAAATTTTGATTTTTATAGATAAAATTGTTTTATAAATGTAGATATCTGTTTATGAATTAAAACTTGAACTAGATTCCATTGTAAAAAAAAAACAGATTAAAATATAATTGGTGTGCAAAATTCAATTAATATTTTAATTAATATCAAAATTAAATGCTCCCAAGCAATGAAAATATAATGGAACCACAGAATTCTCAGAGACTTTTTGAATCTCGAATACAGGTTAGTATTTATTAGTTAAATGATACCTTGCTAAACGATCATATAAATTATTTCGTTTTAAGCATTATGAATATTTTATATTTTGAAATTTTAAATTTACAGCTACTTTTGTGAATCAAATATTTGATTTAAATTCATATATGTGATTCTTGTGTAAATGATGGTGTTTAATCTATATTTTTCTAAAAATGGTATTTAATAAGCTGTCACTCTAAAATATCCAATTGGTCAGTATAAGAAAGAGTCCAATTTTATTATTCAATACATCAATTTTATGAAAAATTTGCAAATTAATTTGTAAATAAGTTAATAACTGGTATAAAAAACTTGAATAGGATATTTTTTAAGAAATATATATAATATAATGATTAGTTATTTTTCTTTTTTAGAAATGTTTTGCAAAACTGTACCATCTTGTCTACTTCAAAGATGCTTGCAAGAAGTGCATTTGATACCCATGAAACGTTTATTTAAAGGTAATCCAAATACTTGTGTAGCATCTCTTGAAAGCTGTGAGAAACTACCTGAAATGGCTGGTGTTCCTCCTAGAAAGCAAACCATTCTTAAAAAAGTTGAATGCTCACACAGCGGAAGGAAAAAAATTAAAATTTATCCTCCACCATCTCTTATGAGCTCACAATCTGTAGTGTTACCTGTAAGTAAGTGCATAAGTACAGTGATTTGAGATTGTTTAATTTTCTTTCTTTTATTATTTCACTAAATATCTTTGTAATAATAAGTCTTATCTTTTATCTTAGATAATTCAGTAATGCATGATATATCACTTTGCACTTTGAAGGCTGCATTTTAGCACTTTGAAGGGTGAAAATATATTGAAGAAATTTTGTAGAAGTTTTTACACAACTTGGAAATTTGCTCCAAGATAACAAAGTATTGTTAATTAACAATGTGACAATTTATCTAAAATGAAAGCAATTTAAAGTGGCATACTTCTCATTTTGTATATAGAAATAAATATCACATTAAAATAAAAATAAAAATATTTTATGTAAAATGAAAGTTTCAATACATTTTTTGCATGATTTAAATGCAATATCTAAATGGCATAATGTGATATTTTGCATTTCATATTTTTTTTTTGTTTATAATTGGAAAAAGTGTAGGTTCAGCCATATAATATCAATTTTATACTTCCATAAATGTTCCTTACTATTACATGGATTAGTAATTTATAACAATCTATATATATTTATCACTTGTAGCTTATTTGAAATATCAATGTCTATTTCATAAAGTCCTAGGTAGCAAATTTAAATCAATTTTTACAAATTACTTTTTGAAATTCATAGTATCTATAAAGTTTTTAATACATTTAAATGTTTATAATTTTGGTGACAGTGAAAAATGCTATTATCATTGGGAAATATGGGATCAAATAATGAATGTAACATATTAATTAGAAAGAATCTGTAAAGTGAAAATATTTATTTTAGGTTTTCAAGTGCAAAATGTTTTTTGCCCCTTGCTCCAGGCTTATGTATAACATAACTGATGCATTCACTTTTTACTCATTTCTTAATTTCTTTCTTCAACTAAAAACAAGCTGTATATCATTATTCAAAATGCTAAAGTTTGTTCTTAGGTTAATTACAAATAACAAAGAATAATTTATACTTTTAGTAATGATATTTAGCATCTTGATTTTTAGGGACCTGAAAGAATTAGAGCTTCTGGTGTTACAGAAAATCCTGAGAAATTTATAGAATTTCCAGATGAGAAGACACAAACTGTTTGTGATACAGTTGTAACAGGATTGCAAAAATCTTGTAAGTGATATTGTAAGTATGCGAATTATAATGTGAAATGTAGAATTCTGATAACATCTTTAATATTTATTTTTCAAATCATATTATGAAATACATTAACCATCATACTCTTTGGCAACAATTAAAACATTAGATTTTTTTAATACTAATTCTATTTTATAATTGTGTGTTCATCAGTTGTTAAGTTGAAAGGAATTACTCTCATTTATTGAATCATTATTTTAAAAAATCCATTAATATTTGAATTTTCTGAATTGCTTGAGCTAATGTTTAAAGACCATTTATGGGGCTTTTAAGATGATTGTATCCATAAATTAAGTCTTTTTCCTTTGTATATTCAAAAAATAATAAAAAAATAATTAAACTGCATATCAAAACTACATTTAAGTTGTCTGTTTGGCATGATATAAAATATAGTATGTAAAAAGTTATAACAAATTCATGCACATCATAATCAAACTTTTCTTCAGATCTGATAGAAAATGTTTTTTTTTACTAATGTCAGAATAACAATTTATAGAAATAATTTTAGAATTTTAATGATACAAAAATTTGGATTTCCAGTTCTTTAAATGAAGTAGGAATGATTTTAACAAATATTAATCTTTAAATATTAATGTAGTTTAAATTTAAACTTTTAAATAAAAAATTTAAACTAAACATTTTTTAGTTTGTTTTGTATATTTTTGAATTAAAGTATAGAGTTTTATTTTCATTCAAAACATCCATACATTTTAGTTACTGGTGAATGCTTAGGCATAAGGTCACCGCTTCAAACTGGAAAATACAAATGGACATCATATTCAGAGTTAAGTATTAAAATAAACTTTTAAGTATTATCCTTTTTTGGTTGAACTATTGTTTCTACATAATGCGATTTTTTTTGTACAATGTATCATGTAATAAATAACAAGAATATAGGTTAATAATTATATTTCTATTAGGGATTTCAATGCATTTTAGGGCAAGTAAGAAGGTTAATTATCAAGATTATTAATTTCTTAAATTGTTAATTTTTTAAATATTAAAAATAAAACATTCTTTTCTTTTTTAAATATAAATTATATAAAATAAATTCTGCATGTAAAATATTTTTTAATGAACAGCTGAATGTTCGTTATTTTTTTAATATTTTGTTCTGATCATATTATTTAGGAATATTTGAAATTTGTAAGAAAATATCCTTACAATATCATTTCCTATAACGTAGAATATTTTGAATATAGGGTAGTGTTGTTTAAGATATAGTATAAAAATGTTATTGGGCAGTTGTACTTGTAAAATTTGTCATAAAATCTAAAGGTGAGGAATTTAACTTCAGAACTGATGCACAAATAACTTAATAAATGATGCATTTATGTTTTAACAAAAAGTCAAAGATTTTATTAAGAGTGTACAATTGTAATAAATAAATAAACTTAGGATAATTTTACCATTTTTATTAAAGCTGGTTTTTTTAAAAATTTATTTATTGGTCAAGTTTCTACTAAACAATTTGGGATTATTCGAAAGGTGCAATATGATTTATATAAATTTTTTTTAGCTTTGTGTATAAATTGGATTCATTGTAACTCAACTGTTTGCACAACTTTTAAGATTTGTTAAAAATCACTTATTTAAGTTTTTCAGTTATCTTGAAATTTGATAATCTAACAGCGATAAAACTCAACTATGAATATCAAAATTATCTGCTGTTTATAATTGCTGAATCTTATAGAAGAAAGTTTGAAAATATTTGTATTTTTTCTTTCTTATATCAGAGGCAATAAATATATGAAATGTATAAAAACATGAAATTATTTTTTCTAGATCTAATGGGAACACACACACACATAAAAAAAGACAAAGTGAATTTATTATGAAGAATTATAATCAAACATTAAATTTGGTTACATTTTGGCCTGATTATGTAGACTTAGTGTATTATCATATTGGTAGGATCAGATTTCGGGTTCTGTCCACCTAAAACAATGCTGTTCAAATGACATGAGAGGGACCTTAATTTTGCTTTCTAGCTTCTTTTCAGACTGAAAGTATGGGACTTCTTGACATTTTCTTAGTTTGGATAAAAGAGGAAGTTTATTCAGCATTATACTATCTTTTCAATGAATAGAGATAAAGATGTCTGTCATGACAGAAGATATTGTTTGATGAAGTGAGCACATGATTTGAGAGAAATGAGGTTGCTAGAAACCCAGAGAAGAAACTAGTGACCAGTGTGCTAAAATTGAAACTATAAAAATAAAGTCTTTTTCCATATCCTTTCTTTAAAACAAATTTTCAAATTAATGTGGATTATCAAAGCACATTTAATATCGCTGGTGACAACTTGCCTCAAAGAGATCCACTAATATGACAATTACTTGAATCTTTAGAGTGATTGAATAAAACAAATACATGTTCATGTTTGTACATAACATTTGGTAATGAATTTATTTTGGTCTTGATTCTTATTTTTTTTAAAGGCAGAGCTTTAAAAAAAATAAGAATTTTTACCTGTTTATCTTTTGAGACTTTCATATATTGATTATAATTAATCAATTTTAGGTTGCTGAAAGGAAAGATTATATTGGATCTGGTTTACTTGACTTAGGTTTTCCTCATCCGCATGAAGCCATGATAGGAATCTGCACAAAAACTAGACCAGAAGTAAGATTTTTGCTCGGAATTAGTTTTTATTTTGTTTATGTATATCTGTTAAATATTTGATTTTAAACAGTTAATTGTATTAACACATTTCTAAAATTCTTAAATAAAATTATGTCACAATTTAATAATACATAGAATGAACCATTTGAACATTTTACTTTCTTTTTAATTATATATTTTTTTATTTCAAGAGAAACAAAATTATAAAATAATTTAAAAACTATTTATAGTTGAAGCCATCTAATACAAATTTCTTTCTTTTTTTTTCAGTTTGTTTTGGTGATGTTAGCTTGCTCACGATATTCATTTGTATTGGTACCTTTATATCACTGTTTTGGCACTGAAAATATGGCTTATATTGCTGATCAAGGTATTATTTATCTTCTTGAAGAAAATTTGTGAAATTTGGCCTTGAATTTAAGAATAAGGAAATGACAATGTAATTAGAAAAAATGAGATGCTATTTACAAAGGAAAAATATGTTTAGTTAAAATCATGTCATTAATATATATTATTTATTCTGAATACATATTGAAGTTGTCCTCTTATTATTTGATTACTTTAAAACCAAAATTTAGTATTAAACCAGTTCTTCATTAATAGTGAGTCCATTAATAATTTTAAATAGCAGAGTATATTTTTTCTGAATACAAATTTTTTTTATTCAATTTGATTTAAAATGGATATTTTCTTGGTAATAAATTCTCATTCTATTAAAATACTGATGTATTTTATATAGATTCATAATTAGTAAATCTCATAAAGCCAATTCAAGCAACAATAAAAAATATCTAGCTTTTAAGTGTTTTTTTATATAACGATATATGTTTACTAATATATAATATATATTTTGTTAACTTAATATTAAAACTTGAGCTAAAAATATTCTTGTATTTCTTATTTTTAAATAAACATCAATGAAAATTATATATTTTTAATATTTCAATAAATAAGTATTCTAGGAAATAAAGAAAATACACATTTTATTATTTGATTTACAATTAATAAGCATGATATAATCTTTTTTTAAAAAGTGGATATGGTAGTTTGCATGTAATTTCTCTTACTTTCTGCAGTGAAAATGGAAGTGATGTTTTGTGAAACTGCAGAATTTGCTGCAAGCATCTTAAAAAACAAAGAACTTTATCCTCATCTTAAGCAACTAATTTTGTTTGATGGCAGTGAAGATGAAATTGCTGAACTTAATTCTTCCAGTCTTAAGGTCATGTCTTTAAAAGATCTAGAGGTAATAGCAAATTCTCTGAAAAATATTAACATTTTATCTTTATATAGAAACTTTCCTTAGATTGTGCAATCAACCAAAGCAAATGAAACATTGTTTTATTTATGAATTTTTCTTATACACATTCTAATTGTGTTTTCCTGTTTCTTCACCTCCAAATTTTTTTAATGAATTCCATTTTTTTTTGTTGTTGATCACTGTACAATTCATTACATATTATCAAATTTACAGTTCTTAATTATATTATATATTTGGAAACTTATTTGGAAGATAATTTCCTTTTGACTAACATTTTAGCTCTGCTTCAATAATTTTATGTTGAATTTTATTTTGCATGAATCATTAATTAAAATATTTTTTAAAAAGTGGAAACATTTTCCAAAATTTTTGCAAAAAATTATTTCTGTTTTTTTAAAATTATTATTTTTTATTTTCCAGATACGAGGGAAATTAAATCTCCAGAAACCAAAAGTGAGTGATATGGGAAAATTCGCTACTCTTTTTATTACTCAAAAATATCTATCACATTAATTTTTTTAAAAAAATCTCTTAAATGCTAAATAATTATTTTTCTGCCTCATTCAAATTACAGCTTTTTTTTATAAAAATATTTTTTTTAACTGAGAAGTTACAAAATAAGTATTTTTCTCTAGCTAATGCTACTTGTAGATATACAATATACAGATTTTTCTGTTGATATTGCTCTGTTGTTTTAAGAGAACCAATTCTTTTTTTACAGATTAATTGATAAAGATATATTCATAATAATTAAAATCAGATTTATTATAAATCTAATTTTTAAATTATATATATGCGTTGATTTATCTAGATATGCTAAATTTCCATTTCGAAACCTAATTGTATTTATCAAATTACTCTTCCCTTTATCTATAGAAACCAGGTCCTGATGATTTATTTTGTATATGTTACACGAGTGGGACGACAGGTAAAAAAATTCTGATTGTATTTATATTTGAGGGTAAAAAAGTAAATTCTTTTTAGATATTAAATAGTTATGCAATAATTGTCTAATTAATATTCTTGATATTTTATCACACATACACAAGATTCATTCGTATGCTTTTCTTTTTCAAACTAAACAAATTAAGATAAAAATACTAATACTAATTAATTTGGAAATCACTTGCATCTAATATGTAATGACGCTTAAAAATTATTCAATAAATACAATTAATTGCCATTTTTTTCAGAAATAATTATTTTTTTGTTTTTTAAAAATTTGAAAAAAATTCTTACAATTAGCTATTAATCTCCTCTTGAAATCTAGACTTAAGTCATAGAACTCATTATTACACCTATATTTTTATATGTGTTATGGAAAAATTCTCTACAAAGAATTCTGTAAGCTCGATAGGTTCACTCTAGCAGGTTTATGGTGACACAGTCAGAAGACTTCAATAGGAAATAATGATATTTATTTCTACTAATACAAAGACAGCAAAACACAGTCAAGTTGTATACAAACAAAACACAGCAACACTTACAACAAACAGTATTCTACAAACAACTACGGCATCACACAAATAAATCTGACAAAGCTCAACAGGAAGAGATAATTCACTTAGCTTTCTCTAAGATCTCTCCAAAGGCCTGCTATTCCCCACTGATTCTTTGCTTTAACTGTACTCAACTGCTGACTCACTAATATATAACTGGCTATTAAACACACCACTCAATGCTACTTCGTTACAAGACTCCAAAACATAGTGCATGGCTCTGTTCTCAATTCACTAATCACTGAACTCTGTCAACACTTGCCATCTATAGATTGACCTAGGTAATCCCTTGATGACTAGCTAGATTAGCTATATAACTGACTTCAATTTGGTCTACTGGCCTTTTATAGATTCTGGTGTACGGCACAAAAAGTTTTCATGACTCTTTATTCTTCCATTTTGTTATCCAACTTGCAAAGTTCATCACCAATTTTGGGACTCATTGATTCAACATCCATTCAGTATCCAATAGAGCTGTTTGTAAAACCATATTTCTTATGGAATACAGTTTTGCAATGCTAGTTAACTATACTAGGTAGCAGTATTACAAATTCATTATGCATGCATATTTAGTTCTTCAGTGTACATACTAGAAACTCTAACATATTCCAAGTCATTTGAAGAGAAACTGTTAGTTCTACTGAATTAGTCAAAAGGGAAACCTATGTAAAAATGAAAACGATCTTTTGTTGAAAAAAATCATCCTTCTAAAGCTTTTCTATATAAATATGTGTAAAAAGCATACAACTATTATTTTTAATAAGATACCTTTGAATTTTATATTTTTATTAACTTGTATTTAATTTTATATTTATTAAAATCAATAAAACTATAATATTCAACAAGGCAGCAATTTTAAAGTAAATTGAAACATGACAGCTGTTGTTCAAAGCATTAAATCTGGAGATATTTTTATTAAGTTAAAAGGGTTTGAAAGAGAGATTCTACTGAAGTTTTCTTTCTTTACCTTTTTAAATTCTATTTTTAAGGAATTTGTCCTCAAGACATGAAAATTTTTATTATCTTCATGTGTTAAGCAGCAAAGAGACAGTTGGAATTCTTCATATTACTATATTAAATACATTTTATGAAATTATTCAATTTTATATTTATTTAATATAAAATTGAATGAATTAGAAAATATGTTAAAAAATGCTTTGCCATTTTATATTCAAATTGGAATTTCATATATACTTTTTTTTCACTTAAAGGAAATATTTTTTCAACATTGTGCAATTCGTAGTTACATTTTTCTATAGAATATTTTTAATTGAGGAACTTTTCAGAACTAGAAATAATTGAAACATCACTGAAATTTAACCTGGAAAATGAATTAATGTTTATTTAATTACATGCTGACATTTTAAGGTTGGAAAAGCTCATAGACAGCCTTTAATTGGTGATTTTAAATGTGTATAATGATGTGTTGAGAATAAATATTCTTGATGTACGAAGTTTAGCAAAACAACATTGAGCATTTTGGTTTAAAAATTACAGAAAAAGATAATTAGAATTATCATATCGTAAATAAATCATATTCTTGTGAAGAGGAATTTCTTCAATAAGATATTTGCAAATTAACTAACTTTTATTATTTAGATTGAAAACATGTTTATTTACTTTTATGTTAAGTAGTAATTTTGAAATCTTTCAGTTATTGAAGTATGTTTTAAAAGTAGGTCTAATTAGTAGTTTTTTTATATTATTTCTCCCCCCTATTTAATGTTAATGTATATTATTTTGTTACTATGTATTTTTTTAGACTGTAAATAAAGTAATAGAAAATATTCCTAATATAAGCAAACTACATTACACTTTCTAATTTCTTAAAGAAATTAAATTATATATATAGTATGTGTTTTGAATACTTCTTCCTTTATAGGTACCCCTAAAGGTGTTATGGTTACTCATCGTAATCTTCTTTCATGCATTGCAAGTCTTGATGCAGTATTGGGGGTAATTGTTGTTTCTAATTTGAATAACTCTTAAAAGAAAGGTGTTTCATTTATATAACCTTAACAAATACAGCAATTGAAAAATTTTCATAAATGATTAAAACAAAATTTTAAAAAGCAGGGCATTTATAATAACAGAATTAAAAATGTTCTTTAAGTCTAAATATATCTAATGTAAAATATTTCTGTCTTTTTTTTTTAAAATATAAGACAAATTTATAAATAAAGAAATCATGGTACTCTACTTTCATTTTTTATTAGTATTGCCTTATTAAATTGAAAAATTTAATTAAAATTGAAAGTGTACTAATAACCAAGTGTTATAACCAAGCAGTGATAACCAAGTGTTATAACCAAGCAGTCATTTTCTTCGTTTTTATTTTTAGGAGTCTATTCCCAAAAACGAATCCTTGATGTGTTATCTTCCATGTGCTCACATTTATGAAATTATAAATGAGGTAACTCTAATTTCCCAATAACTTTTTCAGCCATTATTAATGTTACTTTTATGATATAAAATAGGGACTTTCTTTGTAGGTTTATTGCCTTTTTCATGGTTGCCGACTCGGATTCTTCAGTGGAAGCACAGAAACCTTACTGAGTGATATTGCAGAATTAAAACCAGCTGTGTTACCTTTAGTGCCAAAATTAATGAATCTCATTTATGCTAGAGTAAGTATATGATTATTTTTATATTTCCCTCTTTCATTTTATATGCAGCATATTTCTGAAAAAGAATTTGAGGTATATTAGTTTTTTTTAGTCTTAAAAAAATTTTAAATGGTATACCTGCATAATCTATGCTAAGGAATAATAGTGTTACTTATTATCGTTTATCTTTTTTTAAGTATTTTTTTAAAAAATAGTTTTAAATTTTGTTGTAAAATTAAGCAAAAGTAATATTTTCTAAAAATACATCTCAGTGACTTGCAGACTTGCCTAGTTGCTTAGTCTGAATAACATGATTAATGATACATGAATTTAAATGACTATTTTATCAATACATGCATTCTCTGAAATTATATTCATCCAAAAGAGATTTATTGTTGAGAAGCAATATTCAATGTAAATTAAATAAAAAAGAAATTGCATGATAATCTAATCAGGAAAAAGCTCATTTTTTTTATCAGGTAAATTTTACAAGGTAAATTAAGGCATTTTCTTTTTAATAAAATATGACATAATTTTCTTTATGTGCACAATTGCAAGATTTATGAGATGTATTGTATTTAAAAATTACAAACAAATCTCATCCTGTATTTGATTTTGAAGTTATGCTCATATCTTTAAATTTGTTCTGAAATATTAGCTGGGCTGGATTTGAGAAATGACTCAAAAAATAAGTAAGCATTTAAGAAATACTTTTATAAGATCTGAATGTTATTTTACTTTCTATGTCTTTTTTCTTCTTATAAATGATTCAAATGTCTGTATTCAGATATCTAATTAAACCATATCTAGCACATTATTTGATTATTTCTTTTTACTAAATACTTCCTTTTTAATAGACTATATATAAATTGTCATAAAACTTTGTGACATATTTTTTTTTCTTTCTTCTAAAATGGAACATATATTAAACAAAAAAAAATTCTTTAAAATGTGTTTAAAATCTTTTAAATGTGTTTAATTGAATGCTTTAAAAATTAGTTAATATCACTTTAAAAATTGAAGAATATTTTTAAAACATTTTTTAATCCAAAAATCTTTATATTATTTCATTATTGTAAAATGTTTACAGTTTTTAATCTGAAGCTGGTACTGGAATAATACCATAACCATTTAATTAAACGAGTATATAATCTGTTTAAAGGAGCAGTATCATTCTCAAATATTGCTCTGTTTTCATCTTACAAATTCATTTATTTAGGGAATAAGAAAATGAATGTTGATGACAATTATTTTATAGACCTCTTCTTGAAAGTTCCTTTTGTCTTATAAATTTATCCAGAATTTTCAACTTCATTTTGAAAATTTATCCTATTTTGGATAATATTATCGAATTGATTTAGAATATTTTACAAAGTTACTCAAAATATTTATACAACATTACAGGTAAAAAAGAGAATTGGAGATAATAGTTTTAGACGATATCTACTGCATTTATCTCTTCAACAGAAAGAAAAAAGCTTACAAAAGTACTCATTTTATTTTTTAATGAATTTTTATTGGTAAAGTGTGTGATTCTATTAAGTAATTAAATATTTATCTTGTTATTTAAATATAATAAACAAAATTTGTTAAATTCATTTGCAAGATAATTATTAAATTCATAGATCAACAGTTCTATATCTTAGACACTCATAATTTATTAAAATATTTATATATGCTGCATTACTGTTAGAAATATTATCAGTTTTATTTTATAAATTTTTTAGATTCTTTGCATAGTGACATAATATTCTATACACTTTTGTGTGATGTTTTCTGAGTCTCTAAAACAAGTGACAGTGAATGTGATTTTTCAGTTGCATCCTCTTTGTATATTTAATGGCCAAATTTTAAAGTAAACAGCAGCTGTTATGCTCTATTTCCATTTAAAATTGCTTGAACTTTTGTAATGATTTACTTTTATTGATGCATTACTTACATATTTTATCTACCTATGTGCAATATTAATTGAACATTTTAATAATCACAGTATCAAAATAAAGTCCATCTCATACACAATTTACATTTCAAAAAACAAATAGAACTTTAATAGTTATCTATTAATATAGATTTAACAAACTTACTTCTTGAACCCATTTTAGATACTAATACAAAATTTATATTATAATCAAAACAATTCTGTTAAATGCAATTAAGCTGATTGTTATTTTTTAAAGCATATGAAGTTTTATAATTTTAATTTTAAGTGCAATTTTAAATAGAAATATAACAAATAAAGAATTTTACTTAACATAGTAATTTAAAAAGTTTATATAATTACTATACAGCTCTTTCAAAGGAAATTAAACAATACAATATTTTACTAAAAATCTTCTCTAACTAATAATTTGTTGAACTCCAGGGGTATTGTTTCCAAGACGGCAATTTGGGATAAACTGTTGTTCTCAAAAATTCAGAAGCTATTAGGAGGATCTATTCAAATGATTTTCACTGCTTCAGCTCCTGTTTCAAAAGAAGTCATGCAGTTTTTTCGTTGCTCAATGGGATGTTTGGTAGGTTATTATTGCAAACTGATTTTACATCACAAGAAAATTTCTTTTTTTATAGTTTTAAATGCTATGAGAATGAACTTCTAATTTGAAATATAAATTATTCACTTGTTTGATCATATACAAGAACATAATTGCATATATTATAAGTAATAAATCTCATTGATAGCCATAGACTTGAAAATCTGAAGTGTATAAGTAGCACAATAAAGTAGTTTGGGGGGCTGAATTGAAAATCGTTATTGTATTGTATTTTCTTATTTATTATAATTTTAAAAAAATGATGAAAGAAAGTCAAATTTAAATATTACAATCTAAAAACTGAACATTACTTAACACTGATAAATATAAGAATTCTTTCCCAATTTTCAAAGAATTAGATTGAAAGAAACTTGATATATTAAAAAGCCACTTTTATAAGAATTTTAATTGCATGAAAATATCCTTTGGGTGGTTTATTTATATTAATTTATAAAAAAAATCACATTTTTCTATAAATGTGATATTTTATTTACAGTTTTGTCTCTATTTAAATGTTTTTTTTAAAACAATGTTTTAAAGTTTTACTTTTTTTAAAGGAAATTAATCAAATTTTTACATTAATATATCTATTTTTTAAAAACTATTTTGCAATTTGAATATATTTTTTTATTTGATTGGTTTTTACAGGAAGACTTTAATTTTAATTCATATGACAATTTTTGATTTTTTAAAATAGGTTTTTGAAGTATATGGTTTGTCTGAACTCGGTGCTGCAGCCATGACTCTCTTGTCAGAACATGACAGTGGTAAGCATTTTTAGTTTAAATACTAAAATGAAAAAAGAAATGAATGTACTTTTTAAAAACTTTTCAATGCCATACTTTCTAATAAAAAAAATACATCAATTTGGGGAATTTAATCTCTATACTAAAATGTGATAATATATAACTTTATTTTAATCAAATGTTAAGAGTCTAGATAAACATGCATTTAAACTTGTCAGTCTGACTTCTTATATATCATTATATTCTATAAAAGACTGAAATAAATATTGTCTTTAATTGAACAATCTATTGCTTTAAGTTTGAATTTTTGCTTTCTGCGCTTAGAATGGTAATACAATAATTTTTGCATTTTTCTAAAGGGTTTGTGGGTCCTCCACTTCCTTGCAATCATATTAAGCTTGTCAGCACTCCAGAAATGTCATATTTTGCTGAGAATGATGAAGGAGAAGTATAATATTTCTATCTACTTAAGATAAATTAAAAATTCCATAAATTTGTTTTACTTATATTACTTTCGTCAACTTATTGTTTCATTGATATTAAAATGTTAACCAATTAAAAATTATTAAAAACTAATTTATAATGATAAAGATGTGTATGAGCAAATTTTATTTAATGTGTATTTCCATTTTTATCTTTTATCCATTTTAATCTGCAAGTCCCTGCAACTTCGAAGATAAAATTCCTAACCATATTTTTACTTTTAAAAAATTTAAAATTATTATGAAATCAATCTGAAATTTTCTGCTTGATTTAAAAAAATCCTACAAAATTAAAATATATCAGTATAGTCAGTTTTTAGGATTTGCTGACTTAAATAGGAAATGTTTCTGAGAATACATTGGATATTAGATTATATCCATTGCACAATAGAGTATATAAGTTAACCTTTTTTTCAAAAATACAAGGCTTATTTTATAAATTAATTGCTTGGATTACAAAATTACTGAATTGACTTCCTGTGGAAAAGTATATTACAGTTCATAATAATAATTTGTTAATTACAAATCATGTATAGTTTAAGTAAACAAATTAAATTATAGCAACTAATAAATTTTTTTTAAAAAAAACTAAAATTTAGTTTAAACAAACTAAATATTGCTATAATCGAAAGGGAAAGACAACAGAGTTCAACCTCTTTCATAAAATTTCTTTGTTTATTTAGAGCATCTTCAGTTAAAAATCAACAAACCTCTACATCTCTATTAGCAATTCTTGTAACTTTTTATACATAAAGGATGTCTTCATTATTGACGTTTTTCATGGCTAAATGTCACAAGATCATGCAATTCTTTGATTATTTCTCAATTTTTTTAAAATTCCAACTCCGAAAAATATTTCATCACTAATAGCTTTTATAATATTTTAGATTTTTTTTACTTTACTTTCTATAAAGTCAGTTGCCATTATTAGTAATAAATAATACCTAAAGTCATGCATAAATTAATACTATTATTGATTATTGAATAATGCATAAACTGTTATGTTGAATTCTAATATACTAATATCTACAATGATTTTAATGCAGTACTTAGAATTTCATTTAAAAGTAGTTCATTAAAAAGATACTTATTTTAATTATTCATTTAGATTTGTGTAAAAGGAGCAAATGTGTTTTCTGGCTACTTTAAAAATCCTGAAGCTACAGCTGAAGCACTGGATGCAGATGGTTGGTTCCATACAGGTGATATTGGAAAATGGTTGCCTGTAGGTTTTTTTATCAAAATTCTTTTTCTTCCATTTATTTTATGATTTACTTCTTTATTTATGATGCTCTTTCTTGCATTGATGAAGTTGGTTATGTTGGAAGCAACAATTTATTTTCTCAATCAAAAAATAGGTTAAATTTTTTAAGTTGATGGTAAATTATTTCATTCATAATTGTTGAATAACTAATCCTTCAATTATAAACGAAATCAGGATTTAAAAAAATTAAAACAAGAATGTGTAAATTGAAGAGTGTTGTGTATTGTTGAATTTTTGTGGCAGATACATCTGAGTGAAGTGATATCTGGGTTTTTGTTTTAAGTAGCTGTATGCCATTATGTAGGCTCGCAGAATAGCAAATTTATATCTTTCAATATGCTTGATACTCATTTTCTATTGAGTTAAGAGATGGTATGCTTTTTCTTTACTTTCTAAGACTTTTAGAATTAAAATTGCTGTAAAATATTTTTGTAGAATTAAATAAAGTCTCCAAGAAGAAAAACATGCTTTGTTTTAAGCAGCTCTGGATAAAACTTCTGATTTAAAGATTAATAAATCAAGCTTTGTTTAAAAACAGCAGCTCATTTACAATAAAAAACACACACACACATTATATTTGAAATCAGCCACTAAGGATGTTATTCCAATGATTTTTCTCTCTTTTTCATAACAGTTATGTTGCTTACTTGTTGTTAGAGATTTGATTTGTCAGTATGAGTATTATTAACATTTTCAATATCTGATGGATAAGAAATAGAATTAAGTATTTTGATACGGGATCTTTGGTGCAATGCACTATTTAAGATATAGGAGTATCACTTGATACTTATTCTATATGCATTATATAATGCAAATTATAGCTGTAATGTGTTTAATATTTAATTATGATTGACAAATTCATTATTTTTAGTACATTTTTACCATTGATAGTAAAATAATCAAACTATTTTCATGTAATTATCAAAACAATATCTTCATCTAAAGAAAATAATTATTAAGCATTTTTTTCCCTTTCACTTTACATGCTTTCAAAGTGGATGTTTGATTATTTCTGATCAATGCAAGAAATCATAAAATGCACAAAGCACTTTTTTAATTAAATAATTAACATGATTATAATTTTAAAATCATTAATTAAAAATTATGTTTTAAATATAAGATTACAAAATAATGTGGTTATTCTTCCAATTCTATATTAATGACATCTTATTTTCTCTGTCATTTCTGTAAATACTTTGTTTTCAGAATGCACTATAGAATATTTTGCACAGATTCTAGTCTGATATTGGAAGAAATTTTGTTTTTCTTTTATCATATCATTTTACATGTGTGAATTGTGTTTTAAAATCAAATATTCTTTCAAACAGAAATATAGCTAATTCTTAAAGCTTTTTTTGGAAAATTTTCTGCAATGGTTCACCATATCTGATTTTACTTTAAAATATACTTTGAGAATAATTTGAAAGTAGAATTTAGGAATTATTTAACTTTTTTATCTCCTTTAAAGTTGAAACTATTTTTTAAAGCATACATGTAAAAAAAAACCTACCTTTCTACTAATTTTCATTTTATATTCTATGTTTGATATTTATGAGTTATATATTTGTTTTTCAATTTTAGAATGGCACCTTAAAAATTACAGATAGAAAAAAGCATATTTTCAAATTGGCCCAGGTAAGAATTTTATGACATACTTCAAAAGTAAACTTCTTTTGAAAAATAGTTGTTTCCTTGTCACAACAGAATATATGGCGGTAGAATTATAATGATATTAGAAGGGAATACGGCAAGTATGGGATTATCTTATAACTGATTTAGAACCAAATAGTAATTAAGGTTATTTCCCTTTCTTAATATTTTCAGGATAATTGAAATTTGCATTTTCACTTGATTTAAAGAAATATGTCCTCGGACATATTTGAATTTAAAAAATCATCTATTGCTTAATGTTTTAATACTATTCTTAGAATTTTCAGTGCTTTCAAATTGGCTTGCATTTGAATGTGGTAATTTTTTTGTATTAGCCTAACTCAAGAATCATTATTGGAATAAATTTTGTTTTTGAATATTTAAAACACATTAAAGATTTGGATTTAACCTTTTTAAAAAAAACTCATGAGATATTTTTGCCAGCATAACTGCTATGGATTGATAATTTCTTAATGGTAATCCTATCTTAAACTTATATTTTAAATCCAACTGTCTTGATAAAACTCTTCAATTAAATGTTATGTTATTTCAACTTGACATTATGTTTGTTGTACCAAAATTATTTATATAAATTAAATTAAATTTTGGAGGTTTAGAGAAGATAGCACACAGTCTATTATAATACCTTAGAGTGCCTAAACTGTTCAAAAAGTGTTGTCAGTTTCAGCAATAAATTGCTTAATAAATGTTAACATTTGAAAATTTATATTCAATTATTATTTATAATGGATTTTTTTATGTGTATGTATGTTTATGACATCTTTTATCATTGATTATAAAAATGTACCTTTTTAGGGTGAATATATTATCCCTGATGTTACAGAAAGTGCTTACATGGAAAGTCATATAGTGTCACAAGTTTACATTGATGGAAATTCTGATCAGGTTTATAATTTATCATATTAATTAATGACATATGTTTGTTGTTTATGTAAAAGTTATTTGGACATATTATGTAGCATTTTACTTTTGTATTTATTTTAATCTGCATTAAAAGAATGAATAATCAAAATGATTTTTTATTTTACTTACAGGAATTTATAGTAGGAGTTGTTGTGCCAGAGAAACAAGTTTTTCTAAATTGGGCAAAAAGCAAAGGATTTCAAGGTGATTTTGAAACTTTATGTCAGGATAAGGTAAATAACATTTTTATTTTAAATCGTAATATATTTAATGTTTCTTCATCAACCAATACATAGAAAAAATTTAAAAAATTATTTGCATTTTTTAGTATTTAATTTTTTTTTAAGATTTCAGATTGTATTTTTTTTAAGAAAACAATTTTTGTTAATATTACTTTAGTAGAAAATCTGGCATCTAATTTAAACTTTTTGTAATTAAACTGTCATGTAAACTGTATGTATGTCAAGACTATTTTTAATCATTATTAATTTCACTTCATTTTAGTTAATTAACATTATTGGTTTTTTAATTCATTAGCTTTTTTCCACTTTCCATAAAAATGTTTATTTAACTTACAAACAGTATTTACTTGATCATGTGTTTACTAACTTTTAAATGGCTCTAGATACCAGAGATTTTAAACATTGATGGTTCTGATGACTGAATCAAAATAATGATTTATCGTTTCTTATTTAATATGAATAATTGTTTTTCTACTAGGAGGTAAAATCAGCAGTTTTAGATCATTTATGGACAACTGGAAAAAAGAGAAATTTAAGTTCTTTGCAGCAGGTATTATTATGTTGATACTTAATTCTTGAAAATTTTGTTACATATAGGATTTTTACATTTTAATTTTTTTATTTTTTATTTCATTTCAAAATTAAGTGGAACCATAGATTTTTAACCAATAAACAATTCTATATATATAAACAGAGATGAAGGTGACAATAATTTAAGAATTTTTTTTTTTACAAACTTCTTTTGGTGATTACTTTTTTGCTGTCATTTCAAGTAATTCTATAATCAATTTTTTTCCTCCTTATAATATGCATTTCATTTCAAAATATTTTTCAGATCGGAAATATATTTTTAAGTGCAGAAGCTTTTAGTCAAGAAAATGGTTTATTGACACCCACTCTAAAATTGAAACGTAGCAGCGCACGTAAGAAATATGAACAGATCTTTCTGACTCTGTATGAAGAAGGAAACCTGCGACCATCTAAATGATTCTGAATATTTTTTAAAAACTTTTTTATTGTTTATAAAATTTTTACTAGAACTATTTATAGAAAGTGTTTGTTTAATTAAATGTGTCTTCTTTTTCTGGTTTTATGCATGTTTATATTTCAATAAATCAAATTTTGTTTGATAATGTAGTGACTTTCAGTTATTCAGTAAATAAAATGAAAGTGTTTTCAAGCCCAGATTATATAAGAATCTAGTAGTATTTTAGTAATATAACGAATTTGTAATACTGTCAATCTTATAGTCAAGAGAGTTTGCTAAATATTTTTAGCAGGCACTAAATTATGCCGAGTAATGCCCTCCAACCAAAAATGGAGGTTTCTTGAATATATAACAGAGTGAATTAACAACTTTTAAGTACATTAAAAGTGTTAATTGGGGAGGGGACTATAAAAGTGAAAATAAAGCTTTTTTTCTGCCTCTGCCACAAATTATGCTTCTGATAATTCCAGAGCATAGCCATAAAGTTTCTTGCCGAAGGTGTTAAGTCATAGAAGGCTCTCCGACCCACCATTAAGGCACGGAGATTAATCATAAAACTGAATGACCGAACCGCCGCAACAGCAACACTGGCAGGAACTGAGGTTGAGCCCTAATGGCCATCACCGGTCACGGTACAAACCTCCCAATAGGAAGTATGTCAGGTCATCGATGGAAAGATTCCAACCCCCACTTATTAGTGTATCCATCAAGGGTGGCGAGATCCAACCACCATACCCGAAGCATCTCATCTTCAATTACCAGATGCCCCGTGGGGGAAACCGAATGTGTTTAAGAAAAAGAAAGAAAAAAAACAAACTCGGAAAAGGAATCCAAGATAAAATAGATCAAGGAGTTCCAACATATATTACGAAAGCACTCAATGAGTACCCCCCCTCCCTTTCTTCAACATTAGACATTACCATTTATTGAAATGAATAGTTATCAGGAAGAGGTACAAAATACGTATTGTACGCAACTCGGAAAACGTGCAAGCTTTAATTTTATTAAATTACACCTTTGAATGCTTTACCTGTCATGTGTTATTAAAGATTAATCCGATAAGCAAGATAAATGGTGGGCAGATCGAACACGGGAAAAGCTATACTAAAAACACTCACAGACGTTGGAGGAATCTTTTCAACGAGTTATTAAAGAGATTTTTCTATACTATATTGAATTATAATTGAGTTATATATAATTATATAAGTAGCATTCATAAAATCGAATGTGATGAGATTTTACCTTGAAGTCTTAAATGATCCCAGGTATTAGATTATTTTTTATTGGATCGATTTCGAGGAATTTCACTTTTTACTAACAAACACAGGGGAGAAAAAAACCCTTCTAGGCCTGGCACTTAAAATACCTATTAGGAAAAAAAAAAAAAATTTCAAAGCTTTAGTTTGTTAGGATTGAGATTCTAATAATTTTATAGCCATTTCGCTTCTTTTCTTTTTATAACCCTTATAGAACTTGTTTACCCAGTGACTAAAATTAAGTTGAGAGCATGAAATTCGGGAAATTATTTTTAGGTATTAGAGATTCACTAAGAACGGATTTTACAAAACGAACTTAATTAAAAATAAAATTTCAACATGTTTTTTTTTTTAAATTTGCGGCATACTCGAAAATCAGTTGAGCAAGTCCTCTTTTTGGAGTGTTGACTATCAGAGATCCCCTTAGTACTAGGTTTACCAAGGGGTCATTTTGAGCATTCTGAAAAAACTTTTCGTTAATTATCTTCAAAAAAAAAATTATTACTTTATTTTGTGAAAATATTTTAATTAATTTTTACTTACATTTTTAAGACGTATAATCGCAAATATTGTTTTTTATTTATTTATTTCAAAGGGAATTTATACAGTATACTTTTAAGGAAAGGGCCATTTTGACCATTCAAATAAATCTTGAGAATGCATACATTTATATTTGAATATGCAACGGCTTGAGAGGTTGCATATAGATATAATTATGTAAATAAGTATGTATGCATATAAGAAGAAAGACGAAGTCGAAAGTGAATTAGAAATATCATAGATTGTTAAAAAGACGTGAGACGTTGGTAGAAGAATAGATGTTCTTAGAAAAAAAAAACTTCTTTTAGTAAATAAACATCACACTACATCTCAACATTATATATATATATATATATCCACTTACTTTATAATGGGTCAATTTATACTTTTCTAATTACCAAATTAATTAGCATAAGGGGTCATTTTGACATCTTTGGTTGAAATCGTTTAGTTACATGCCAACTTATGGGAAACCCAGTGTTGATACCACCAGAATCTATTTTTGTGAAACTTCAGTTGTACATTTGTGCTTTATGGAGGAGTAAAACATCTTGATATCATGAAATTTGTTGGTTTTTCTGTCGGACATTTTTTTGCAATAATAAATTTGAAATTCCAAAAAATTCGTAAATTAAAAATATTTTTCGAGTCTCCTAAATGTTGGTAATTTTTTTAAACTTTGTTTTAAAACATAGAAAATCGATGTTTCAAGCTTTTTCCTTCCCTCTTATTCAGTCCAATATTCAACCTAACAACAAAGTAAACAAATAATTAAAACCGTTGTTGAGCACTTTTTATACAAATAGACTAATGCTAGCAGGAAAAGAAGCAAAAACATTGTTAAACATTTACATGCACTTTGTTTGATTCTGAAAATCCGATAATTTCTATATTATAGCCTGGTTCTGATCCAACAGCAAGTGTACCTTAAGAATTGCATAACGCTAGATAAATCTGCTTTGATCTGTAGATTTGGGAAATGGATTGAATCAAAATTTGCCACTTCTCCTGTCGGAGTAAAAACTAGTCACGTTTTACTCCACCATTTTACCATCCTGTAGATAAGCAGAGAGGAAAACGCGCCTTCACAAGATTGGTATTTATTACAATTGGTATTTACTTCATACTTTTATTCTAAAACACTTATCTGTTTGATATAGAAAACTCGACTACTCGTTCGTCAGAATCATACACTTAAGCCAAATAATCAACATGACTTTATGTTAGACTAACTGAATTATAATATAAATTGAAATTAATAAATATTTACATGAAAGCTTTGACTACAGCTGGCATTATGTTAATGCTTGATCAATATTTAACCCTTTACCGCATATGGGCCCATATATGATACTGCAGTTTTGATTCAGTTTTATTTCTGAATTAAGTGTTATAAACTAATTTAATCCATTAAATATATATTTAGCAATAATAAAACATTAAAAAAATGTCTATGATTTTATGGCATTTTGAAATAACCTCACTTTTGTGCAAGTGGGTAGAAAAGCAGGATTGAAGCGTGAGTGATTCATTTTCAAAAAACGATAACAGAGTAAAACGTAAATACTTTTTGACGAAAAAAAATATTTTCATGGAGTCGATATACTCATCTTTCTCGACGGA
>JAOUZG010005735.1:10714049-10745953 GCA_026289955.1 Argiope argentata | reverse complement strand
ATATATATATATATATATATATATATATATATATATATATATAAATAAAATCATTATTTTTCTTTTAATTTATCTTATTGATAATTAAATAAAGCTATTTTCCACCGCGAAACAATTGTTTTCAATGCTTTATTAATTCATGCAGTAAAAGGGTAAGCATAAAATAACAACAGCATTATTTTTATTTTTGGTATTTACTGAACCAGACGAACTAATAATAAAAATACTTCTATACTAATGATGAAGGAGAATATGTGTCTGTATTAGCATTCAATTAGTTATATAAACATGCCGTTTTTAAAACACTAGGACTATTTCGGGACGGAGATCTAATTTTGAACCTCGGTCGCACGACGAGAACGAGGCAAGATAAACTGCTTGATTTAATGCCACTAAATTTGGCGCAGAATTACTTTACACAGTGAGAATGTGTACCTTGAAGCAATATTTTTGAAATTTGTATTCAATTTCAATTAACTAAAAATAAAACTCAGGCATTCTTTTTTAAATAATTCCCGAAAATATTTCACAAAATAAATTTAATTGCTGCACAATTCTTTTTAAAATTTGACATTACATTCAACAGTAAATTTCACTACTATAAAATAATAAAAACAAATTACATTATTTCATTAAATATTTAATTTCTTTGTTTATTTCCATTGTTAAATCGAAGGAAGAAAGAATCCACATATTATCATAGAGCTGGGATATAAATAAAGGGACCTAGTGGTACGTTTCTTGTCAAAACAAGTGTATGCAACATGAGCCACATGGTTTGCGGGGAATCTGAGAGTAAAGATATAGATTTGGCGTCATATCGCAAATCTTGGTAAACTCAAAATTTAAAATGGTCAATTTTCATTCTCTGAAAAGTTTATTATTATTATTTTTTCTTGTTTAGAAATTATTCTACTAAGCAAAAACAAGCTAACTGGTTACGAAAATAATTTTTGTTTTCAAAACATCAATAGCTGAGTTAGTTGACTCAAATCATGTTTAGTTTTATGCTTTTATTTTGCATTAATTAAAGGTAATTATTTTTCTTCTTTAAGTAAACATTTTATTTCTTTTATTTACCTAAAAGTATGTCTACATTTCATGTTCAAATACTTTCTATCATTATCTTAAACAGATAAAAGAAAACTTTAATAAAATGACGCAAGTCTTATTTCTCTCTTCAAAATATTATGTTTATGCATTTATCAATACTATCCAGGTAATTAGAAAATTTTAAAATATATATTATAGTCCTTTTTTATGATTTTATTTATTGTTGCAATTATTTTTTAAAGTTTAAAACGGGTAGGAAATCTTTTCTAATGTCATATATCAGTTGAAACAAAACAAAAATTTGATTTAATGTCATTCACGGTATAATACAATTAAAATATTTATGGTAAAATAGGAATAATATATGCGAAATAATATATTATTCCTTTAAAAATAAGGAACTTCATTTACATTAAAATGAATACAAATTATTAATTGGTAAATAACATTTCTATAAATACTTGTATTGGCAAAAAAAAAAAAAAAAAAATCACGGCAATCTTTCAGGTAAACACTTGCAACACATTTGAGTTTTAAAAAGCAAGTAGCTAAATATAATGCAGTTCCATCAGTTTTAATTAACCTTTGTAACAAGTTAAATAAATTTAATGCAATAAGTAAACCAAATTGAAATATTATTCAGTTATAACACTAAAATCACTGAGTAATCGAGGTTACAAAATTCTAAACTGAATTAAAATGGATACAAATAGAATATGTATACTGTACATATCTGTGAAATGATAGGTATGTACAGTATACATATAAATGATATACTGTACATACCTGTGAAATGAGGAATATCTTTAAAAGCTTTTCTTTGCATCCGATAGCACAGCAATAGTTAGCCATGGATTAAATAAGCTTTAAAATTGAACAGTTAAAAACGAGAAAAGATCTCTCATTAAAATATAATGGGGAATGGAAAATGTGTTTACAGGGAATACAAATTCTATCATCAAAGCACATGGTTCTATCTTGTCCTACATCAAAAAACAGCTGCACTCCCTGAATTAATATACCAGCTCCATGCTTATTATCCATGTAGTTTACATGTGCAATCAGACAGTGAAATTATATTATATTATTAATTTTTTTTAAAAAAAGAAGGGAATTAAGAGAATTATGCTTTTCAAGAATTTCTTTCTACTAAGAAGCCTCATGTATGCAATAAATAGAACAGTTATAAAGTTATTAAAATTACACAGTTTTGACACTTCAATACTTCATTGAGATAATTGTGAATATCCAAGCTATGCTCAAAAAGTTTAAATAAAATCAATACGCCAAAAGAACCAACTAGACACTAAAGGCAGGTACTATTACAGGTTTGTTTTTAATAATGAAGTGATTCCTTGCGGATGCTTTCTATTGTCAGGTCCATTCTGTTCTTCAACAATAATATACAGACGAGAACCTAGCTTAATTTATAAATCTAATGACAAATGATATCATATTGAACAGATACAAACAAAATAAAATTGCCATTGAGAAAATTTCATAAGTGCCTCATTTTCATCAATAGTTAACCTGTTGGGATAGTTAGCAAATGCAATTCCAAATCAACTATGATAGGAAACTTTTACTTAAATTTTTCTTCATAAATAACTCCTTAATTTTTCTTGTTCATTTAAAAATGTTAAACCCAGATTGTTTTTTTCCCCAACCCAATTGAAAAAGTATTACAAATGAATAAGAATCCTTTTTTTTTAGCTTTTGTTTTTAGTGCTGCTGAATTGCTTTTAAAACAGAGGTTTACAACAGTTCAAATGGAAGTTTCATCTTTTCAATAAGTACTTCAAGAATAGTTTTTATTTAAGGGCAGACATGATTTAAATGTATGTAAAATTGTTTTACATATTTGATTAAATTTCCCCAATATTTGAAGATCTAGAAACATGTAATGAATTTTGAACAGACTTGCAAAAAGAACACCTGATGATTATTTGCCTCCCTATTATGGAGCAGCAAATATAGTAAAAAGATAATTTCTTTGCCAGAAGAAAAGAGACATGCTTGAAATGTGACATTTATTGAATAGTACAATCACAATTTTTCAAGTTATTTTTTTTTTTTGTGGTTACAAGGGATAAAAAATAGACAACAGATAATAATTAATTTGATAGAATAATATTACTTCAACAAAGTATAACATTAGGAAGACATAAAAAGCTTTACATAATAGTTTTAAATTGTGATAAATATTGCTTTGATTAAGCTGAATACATAATATCATTAATTAAAATATTAAAGCAAAAGTTCTTATCACCATAACAAAATTTAAAGACTTCATTAAATATATACTTACAAAGATTGCATGATAATGAAAATAAATGTATGTTTGAAATGAAAATTAGTGATAAATTTAAATTTAGAAAATACTTTACTTTCAAAATATAAAATTGGCAAAAGAAAAAAAAATACTTATAATTAAGATAGCTTACAAAAATCGAGAATTAAAAATCATCGATAAAAATAATAATTTTGTATTAAAAAAGAATTTTCCAAAAGGAATTAATACAGTAAATGGAAAAGATTCAAATGTTCCACAAATTTTAAAATTATTAACACTATGCCATCTGGCAACATCACATTGATATTCTAAAAATTTATCAGGTAAATGCTGATGACATCAAGTTGGTGTTCAGTGAAAACCATCGGTTCAGTACTAACAGCGCAAAACAAAAGAATCAGATGTGCAGACAGCATAGTGTTAAAAAGGAAACAAAATTAAGTATCTTTGTAAGTAAGAAAGATTTTACATATGAGTTAGTTTATGAGCACATCTGTATGCAACCAAAAAATTCAAAATGGCTTCTTTGTTTGATAAACTTTATTTATTCCTTTTTAAATTCACGAATTATTTAAATAAAACTTAAAGTTGAACAAAAATTAAAATTCAAAATGATTTTTCACCAAAAAATAAACAAACAGGTATTTGAAATTTATAAATAGGTAAATATACTGCTAGTACAAAACTGCTTTTGTTAAACAAAAAAGATTTAATATAAGTCTGTTTTGATATAATGGAACATAAACTCATTTCTTTGATAATCATAATCTGACTAATAAATATTCCTCAAATATGCTTAGAATATCTAAACTAAATTCAAATTTCAATTAATATCTGAAACATATGGTTTCTTTAAAGAAAAAAAAATTTTCCTAAAAAAAGTATTAAATCTTTTTCTTTACTTAAGAAAAATGAGAAACATTTAAAGAAAAAAATACAATAAAAATGAAGCAGTTCAAGTTGAAATTATACTCTAAATAAATCAATGCAGGATGGAGTTTTAACAGAAATGAAAAGAAATTTGTAAAACTAAAGACTAATCAAATTTCAGTAAATAAAATTTTTAGCTATAAATCAAAGACAATAATCATTTTGCTTCAGAATTAAAAAAAAAAAAACTACTAATAATAAGACTATAATAATTAATTATGATTAAATCATAGGAAATATAATTAAAAAAAATTACAATGAAAATATTTTAATCATTTTCTATATAGATCTTAGGAACAAAAAGGTGAAACATTTTTATTTGCCAAGGTTTGACAAAAGTTATAAACTGAAGTTTTTTTTTTTTTTTTTTTTTCAAATAGTTAAAAATCATAAATCAACAGTTTTACACTTATAAAAAAGTTCACAACCTTTTATTTACTGAAAAATAATAGATTTTAATTAAAGCCCCAATTAAAAAAAATACAGAGCATGTTTGAATAAAATAAATCCCAAGAAAAACTGCAAAATATGTAATAATTAAACTGAAATATTACAAATTCACAATATTTAAAAGAACTTCTATTTCAGAAAAAGTTCTAAAATTTCAAATAGATGAATTATTGTTTTACTATGATGGCAATAAAAGAATTTTAAAAAATGTATTAAAAATGATGTATATTATTTTGATGCCAGACAATATAAAGAAAAAAAAATGACATACATATATGAGAATTAACAGTAATCATCAAAATAACAGTCGATATATTATAGGTTGAATTTTTAAAAGAGATATATGTCCTAATTGAAGCTCTACATAAGTTTAAAAATACATACAAAAAATGCATCACTAAGGCAACAATGCAATTATATCAGTGTGTCACAATAATAGTTTTATTAAGGGGATGGTTAAAAATAGTGGTTTAGATTTTTTTTGAATAAAAAAGAAGATATATATGAGCATCAGTATTCAGAAAAGAAACCAGATCTATTGCTTAAAACAAGAGAAAAGAAATATCTGTTTTATAATGAAAGGAATTAAGTTAGGCACAATGAAAAAAAGTTTTTCTAACAAAGATGAATTTGAATGAAAATTTCTAGCAAAATATTTAAACTCTGACTAACAAAATAAAGCATCAAAAATTGCATAAAATTTACTTCCATTAAACAGTCCAGTTACTTTCATAAAAATCCAGTCTCTGCTTTGAAAATTCATTTGATATGGAATCAAGATATGCTAAATTCACAGGTATGTTTATATATACAGTTGAGGAATTATAGAAAAGGAATGGTTTGATGTCACATTTCATTTGCCAGGGAATTTTATCTTTAATTTAAAAAAAAAGAAAAAGAAGGAAGGATACTTTGCCAAAATCAGCCATAATTACCATTTCATTGAAACTGTTCAGAAATTAGATTACTCTGCTTTGGAAAAAAAAAAAAATATTTTTATAATTTTTATTTTAACATGTTTTTAATTCCTACATGGAATAGAGTGTTTTTTTTTCTCTTCCAAATGCCATTGGATTCAGATATAATTTCACGGTTAAGAAAAGGCAAATAAATAAAGCTACATGACATTCATGCTTTGTGTGAGTACCTATAAAATGTGTTTAATTTGTAACAATTGCTTAAGCTTACAGCAATGATAGAATTCATTAACTGAACCTTCCAGGATTTCCTCCTTTGGTGAGTTGAATGGCACTTTTAAAAAACAGCATAAAATTAGACTGCTTAAAATATCCTACATTCATACTAGCCCACTGCTACAGCAGGAACTAATCTTAAATTTGTAATCATACAGTACATGACATTTGCATAGGGCCTTATCATTATTCCTTTAAAAATAAAGCTTTTGCATAGATTACAGAGATCTCCATTTTATAAGAAACCATATATACATACATGTGGAGACCTCTTCCAAATCAAAGAAAAGGATAACCAACAGAATGCATTTCCATAGTTAAAGACTAAGCTTTTGTGATACACGGAAAGAGCTGGAACTTCTGATCCAACGCTACCATAAAACTTAACCAATCTGCAATATGAGTAGTATAACAGTAGTAATAATAATGAATGCACAACTAGTTGCAAAATTCAGCACAACCTGAAAAGCACACCTTACTTAAAAAGGACGCATGTAGTATATGCAGTGCCTCATTACAGTGCAAAGATGGTCATACTTCACACAGCTTCACCTGCTTCTGTGAATGGACGCATTTTGAGATGTTATGCAGCATTTCTTTCGTGTTGAAAGAAGGCATTAGACAGCCAGTGAATGCCACTATTGAATGACTGTAAAATGTGTAATTTTTCCAGATTTTCTCTCCTTTATGAACTTGCGTACCACTTCACTGTGTGGCACCATCACGTCTTTGCTTCTGTTGTTCAAGTAGTCGCTCTAATGGAGATGGACCTGGACCTGACCACAGAGACTGTAAAATAGAGATAAAAAACGATCCAGGGAGGGGGAAAAAATCAATTTATGCCAATTTTAAACATTTTTGCAAACATATCATGGAATCATACAGAAAGTCATGTTCACATACAAAGCATTGAAATAGATGAAAACAATTTGTTCATACCATTTGTTTGAAATATCTTGGTTTAAAATTTTGGCAGTTTAGCCATTTGTAATACGAAAATTTTTATAATTATAATACAAGGCTAAAATTTAATTTGGATTTAACTGGCAAAACTAATGATGAGATCTAATGTTAAAATATTAAGAATGTTTTTCTCTCCATCTTAATTTCATCTTTTATAAATATATTATTTATTTGAATAGAATTAGTAAATAAGTTATATTTCTGTTTAAAAAAATATTATATCTATGTTTAGTTCATTCAAAAATAACGCAGGAGATTATAATATAGCAAGATTTTTAATAATGGATTTGTTTGAAGTAATAGAAAGGAAAATTCAAATGATTAAAAGTACGGCTTTATATAAAAAAAAAACCTAAAGAATTGAATAAAAATAAGTAAAATTAATTCTTGCCCCCCCCCAAATATGACAAAAATATTAATGAAAAGAAGACAGTATACAAAGCTAAATATAACTGCAGGAGATTATCAGAAGCAAAAAGGGGAACAAATGCCTTTCAAAACAACCTCCTTCCCTCTCAACAGAATGAACACTTAAACTATTTGCCATTTATATTGCTAAAAAAATCCTAAGAATCAATAAAATTCATATTTTATGAAGTTTTATAGCTTAATACAATAAAAAGTAGTAAAAATTATGAAAAAGGAATAACATTTATTAATATTAGTTCATTAAAATAATTTTTTCAATCATCATAAAATATATTTTAGGATACAAATTTGAAACACTGCTAAATGAAAATTAGAGCCACATTATGAGATTTATTTATTACTGTTTTTCCATGTAAAATAATAAGACATAAAATGACATTTCTGCAATGCACATCTTGTTGTTGTGTTGTGACAAATGGCACTTGCTGTGGACAAGCCCCGCTGATACATCAACAGATTTTAAGCCGGAGATATAAATATCTTGTTTTTACAAGTAGCACCATCTAGGGCCAAGAGAACGACTTAGCTACACATACGTCACAATCCTTTTAGGGGGTCGACTACATTCATGCAAATTCATTCATACATCTCAGATCGTAATTTAGATCTGGAACAGAGAACGATCACCTCTGACCCAGTACCCCCAGTGATATTATTCTCAATATGGAGTACTTTGCATCCATGAACAGATTTAACGAGCGCCAATCGCCACACACTCAGGGAATGTTTTGGCCAGTGAGCTTCGAACCTGTAACCTAAGGAGTACAAGTCCAATGCTCTACCAACCAGGACATCCTGGAATTTAAAAAACTTGAATACAGTTTAAAAAAAAACAAGAAATAATAAATCTTACTTGAATTCTGGATTGCATAAAAACAGGATCCATGTTGCTATGCTGAGCTAAAGAAGAGAAATTTTAATCAGCAAAAGTGATAAAAGATTAAGTACACATAATTAGTCTAATGCAAATTTCATTACAGAAAATTGCTACTTTGTTGTTGTTGTTGATGAAATTGATAAAAGTGTTGCTTTGATAAACTTTTGTTTTAGGAATAGAGGTTTTTAAAATATAGTGAAACTCATTTTAAAAATCCTCCATTTAAACATTTTTCTATAGAACTTTTATTTTAAATGGCATTTGCATGTTGTTTAGTCTCCAGATTACAAAATGTAATATATATGTGCTTTCCAAGTTTTTCTGATAATTAAAAAACATTTTGCGACTTCTTATATGTTGAAATACAAATAAAATCAGCTAACGTGAAATGAACATTTGAACATTTGAAGGACAAAAGACTGATCGAAGAAGGTAAGATAAGCCCAATTTTCTCCACATTTTTAACGTTTAAACAACTGAGTTTAACAGAAAGCTTTATATTAGAAATACATAATAAATCATGAAAACAATTCCTTGTTTAAAAGATTATTATTAAAAAATCATTGAAAATAATACAGGAAATTTTTTATAAATGAATAATTATGTTATGAAATCAAATTGCCCGCCAATTCAATTGATTCCTTCTTTTCATCATGGTAAGCCACAAGTTTTTCTAAAGATTTAAACTAATTAGTTCACTGTCCAAAAGCCAATTACAGAAAGTCTGAATTTTAAAACTTCTACAGATTGTTAATAAAATATACAAATAATTTAAAATAAAACACTCAAGAGATATTTTCAAACTACAATTTGTCCCAAAAGAAATGAAATATTTTAATTCAAAGAGGCAGAATGAATCAAGTACTCACTTTCTTTGTTTGCTCTTGGTATAGATATTCCTGATGGCCAAGAAGAATTAAAAAGAGAATATGTATTAGAGCTTAGTTCATGAGGAAGAGCTGATGACACAGATGCACCAGCATTTTGTAATTGCTGTGCTGATAACGTGTTCTGCAAAGTCTGCGCAACTGGACGACCAACAACCTAACATAAAAACTCATTAGTCAGATTTTATAATAGAATTTTAATACATATACTGAATCCTTTCTTTGTTTCAGTTTAATATTATTATTTTGATTTCCTATAGAGCAATAATTTATTCTTGAAATCAGATTCCTTTTTAAATCAATAGATTATAACTTAAAATTAAAAAGAGAGAGAAAAGAGTAAGAGTAGTAGAGTATGTAAAATCTTATTGAAAAATATTTTGTGAAAAACATTTATTTGATATTCATAAAACCAAGATGAGAATATGATTCAGATTATATATTTTAGGTCAAAATAAACAACTTTACTTTCATCTGCATATTTATATTAGTCTTTAAATAAAAAAAATCATAAAGAAAAGAAAAGTGCTTTATTAGAACTTTTTATGAAGTAAAAAGGAAGAAACTGAATGATTTACTGTAAATTATTATATGCTTAATTTACTATCCTTATATTATAGTTCAACAGTATTGGAAAAGTTTTTTTTATTTATAATATAATGACTCATGAGTACTTTTTGTAAAAATTTTATATTGAACAGCATACTTAAATAAAATTCATATTTTTTAGAAGAAGGAAAAAAGACAAGTTTAAACAAATCATCATCACTAAAATTATCAAACATTTATCACATTAGATTATGATAAGAAAATAATAGAAACAAAATTTTGAATTGTATAGTAAAGTGAAAAAATCAATTCCCATAATAAATTAACCTTACAAGTTAACTTACTTTTATTCTAATTCACTAAAAAAATGAAAACAATCCAGTTTACTTCAAAATAAATTATATCAGGGGGGGGACAACAATTCAAATACCTTAACATGAAATACAACATTTATGATTTCTATTCCTAACTAGCCGCCTTCGGCGACCAGTCGGTTCGCCAGTATTAATGCTCACTAAAATTTTCATATAATATTTTATGTAGCTGTGTCTCATAACAGTTTTTCACCAAAATATTTTTAAACCAAACAAATTTTAATAGTCATATAATTCATTTATAGTATTATTTAGTATCATTTTCTTCAGATGTTCTGTTCATTGTACTAATTTTTCTCTTTCTATCCATACTATGATTGACCCGGAATTGATATTTTGCTTAAATGGTGGAGGGAAAGGTCTAAAATTCTACGTTTTTATAGAATAATGAGATTCAAATTTTCATAAATGTAAACACACTAAACAAATAAAGACACAATTGGTTTTCAAGAGATGCGAAAGTTTAAAAACAGATTGGAAAATGCCGCGCACAGAGGAAATAATGGTGACACACACTTCTTTTCTTTCTTTTTTTTCTTCCCTGCCCAGACTTTATTTTGAGCAGGCATAAATTAAATATCCATACATACTACTAATAAAAGCAGCTATTTTCTTTCTTTTTTAAACATCCGGTTATCTATAAATGAAAGCCAACTGACTTCCCATATTTCTTTCTAAACAAATCATAATTTATTACTTCCTGCTATCTTACTCAGTTGGTGTGGGGGAATTAAAAGAAGATTTTTGGCGGGAAAGTAAGAAAAGTGTTGTTTTAACTATTTTCCACGCAGTTTTTTAATTTCTCTCTCCATAAGAACCCGCCTCATGTCTTAACGAAAATATATTTAAAAAATCAGCCGAATCGGTCGAGCCGTTCTCCAGTTTTGCACTTAGCAACGCATTTCGAGTTGCATTTTTATTAATATAGATGGAGTATTTTAGAAATGTCATTGGCCAAAGCATGTTTTTTTTAAAAAAATTAAATAATTAATTTATTTTTACAAGGAAAAAAATGACACAGCTCAGTGTTGATAAAACAATCTAAATTTTTAGACATATTACAAATTACGTACATTACATTATTTTTCCTTTGTAAAACAACTATAGAATGCTGAATTAAAACAGATTTAAAACAATTGCTAATATTTAAAACACACACACACACAGTTATTCTTATAAATTAATCAATCAACCTTACTAACCTGATTCATTAGATGATTAGTAGCAATATCATTTCGACCATTTTCTTGCTGCCACAACCTAGCTTGGTTCGCTAAGTGTTCTTGAACTTGCTCTCTGATTATTTCAGGTGCTTGTTGTTGTAGAATAGTAGATCCATTTGGTGGATTTCTATATGCATAAGTAGCATCAATAGGAGTCAGTTCCTGCTGAGTCCCATTCATCATGTAAAAACTAGGTTGTTGTCGAGGTGTCTGGCTTGTCCCCTGCTGCATAATGATCTGAGTACCTGGTGGAGTAGGATTACCTGCACATGCCTGTTGATAAGGTGCTACAAAACCCATATAATTCCATAACATATTTGGTGGATTAATAAAAGTGGTTGGAGTAACTTGCTTGGCAATCATCTGATTTGCCTGTGTTTGTTGTTGAGGTGGTGGTGGCAGTGGTTGCTGCTGTTGGAAATTAAAATTAGGAGCCGAGGTTCGGACAACTCGAGACAGGGGATTTTGAACATAATTAGCAACAGGATTGTTATCGCGAGGAACTTGATTTAGTGGACCAATCCCAGGCCTAAAATAAAAGGAGACTTAGTTATACCATTATAAATACAATATATACATATATTATCTTATTTTAAAATAAGATAATATTCAAATGTAGTGTAATAAAAGAAATTATAGGCAGTTATTTAAAATAAAATAATATATAATAATTTTATAAAAAGAATACAAACAGGCAGCATGATGTGATTAATATAGTCAACTATTTATAAAAAGAGAAAGAAAAAGGAATTGATAATGCATGATTTAAACAGGCTTAATAAATTTAAAAGCAATTCAATTTCAAATACAGAGACAAAGAAAACAAGTTATTCAACCATACAAATGAATTATATTAAATATTAGAATTCCTTTTAATAATTTATTATCTTAACATTATATACTCATATTGAAAGAAGTTTTCATTCATTAACTGATGGATCCAAAAATTATTAAATTTATTTTGAATTCTGAAAATTAAAAAAATATATATAATTTATATGAATAAAGGAATAAAAAAAAAATCTGTGTACTGTGATAAAATTTTAATTATTATACTAATACTTTCTATATGAATTAATCAAATTGATTTAATGCATCTGAAATACAAAATTAATATCTCTATATATTTGTTTTAAAATGTTCATAAACAAAAAAAATCATTAAAATGTTCAGAAAATAGCAAATCTACCAATCACACAATAAAATGGCAGAAAAGGATAGTTGAGCAAAGTAACGAAGAAATCAATTTGAGGAACAAATAGAAGAAAAGAAGAAATCGTGATGAGAAACGTATAATTGCAAAATACAAAATGAAATAATTTGCAAATGAAGTACATTCCTATCAACAGCTGTAAATGAGGGTGATAGTTAAATGACATTTTCATTAAAATGTTAATTTTGTTTAATGAACAACTTTTAAAAAAATTGTTATAAATTTTAAACAAAACTGAACTGGAATATGCATTAAGAATTAGGAAACACATAATTGCAGAATCAGAAAATACTAATCTAGAAATTATATCCATGTATAGTAAACAATAAAATTTTTACACAAGCAAACAAAATAATGACTTTTAATTAAAATTTGTTTACAATCAGGAAAAAGGTACAATCTATCAGGTAAAACAATTCAACCATTTACAAGTGGGTAATAATTTTTACACAATAATGCATTCTAGCTAATTTAAAATTGGAATTAATTCAGTCAGATTTTTTGTGATGAAAGAAAAGTAATGAGAACAATCATAAACAAAGAATGCTTTTTTAGTAGCATGAAAAAAATTTCAACTTATCATTCCTCCATTAGAAATCAGAGATTATCCATTAGGAATAACTAGCAATATTATTTTCTATAAACAAAGTTGTGATGCAGTGGAAGAAAAAGGACTATTCACTTCAAATTTAGAAAAACATTACTTATACCAATTTTTTACTTTAATGTAATGAAAAGTAATTTATTCTCAAAAAATAAAAAAAAAATTATAAAAACATTTTTTTTTTTGTAGATTTTTCTAAAAGTATAAGACAAAAGCAAATATATGAAACTTTTTGCACATGACATACTCATAATTTTTCTAAAACCAGTACTTTAAGCAACAATTATGCTTTTACAGCTTTTACTACCTTTACCACCATTCCCAATTAGATAAATAGAATTATATATGTGCGTTAAAATCAAGAATACATACTGATGAATATTGAACTGTTGGATCCAAGCTTCATTCCTTTCACAAGGCTGGACATTATTCTACAAAGGAAAAAAAAGAATAATTGTAATATTTTAATGCCATTATGATCAACTAATAATTCTATCATTTAGTAAATAAGAGCACAATAAGGAAATTGGATATCATACCACAGAGATGGCTTGCTGCTGGAACTGATTAAACTGGTCTTGTGTTACATGATGTACTGGTCTATTCAGATTTGCCTAATTTATAAGTAAAAAGTAAATAAATAAAATTCACAGTTCCAATAGGATTATATATAAATAAATAACTCATAAATTTAATAACTATATTAATTAATAATTATAATAATATATCACTCTCAGATATATTTTTCAAAGCAAAAAGGATTTTATATTAATAAATACTTTAAAAATTCTACAAACCTCTTTTACCACTTGAGGCCCCATGCAATTTTCCAGTGTAGGACGAATAAGATGGGAATTATCAACATGATTTTGAGGTCGAACATTCTGCCTTGAAACAGACTCTTGGTGTACAGACTGCGTAAAAAGTATCATCATATACAACTGAATACATTTAATTACTAAAATATTATCAAGGTGATTAATTAGCAAAGTACTTTTATACAAATGATTCTGGAAGCAAAAAATTAAACAATGGCAAAGAGTCCCATTTTTTTAAAATCTATACATAGTATAAAAGGAAGTCTCCTGAAAGCATCTGTATGTTTGAACCACAAAAAAATCAGGAAATAGTTAACACATGCTGGAGATATTTATACTATTTTGTAGAGCATTTATTTACTGGGGGAGTTTAGTACATTAGTCATATCTAAATAAAAAAAAGAAGTTTTGTGATTTTAACTTTGAACATATTTGAGAATGCGCAGAAACCTAAAATTATGCTAGTACAAATAGCAAGAGCTGTGGTATGCATATGAGCTATATTTCTTTGTTTACGACCAATTTTAAACAGTGATTCAAATCTCATTATACCAAAAAGAAGGAAGTTCAATTATGGCAGGAACATATTAAAATCCAAAAAGATTCATTCGCAGTCGGATTAGAAAAATGAAGAGGAAAGAAATGTTCAGTTAGCGGATATCAGAGAAATAATGTCCACACTTAGGAAAGTAGTCTTTTGATGTGTGAAATTACTGTCTTTCTATAAATCACAATGCAACTGAATTGCAGACACAAAATGACCTGTGTTTTGTCTTTAGACATATATTTATACTTTTTAAACAGTCTAAATATTTCAGCATGTGTGCTATAAAAAATTGTTTTGGGACTATTTTCGATCATTTCTATATATATTTTTTGTTTCTTTGATACTGCATAACATACTCATGTCATATCAGATGAAAGCTAGACTTAAGTATAAAGCTAATTTTTCTGCTTGGATGCTATGGCACGAGCAACGCCATGCAGGTAGTACTAGTTAAATATATATTTTTGGAAAATTATTTTAAAAGAATTGTAAAAAGTAAGCCCTTAAAAATAAATAAAGCTTAATAATTTATTTTGAATTACCTTTCACTTTGAACCACAACTCAATTTTTCAATTAAAATTAAAATTTAGGAGAACAAATCAACATAAAAAGGCCTTATATGCTAATCATTAATAACACTGTTATTTTAAACAACTGCCACAGATATAAATAAAAAATAAAACAGAATATAAATAAAAAATAAACACAGATATAAATAAAAGAAATAGAATCTCAGGTTTCACTTTAAAGTTATTTTATACAAACCTACATTAGTTCACAACATCTACATGGATTTATTGATATTACAATCAGAATTTTTTAAAAAAACTAATTAGTAAAAATTCCATCCCCTTTTTTCATTTATAAACAAGTATCTTAAAATAAACATGTTCAGTTTCAATTAAGTGTGTATGTGGGGGGGGGGGAAGAAGAAAGCAAGTAAGTAAAAATGGAAATTCATTTATTATTTTTGTAATGCAAATAATGTAAGTAATTAAAAACTTAAAATATTAAAAGGTATTTTAGATTAAAAATGAATTCAAAATTTAATAAAAAAATATAAATAATTCTAATGATTTAGATAAATTATTACAAAACTTAAAAAAAATTATTAACTAAACTACATTCAGACTTTTAAAAATCACAAATTATCAATATTTGAGCATATATAAGAATATGTTATTAGATAAATAAAAAGGCAATATATTTACAGAATTGTTTTCTTTTGAGTTCTCTTGTCCTCTTCCATGGCTAGTTGTCATTTGTGCAGCTCGTTGTTGAAGAATAGCCTGCATTTAAATATTTTTTAAAGATTAATCAGAATATTAAGCAAGTTAAAGCTTTCTTCAAGATATTTATTCATTATATTTGGACTTGTACATTCAACAAGAATGAAATACTCCTAGACTTATAAAATTCCTAAGTGAAGTTAATATATTAAATAAGTCAATTATTTTTTGTACAACTCTATTAATCATCGCTTATTGATTTTAAAGAACCTTTGTGGTTCACAGAATTAATTTAATTAAATACAATAATTAAAAATAATTATTTAACTTACAATAATAATATTAAATTTATCACAAGAAATGTTAATGGCTATCCTCCCCCCCAAAAAAACTATTTGCAATATGAAATTTTCTTTGAGTAAACATAAAAACATTATACATTCAGGAGCAAGAAAACAATATAAATTCATTACAAATAAACATTCCTTAAAAAATAGATTAAAATTTTTTGAAATTATAATTTATATCAATAAAACACCAGTTCATAACTTTTTATGCTGATACAAATACACTTATCCCCCCCCAACTGTATATTGTTTCAGAAAATGAGGATTAGTACCCTCAATACTTTTAGTTCCAAAAGAAAATGCTACAAAAATTTCAATGTGAAATTATGATTATAATAATTGGATTTAGTATCAAGCTGGACCATGATGCAAAAATCCAAGCAATATGCCTCAGAAATGAAATTTGTAACATTTCCAAGATGGAATGATTTAGCACACTGAAATCTTTACAATGGAAATTTTACAATTATAAACATTGTATCAATTTCTATTGTGCTGACCGATTAATTAATGCATGTTGAAAAGCAATCTTTTGAAGAAGTTCATCTTTTGACCAACTGTGTTTTTCTGTCTTTTGTATTGCTTTTAATTATTTTCAGTATATAAATTCCCTTCAATTATCTATATTAAGCATTTCGTAGTTTTGAAATTGAATCAAATGGTGTTATCAAACCATATTACCTCTCTCTTAAACTTACCAATGAAATAAGATCATGATTGATATAATTCACCCCCTTTCAATACAATTATTGAATCGGTTATTTCAATTAGTCAATCAATTTTAAGAACATCAAAATATTTAAGTCAGACTGTACAAACTTTTCTACAAATAAGATGCTTTGTGGGTAAAAGATGCATATTCCCCCCTCAATAATAATAATTAATTAATTAAAATAAATAAAGTGCTATTTATATATTTAAAAGTAATCATATATTTTTAAAAATAAGTTTTCAATGGAAGCTGTAACCTAAGAGAATGATTAAATTTTAATAAAATAAAATAAGGAATCTTCCCAAATCTAAAACTACATACAAGGTTTATAGATGTAGAAGACAAAAAGAATAACTACCTGCATTGCAACATTTTGTCTCCCACTGCGTCTTTCCCGACCAGTATTAGATGTATTGTCTTTGTTACGACGCTCTAACTTCTCATTTTGTAGTTCTCTATCTGAGTCTGATTTTTCCCTACGTTGTTGTGTATCATCCAACTTGAAACGAACCTCTTGTTGTGGCATGCCTTCTCCATGGCCAGGCTTAGAACGCAAAGATGTGCTTGAAATTTCATTGGTAGTATCTATACAAACCATGTAAGTAAAAATTAAACCGAATGCAATGAATTCTCCCTAAAATGTCATAACATAATTAAAATGGCAGGGGACTTACTTCCATTAACCAACACTGGTGCATCATTTAAGGATGTTACAGGGCTAGGATTCACAGTCAGTTCTTGAATTTGCTGCAATACTTCTTCCGAAAGAGATTCGGTTTGATGAATAGCTTTGAAAACTCTTTTACCATCAGACTGACTTAGGGATAATAAATTCAAACTATGCATACAAAAAAAAAAAAAAAAAAACCAATAATTAATTATTTTTATTTTAAAAAGGAAATATTAAATTAAAAAACAAAGATGAAAATTTATTAAGAATTTATTAAGGAGATACAAATATTTCATCAAAAAGAAAAGGGAAGGGGAACATCCCCAAAGTAAAGAATGTTACATACCCCTCCATTGTAACACCAGCTAAACATTCACCTAGTTTACAAAGTCGAATGGATCTTAACCAAGTAGCTTCCTCATCACTTGGAGTAGCTGCATTCAAACTAAATTTGAGTCTTCTGCAAAATCAATTTAAAAAATAAATAAAAAAATTGCAAATGACAACTAAATCTATATAACAGTCATTCATAATCACTTCATAAGAAAACCAAACTGCTCAGAACTGGTATGCTATATATTATAATAATAAGAAATATGAATATTTAATCTTTTACACTGTCTATCACTCTATACCATTTTGGAATGAATGTTGTTAGACTAAAAACAAGGAAATACATAATGTGTGAAGTTTGGATGGTACTCTAAAGCAATCTTGATTAGATGCAGAAAGATAATTAGATTCTGGTACATTGAAGAGATGGTGAATGTACAGAACAAATTTTCATTCTCTTTAAAATGATATAAAGTTAATTATTGTGTCTGCATTGAAGTACATGTAGTTTGTAAATAAAATTCGACCCAATCCCAATCCACTGCATGACAAAATACAGAAAAATTTACGAACAATACAGAATTTCAATTTTTCCAGTAATGTTTTGTGAAAACACCATAGCTTTTAATATACTGGCTCTATTAGCTAACAATACAATTTAATTCAAACTAGATTAAGTTTCCTTTATTATTTTAAAATTCTCTTACAGGCAGTCATTTTAAAATTTGAAAAATTGTGATTTGAGCTATATTTTAATATTAATATTGAAATGTTTGGTAAAACATTTCTTGGGGGAAATTAAAAAAACTGAACTTTACAGTATTGATCAAAGACAATTGTAATTTTTATTGTATGTCAAAAAAAGAAAAGAAAAGTTAAATGCTAAATATTTTTTTATGTTCTTGTAATGCTTGGTTTTTAAACTTTAGAGCTAAAAAAACATTTAGATTTCACCTTTCTGAATATTAAAAAAAAAACCCTAAATATCTTAATATTTACAATACTAAATTGCAATGTTTAGATAAAAAGAAAACCACTTTTACTTCTTTCATTGCCAATTCTTAATTTCACATAGTCAAAAAAAAAAAAAAAATGCTATATCAGGCCTTTTTTTTACAGGGGCAGTTATTAAGATAAATTTGCTAGATAAAAAATAACAATTACTGTGAAACAAAATATGCCTAACTTTCAACAAATTATTCATCTTTATAACTTCATGATATTTTGAATTACTAGCCAAAATTGAACATGATAGCAAAATAAGAAAATGAGTCAAAAGAAAGACTTAGATTTTAGTTATTTAAATAAAGAAATTTTACCTAGTTTTTAAGTTATGTTTTCTCCCCCATTTAAAATATTAATTCTTTCATCATATTAAGAAATAAATGAGATGCTTTTACAAAATTATATATACTAATTAAATGAATTTTTGATACTCTTCTGAATCTTGATCTAATAGCACATTTTACACAAACAAGAATTAAGATCTAAATTTATATGGTATGTTGATAATTTGAAACTCTTAATTATCTAATAAATTAAAAATAATATTAAAAGGATCCAAAATTGAATAATTTTAGAAAAGAGCAAATAATTTTATAATTTGATCATGTTGAAATTATGAATTTTTTTTTGTTTAGGATTGAAATATAAACAAGTAAAATATAAATTCATATTTGCAACTTGGGTAAACTAAATATTTCAAACTCAGACCTAAATTAGAATGTACATTACTTTTCAAAGAAAATGGGCATCATACATATATAAGCAAAACTTACATGGGCATGATTATAAACAAATAAAACACAAATGGTTTATTAGATTAGGTCCACTTTAAAGCTACAGAGCGACTAGTGGGAAAATACCTCAAATATGAAGTGTAGTCAGATGTGGAGAACAACATCTGACCATTAATTCAGTGCACCAAGCACCTAAGATGACTAGAGATCTTTGGCAGAATAAAGATCTGAAATCTCCAACCAATTAGCAGCATATATGTCATCAGACCACCTCAGTCCTATTTAAAGTTGATTTTCAAATAATATATCAGTACTTTATGCAAAGTAAATTTTAGTCACAACGAAACTTTTAACATAATTAAATGAAGTAATCATAAAATAGAATTAAGTTTCCAAAATGGTGATTTCAAAAAAGGCATATTCATCAATAAACATATATAATTAAAAAATATATTATTTACAAACATGAGTGATACCATAAATTTTTAATGGGAAGGAAAGCCCAATGTTTTGAAACAACTCTTGAAATATAAGGCACTTACCACACAAGGATTTTTTAGTATCTAAATAATATTTACAAATTCCTTTAACAACATTATAAATTGTATGACAACAACATTCTCTATATTATTTATATCAGCTAATATACCTTTGAGATTTTTTCAAAGGAAGAAATGATTGAAGATCCCAATCTTCTGGAAGGGGTATATCTTCAACTGCAAAATACCAAATAAAATTAAATATATGAAGATAAGAAGAAAAAATATATATTGAAAATGAAAAGATAAAAATAAATATTAAAATCACATTTTTTGAGATCAAATGGTTCTTTGGTAGCAACATCTAAGTCATTCAGCAGTTTACAGAGACCATGCCAAACTCTATGAAACATAAGATAAAAATTATGTAAGATAAAATCAGAATAATTGAGTAAAAAGTAAAATTTCAGAAGAAAAAAATGAAAATTACCAGTAAATATCTTGCTAAATTATTTTATCATTAAAATTACTAAAAACCATTTAGCCATTTAAAGATCATATATTTACATTTTGTATGCATATATAAAAAAAAAGGGATAAGGCAATGTACAACATCTTTTAAAATACAAAAGACCTTATATTTATAATTTTTTAAATTTTGTATTTCAGTTTTATAGTAATATAAGTTGTGATAATATAAGTGTAAAGAATTTATTTCCTTATTACAATAATAATATAATTTTAATGATATAAAATGAAAATTCCTCCAGAATTTAGGAGAATAAATTTAATATAAAAATTAATATACTTTATAACACAATCCTGCAAATCATTATTACCATTACTGAGATACTACTATTAAAGTCAGTAAAACTACTATGTGAATCAGAATGTCTTTTACATAATGAAGTACTATTATATAAATTAGTACTTTCATTATGTGTTTATATATTGTAATGTGAATCAATAACAATTAAGAAACACAGATAAATTAGCTATACAAACTATAAAATTAAATTATCTATATCTACAAAATATGTTTCTTTATTATGTACCTCATTACAGTTTCTAAAGGGAGCTCTTATGAATGAGAAAAAAAAATATTAACTATGCAGTCACTTTTAATATTTCACTTGAGAATGGAAGCCAGGTTACAAATTGATTAAAACTAGGTAAAATTACTGATTCCATTCTTGAAGAAATTGTGATGCAGGAAATGAGTTTGAATAATGCAAAAATATCATAACAAAGTTAAAGTTAGCTAAGACAGAATTTCATTTAAATGAAAATTTTAAAGCTATAATAATAATGAAAAAGAACATACTGTGGATTTTTAGTTATAGCTTCATGTTGTAATAGTTGAGGATCTTGTAATAACCAATCCAAAATAATTTTGATTGCTGGTAAAGTATAGTAGTTAGCAGTTTCTTTTGGATCCAAAGATGCATGAACTGGTAATAAAAATGCATGAAGCATGCTAGCTATATTGAAGGAGAGAAAAAAAATATCTTATAGAAGAATCTTAATAGAATTCCTTAATTGAAAAGTGGTAATATCAAATTATTGCATTTTAGAATTAATTAAAAAAAATCTTAATATAGAGACAATTTTACCTAATAATTCCTCTATGAGTGATGAAGCTTTCAGTTCTTCAGGACTCAGCATTGTTTCATCGAAGTGAGAAGAATTTTTATCAACATCAACAGTACCCCATGCATGTTCAATTGCAAACAAACACACGGCTACCATCTGAACTAGTTGCCATGTCTCAAACTTTTCAGCAATTATAAGAGCAGGTAGGGATGTAGTAAGCTTATTAATCATTGGGTCAATCTTCTTTAAGTCTATGATTGAAAGCAAAAAATAGATAGTTAAACTAATTTTTTAAAAAATATGCATTGCAATTCAAAATTTTAAATAATTTTGTAATTTTTTTAAAATAGTTTTTAAACAATTTTCATATATTTATTTGAAGCATGCATAAAGATGGCAGGTTATAATTCTAATAAAAAAGTGAATTATTTCCCCTATAATAATTATAGCATTTAATTTAGTAAAATCGCCATATAACGAAAGAAAAAGGAAATAAAAGATCAGCCTAAGATTATACATAATACTCATATTATTTTAAAAAAATCAAAAGTCAAAAATAAAATTTTAGAACAAAAAAAATGATAAAGAATACATTTCAGTCCATTAATTATAATGTTTAGCACAAAAGATTAAAAAATACAAAATTTCAGCTAGTACACTTATTTTTCAAAATTAAGAAAATAAAACTTTTCTTGTCTCCTCATTATTTTCAATTTATTAAACAGAAAAAGTACAAAAGTATCATCTTGTGATGAATGCACATTTGAAAATATTATTTCTATCACAAAATTGCTTTTTCAATAATTTTTTTAAAAATACTTTTAGCACAATACATTTACAATTATAATAATACAATTATAATACATCTACAATTATAATAAAATACCAACACAAAAATAGTTCACAATTATTTTCAATAGGTGGGGAAAATATGACATTCTGTCTTAAGGAGCAACATTATTCAATTACCGTTATTTAGATGAATGACAGCATGGAACTGTAAAAACACAGATACATATTCAAAAGCAGTCATGCGAGTTTTTCCTTCACCTACACTACTAAAATCAAATCAAATAAAGATTAATCAAAACACTTTCATACAATTTTATTCACAATACTTTTTTTAAATAACCTATGAAATAATTCACTTCAAATTACTAAGAAGCAGGAGGAATATCAAATAAAATTGGATATCCATTAAAGTAAAATACAGCAAAAGATTAATGCTTATAGGCTCTTAATACCTTAGACAAAATTATGGTAATAAAAATGGCTCTAAGGCAGACACTGGTAAGTTACATACTAGTGAAATATTGACTTTATAACAAATGCCTATGTAATGTACTGACAATATATTTAATAATTTTAGAATCATTAACAAATGCTAAAACAATACCAGAGGACTTCATTTTCTACATATTTATTTTCAATGCATAAACATTAAATAAATAAACAAATAAACTGTGCTAAAAATTTAAATCAACATATTGACCTGCCTTGGAAGTTACAGTGTTTGGCAGTGGTGATGGAGAAACATGAATTATATTGTAAGAAATTCTGTGCCGTAGTCAGCATGTTAATGTTAGGAAAATGCTTATTATATTTTCAAAGGACATTTATCCATTATGCTATTTATTAGAAACAGCCACTAAAGAATGAAGAACAATGGTAATAATAAACAAATATAAATTTGTTTAAACAATCAAAAATTATTTAAAAATACAAACATATATTATTAATCTTGATGTGTGTATATCTGTTTGATGATATATCCATTATGGGTTGGTGAGGTTTATTTTATCTTGGATATCTGTTTGTTGAAATAACTCAAAGGCACTTTGTGATCAACTAAAAATTACTTTTTTAATATCCAGCTTCTGGTAGTAGAGAGAAGGTGTAATAACTTTAGGCCAAGATATTGGGAGCTTCAAACCTATGGGTCTTTTTACAAAAAGATTTTAGATTGGTTAGCTAATTTCTAGTTTCATCCAGTTTATAAATATTAAGCATCAAATGTATCAAGAAATTATTTTTGTAAATCATGTAATGAAAAACGTAAGAGAATATGATTTTTGAGGAAAGAATCTACTCTCATAACTATTTTAGAACAAAATAAGATATACTTATAAAAAGTAAGAAGTTATTTTTATTTGCTATATGATAGAATTTACACTCCCACAATTGATAAAGCATTTGTAAGATCATAAACATAAGTATGAATATTTCCTTTCTCATTTGATTGAATACTTATTAAATTATTAATACATAACAAAGATATATTTAATATATTGTACACAAACAAACATAAGTAGTATTAATAATTTAAAGAAAAACTTGCACTTACATAACTAAATATAATAAAGAAATTAGTACAGATTTTAAAAAAAGTGCTTTGAATTGGTATTATGAGATAAGATACAGCATGTTTTAATTTTCAGCATTTTAATTACAAATGTTAAACAACTAGGGAAAACTAAGAAATAATTTTAACTCTCATAAACATTTGTACTGGCAACTTATTTAATGTTTTTATTTCAACTAAGATATTCATATAACATATACGAAAAAAAAAGTTCATAAACAAACAATTTGATTTTAAAAAATCAGTAAAAAAAATTATTTTTACCCATCAGAAGACATTTTTGAGAATAAGTTTTGCAAATTATTTGCAGCCAATGGAAAGGGATGTTGTACACATAAACTTCGGACATAAAAAAAAACTGTAGACAATTTTTCACCACTAGCTGCCTCTAATAATGCAAGTTGATTGTACGGCTGACCTGAAATGTATTTTGATTAATTACTGAAAGAATTGAATAAAAGAATAAAAAGGAAATTTTGATTCAATGCAACTTGAACTTTAATCCCATGTAATTTACTATTACTTGTATAAGTACCTGAAACACTAATAAAATTGCTTCTACACTTTAAATAACCCATACTAAAAGTATATGTTACTTAATAAAAGTTACCTGCGATAAAATATGCTTATGGATTTAGAAAAATTAACAGAATTATTTCATACAGTAATATATATGATTATTCTTTGGCAAATTAACACTTACCATTACTAGGCACTAAATCCACAGCATGACGATAAAAATTTTCAGCTTGAAGAGACTGTCCTCTGTACCGTGCTATGAAAACATAAATTTTATAATGAAAAAATACACAGAAAAGTAAATATTTAAATATTAGAGTTTAATTTCAAAACAAATGAAAGAAGGGAGAATCTTCCTTGACTATAAAAAAGCAGAAAAAATAAATAAAAAATAGACAGAAGATTATGTTAATGCAATAAACAGAAAACATTTTTTTAAGCTCATAAAATTATAAGAAAATGAAACAATGTTATTAATTTCTACAAGAGGAAAAATATACCACAAGATTTATATAAAGCTTATATAAATATTATAATTTACTGCAGAATTTTTAATTTATTTTAAAAGACACTTTTATATATTAAATGATTTTATAATCATTTTTAAAAAAAATTCTAAATATCAATTAAAGTAATAATAATTTTTTAAAAGTAAGATTACTCCTATTTATAACAATTATTATAACTGCATAAATAGATGTAGCTGACTTTGTGTAATGAAATGGAAGTTAACTTACCAATATCACCTAAATGTACCAGACAATGTTGACAAATATAAAGTAGAGAAGATTTACGAGGCTGATGAGCAACAGGATATCTGCTGATCCATTCTACAACAATAAGAAAACAAATGTTAAAAATCTATTTTAAAATTGTAAAAAAAAAAAAAAAAAGTGCATACATGCATTACCAGGTATACATGTACAAGGAGAAATTTATGAACAGATCTCATATATTAGTTATAATGGTATAACAATACTCAATAATTGTAAAATGCAAGGTATAATTTATTTCTTGAAATAGTTATATATATATTATTTTCTTCATTTACTGCCTAGAATTAAGAAAACAAAATTTATATATTAAGGGAAGGAAGAAATATTGATCACCTCTCATATTCTTCAAATAAAAGTCACACAAAATTTAAAACTTGGGTAAAAAAACATAAAAGATCATTTTTGTCACCATTAAACAAACCATTTAACGATTATTAAACAATACAAAAGACATTACAAAGAAAGATTTTTCATTTTTCATTATTTATTTATATTTCTCATTTTTTATATCTGGTCAACAATTTCTGCATTTTTTTGGGGTCATCAATTTCACTTTTTTTTTTTCTTTTGAAACAATTTCCTTTGTAATGCTGCATTGTGTTTGTTGGATTTCTTTTTCTTGAACACTTTTCTCCTATTGCTACAGTTTTATCTTGTGAATGCTAATTTAGCATATTGAAGCAAATCTTTTGGAATTAGAAGATTAAAAACATCTCTATAAGTTTATATCATAAACAAATCAACCAAAGAATCTTCCTTTAGATTTTTAGCATGTTTATACTTGTTGACAATAAAATCCACTTTCTACAGCTGCATTGTCATATGATTGACTATGTAAGAATTATTTTTAAAACTTCTCCAAAGTCAAATTCTGTGGACCTCAAAATATTAGAACATAAATCATCTTGATATATATATTTTTTAATGTATCAAACTGATCTTTGTAATAACTTTTTTTTCGGGAAAATTTTAAATTGGAACTTTGCACATTCTCAATATGTCAACGAAATTTGTGCTTTGGAATTAAGAAGTTGAAGCAAACTACCTATTCGTTTTTTATATAATATAGCATTGGTTTTCCAATACGAATGATTTGAGACAAGATGCAGCTTTTAAATAGCAAATTTTTTGGAGATGCATTCACATTTTTTAACGGTACTTTTCACAAATATAAACCACTCTGTTAAAAAAGCCCCCTTTTTTCCAGCTTCAGTAGCTTTATTAGTAATGAAGTAATATGTAGGCCCTATTCCAATATTGATGTTAAAACCATTTATTATTTAAGGTATAAACCATTCTTCTTGCAATGGGTGTTTGTTATTTCATATTTTATGATAGACAATATTTATTGATTGGAAATTCTCTCTATATATGAAAGTTTCCATGGAAAAACATTATCATTTTTAACAATAATATAGCATCTTTACAAGGTTTTGATAGCTAGATGAACCAAAATTATTATGTCATGCTGTCTATTAAAAAAATGAAAACTGATATTTCCAAAAGTTTTATTAAAGTTGTTAGACACACTCATCTGCAACCTTACTGCTCCTCTTAATATAAATAATGAAATATCAAAAAGTTAAAAGAAAACTGTCTTGGATTTATGTTGTTATAATCGTTGGAGACATTGGATGAACAGAAAAGAAACTGTTTGAACAAAATGTTTTCAATGACAATTTCCCCCAATGTTTAGATGTTTTTATGAATTTTCCCAACTTTTTGAAATTGACAGAATTTCTTCATTTTTTTCTGATTTTTTATTTTTTTCTGACCATTCTGTTTAAGAAATAGAAAGGGAAACATTTGAGAGCTTTTCAAAAGAGCTGCAAATGAAAGAAAACATATACCTTTTGTTAATCCATACACGGAATCCCTTGGATGACACGGAAGGTCAATATCATATGCACAACACAATTTTTGAAGAAGCTGTAAGGGAAAGAAAACTCACTGAAAATATAATGTAAGATTAAAAACAAATATTTTGCTTCCCTCCTTTTTTTTTCTGGGCTGATACATCACATTTAATGGGATAATTTTTTGAAGCTTCAATAGTGAATTAAATTTAGAACATATACTTTCCGAGAAGAAACCTTTTAAATGCAAGAGGTGAACCCCCCCCCCCCATTACTATACAGACTTTACTACAATTTCAATTAAGATTTTAAATGCATTCTCTGAGTAAATAAATGATTTTGTATGATATCAAAATGTTTTAAAAATCATTATTATTCTTAATATTTGTTGTGTTAAATTACTGATACAGTATGCAAAAAACAATACTAACACCAGATATAATAATATTTCCAGTCTGATAAAACGTATAACTTTTCAGGCCAAATTTGATTTGTATTAAACATTTAATTACATGCCCATTTTTATTTTAAATCATGCAATGTGACAATATTTATATTTGCATAATATAATTTTTGATATAAATTATTTAATCTTTATTTTGATTTTATCACTAATTAATGTCACATTTTAAAAACAAGATAGGAAAGTTATTAAATGGAGGAGTTATCCTTTCTAGTATTTTGAAATTTATTTAAATTTCCAGAATTTGCATTAAAAAAATAAAAAGTTCAAAATTAAATTACTTGAAAAATTTATACTGTTTAATATAAAAACCTTAAGTTCACTATTTATTATGTAAATATAATTTAAAATGATAGAGGTGCCCATTACTGATTCTTGGATAGTCAATTATCTGCTTAGCTGCTTAATGTCTGGGTAGACTTTTAGTTTTTTTTTTTTTTTTTTTAATAAAGTCCAATAAAATCATACAGCAATATAACAATCATTTCACGATTATGATTTTCAAAGTTTAGGAAGAAATTTAACTATTAAAATTCAAGCAAGGAGAATTTCAAACTTTTTTTTTGTCTCTTATAAACTACCATAATGAAACCATAAATCATATTGAAAAAAAAAGTATATTACATATATCAATATTTTTAAACTGTCTATGAAATAACTAAGATAATTATAGCAAAGAAACTTTACTTGTAGATAAAATCCGCTTGCTGTTTCTAACAATGTCGAAAGTTGGCTATTGGAATAGCTGTGGTTAGATTTCTGAAATAAATATTTAAATAAACTACATTTAGCTCTAATCAAAATAACTACAAATGTTTTACAGAAAATGATTATCATTTGTAATAAGACCCCATTACACAATTTCAGGTTTTTAAATAATCTAGGAAGCTATTAAAAATGTTTAATGATTTTATTATAATTGCTCTTATTTTGTAATATAAGCACATTTAAATATTGCAAAATTTTATTCTTAAATATTATGTATTAAAAATGTTACACATTCTTTTAATGTTTGACTTAATTTTTTCTCATCCTTATAGATATTTAAAATTCAAATGTACTCAATTTGCAAATATTTTTTAATTAGTTCCATTTTAGCTTAAATTCCCTGATTAAAAATTTATTTCATTTGATGAGATTATTTCATTACACTGCAAAATATATTTTATCCAAACAACTTCTAAATTATATGTTTTAAAATGTGCCCAAGGATATTTTTGTGATGGAAATTGTGATATTACAACATCTGAAATAATATAGTTGAGATTGCAGATGATCACTACATTTGCATCAAATCAAAACTGTTTTCACATTAGTTTAAATTAAGAATTAAGGTTAGATTCAAAGATAAGAAATACAAATTTTATTTATGCCTACTGTAGAAAGTTAATGACAATTTTTGTTAAAATAAAATATATAGGTCTTTATTGACAAGACTGGAACTAGGAAGAATAAAGAACAATTTAGGTGGAATTTTTTTTTTTAATGCTTTAAGAATTTAAAGATTCAGAATTCAAGGAAAGAGGACAACATTCTATATCTTTAACTTTTTACACAGTTGAATATCATTATCATGATCATCTGCCTAATAGCTAGAAAGCCTCCTCTAGCCTCTAAAACAGAAATTAAGCAGCAAGACATGGATTAAATGTGTGCTTGGAAAGTAGTGATAGGCATCTACAACCATGAGAACTGAAAAGAATCATAACCTTGTGAAGATTCTGAGGTGCAGAATCTTTCTGTTTGATGTGTTATTCAAGATGTTCCCACAGGGATTGAGAATTTAGTAACTGGAGATCAGAGTAGTAACTAAATTAAACTTACTCATGATACTCCAACTGCACACAAATTTTTTTTGACAATTGGAAAGATGTATTTTCCTGCTAAAACACACAATCTTTATAGAATGCACAGTTGTCCTATAAGGATGTACCTAATTGACAACAATGAATAAGTATGCACAACCATTCAGGGACCTTAAACAGAAATTAATGAACATAAAGCATGACAAGAAAACATTCCCCAGACAATTACACTGCTTTCTCAACTTTGTTGTGCCACATAATAGTTCCTGAAAGTTTCGTTTCCTGAAAATATCAAATCAAATATGGCAGTGCTTATTAATCTGATGAAGAGGAAAAAAAAGTTTCCTCTGAAAAAGCATTGCTTTCCCACTGTTCTATGGTCAAGTGTTTGTATTATAAAGCAGATACACTTTTATGAACATGGATGCTGAAATCAGGCATTTACTGTGAAAGCCAATATGCAATTAAGTATGTTGAACAATTGTTTTGCATAGCTTTTAAGTGCATCACTGTATTAATGGTATTGTATTAATTGCAGTCATTCAGACATTGCAAACAACACTTGTCATTTATGACTATGCCTGGACTGTACATCTTCTTGATTCCTTTAATTTACTACATTCTCTAAAGAAATAAATGAACATTCCATGAAAGTTAAAGTTTCAAAAATACAGCAGTTGCAATCTCTGTAAATGACGATCATGCTTTTTTCAATGTCTATTAAATTTTATGACCTACCATTATGGACTCTACAGCAAACAGTCTCACCTGTGATTGATCAGCCTTTATGGTGGTTTGAATATAGTGACTCATTTGTGTAATATTCTTGTGCAGTATGACATTATGAAAACAAATTATGACATTAGAGAAAAAAAGCATGTAAACCATTCTTTACTCTCATCAAGAAATATAAATGCTACAGAGCTCAACTTAGAACATAATTTGTTCCTGAATCTTACTTACAATGTAAAATTTCCACAGGAATCCATTCATAATTTAATGCATTCCATACCCCCCAAAAATAAACAATATTAATTAATAATTATATAAACCAATTATTTATCTCTTCATTTATTATTATTATTTTTTTACAACACTTTTTTCGTGTCAGTTACAGATTTGGTTTGAGACACACCTGTTATTAAATAAATTTGTAGCAAACATAGTTATTGCTTTTTTCTTCTCATACATATTATGTAATATTTTTCATACTTTCAGCCTATTTCATTAGAAAGTTGATGCCACAAAGAGGTAATTAAGTCCTCCTTTGATGATGACATTTCTCCCTCAACTTCTTTTTGTAATATAATACATGCCCTAGGTATGCTTGCACTTGTACGTTTTTAGAATACTTCTTTCTCATATCATAATGAGGAATTATGACATTTATCAGAACATTTTCATTGCAGTTACAATTAACTGTATATTTTAAAATTTTGCTTTTAATTTGGAGAAAAATAATCAGTCATATAAATGTTAAATACAGACTGATATCTGATATAAGACAAGATTTTGAATGAGGCATTGTTGCTTTGTCACTCATTTTATAAAACATCGCTCATTAAGGCAGTCTTCTTTTTCAACTTTTTGTTCTGCCATAGAATTACATGTTAAGAAAAGTTTGATTGTATCCTGAAGAACTAGAATATAAAAGAGCAAATAAATTTCATTTATACATGATATTATGTTCTTCACTTATTGTTTTTACAAACTTGGAAATGCACAGAATGATAGATAGTCTCCTTACATGGATTTGATTCAAAATATGGTAAAGATCAATTATATGCTACATTTAATCTTCATAGTTGTTTTTGTTTTTGAGTTATGTCCATATAAACAATCAGGGGATGCACAGAGAGGTTTTCTATGAAGCAATTTCATTTAAAATTTAATTACTTTGATCTAATAGATTTGCAGTTTTGATTCTGTGACAGCAAACTAAATTACAGCATTTATATTTGAATCATCATATTAGACCAACTTAATTCCAATTTTGCCTTTCTAGTTGAGGACGATTTAAAACCTTAAGTTTCATCAAATTACCTAATTTGAATTTATTGATGATTAAAATATCTTTCTTTTGTACATTTTACATGCCAAAAAGAAAAAAAAATGCTTTAAAATTTTTAAACTCAATTTTGCACCCTTTGGAAATACACACACAACATTTGCCCTGTTTAATCCAACATTAGTAATGCCATTGAACTGAGCTAGGGTCATCAGAGCTTTCCGGAGTGGGGATAAACTGGGAGCAGTTAGTTCGATTTACTAGTAGATTTTATATGAAAATATTATGATTCTCAGCAAAGTTGAATACAAAAGCTTGTAAATCCTAAAAAGTATTAGTAGCTAATATTGTCTTACTTTGTGTTCTCTGGCCTTTGACTGGCAAGCTGATATTGGATTTCTGAAAATGAAACTCCACAAATCCTGTTCAACTTTCTTGTCCAAGGCATAATCCAAATCAATCAGAAGTAATGACTCAAACAAGTGACAAAGTTCTTGACGTTTCTGCCAGATATCATTGTTAGGCAGGCTCTCACCTAAGAAATCCAGAATTTTTATCTTAACTAAATCCTTCCTTTAGAATTTCAACAAATGATGAAAATTTTATATA
>JAOUZG010005735.1:10637684-10713949 GCA_026289955.1 Argiope argentata | reverse complement strand
TTTTTTCTTCTTAGCACTTAACAGTGAAAACATTATTCATGATTATAAACAAATCATATATAGACTAAAAAAAAGAAAGAAAGATGGCAGCTTTATATCATCCAATATTTAATAACTTATTTTAATACCTCATAAGTACAAAATACTCAATAATATTGCAATCAAACTTATTATAATATTAAGCAATCAAAACATTAAATAACATAGTGTTCATGGGGATGTCTACTAGGCTGTATTAACAAGCAAGGGTAAGGGTTTTATGGACGAATTACCTTCAAATACATAACTCTCTATTGTACCTCTTAGGAAGAAATAAAGACAACAAAAACTATTATTTTAGTTTTTTTAAATTATTATTTTTACATTTTCAATTTCACTGTTTTTTATAACACCTTTATATTAAGATAAATTTATATATATATATATATATATATATGATAATTTTAATCATAGCTCAACAGATAATGTGTGAACTCATAAAGAAAAAGAGAGACTTTCATTTGGAGAAAGGCTTTAAATATATATATATGTATAATATTAAATATATATATATATATATATATATATATATAATGTTATATTTTATGTTGATTAATTACAGTACTGTTAAAACAATTACAAGGTAAATTTTATACAGTCTTCTGTTTCAATTAGTCATGCTAATTTTAACTTAAAAAGTTCACTCTTCTATGGTCAAAACTGACCAGGTGATGAAATTTCAATATTTAATATCTTGGACCAATCATATGAGGTGCCTCAAGTTTGAATTAATGATTAATTATCCTAGAGACAACTGGTATGGTCAAAAATACGGAAATTCCAAGCTTGATATCTGGATAAGTTATGGTATTAGATGAGCATAACTTATTTTATTTAAAATGCCAGCATATCAAAAATATTTTATCAATAGAAAACTACAAATTAAAATATGTTACTATTAGTCAAAAATATTTGACTAATAAAATTTGAAAATTGTGTACAAATTTAAATTTTGAAAATTTATTAAATTAACAACAAAGAAATTTATTACTTCAATTAAATCTTTTTTTTTTTTTCTAAGTGGAAGTTTGTCACTTGCTTAGAAATTGAGCATTGGACAACTTTTTTATAACTGACAATTTTTTTTAATGATTAGTTTTCAATTTCCTTTACTTTCTTTAATTGTATTCACTAAGGGCACCTTCAGAACAAGATTTTATCATTAACTATTTTTTAAATGCTGAAATTAGAAATTATAAATATTATTATTAGGAACTTTCATGACTATAAATATTGACATGTGATTTCCAAAATCAAATTCTGTACTTTTGGATATTTCACTTTGCAGGAGATATGCTTGAAGATAATTTTTTCAAGATTTGTTTTCACATTTTCATATTACATATTTGTCAAGGATCTTCGTAACTAAAATAATTGACAAAAAGGAACCTGCATCACATTACCAATCAATAATAAATTTTTATTTCACATGAAAGCTTAATTGTTAGTCACCCCTGGTTACTTACTATTTATTTTCACTCACATTCTTTTTTTATAAATCTTATTTCTCATTCTTATAAGGAAAATCACACATGCAGAGAAATATTCACCCAGGCTTACTCACTTTAATGAATAATTTCATCCATTTTTATTTTTCCTGAAAACTGGTCCACAGATATACCATCAATAGTTACAAATAACCAATATTATCTGATAAACAGGACACAACAAAAACTTTCAAATAATCCCAAGTTTCAACATTTGTACTGATTGTTTCAGCAGTGATAGCCAATCTGAATCTCTATGTTTGATGTGTAGGTGCAATTTAAAATAGTACTTTCATATGATTGCATAAAATGTAGTTAAATTTGATAAAAATTTCTAAATTAATGTTATTAATCTAATGGACAAGCTGTTGGTGATTGAAGGTGGCTTGTTTTTATATGAAATGAAAACAGTAACTTTTCTCATTAGGCAAAAGCTACACTTTAATCTTAGCCAAAAGGCCATACGAACTGCATTTCTGGAGCATGCGCCGGAGAACACATCTTCATTCCTTCCCCATTAAAAAAAAACAGCTGACAAAGTATATGAATAAAACTTTTATGTAGCAAAACTGGTATTAAGTTAATTTCACAATAGCTTTATATAGTACCTTACTGTTATTTTTAATACCACAACAATTAGAGAAAAACTGCTGTATCATTCACAGAAAAGCACAGATCTGAATAAACAATTCATATAGACTATACATATATTGCATCAAATATAATTATGAAGACTATATATATACAACAAAATGCCTTTATAACTCTAAAGTTAGATATATTTAGAATTTCACTAAACTTTTGGCCTAAAATTGTTTGTTACAAACTCTGCCAAGTGATGAAACAGATTGTTTATAAATCTCAATTCTACAGATTAATGCCTGTAATTTAAAAGATAATTGTATTTAGAAATGCGCAAGATGATTCAGATTAGGGTACTTTTCATATAGCTAGATACAAGCATAAAGTTGCCAAATTATTTAAAACAGTGGCAAATAGCAAAAATAACAATGTTACAGCTTACCCTGGTGAAAAATTATTAAAAATTCAAACTGTCAGATGATGATGCAGTTAAAATGCTGATTTTAAAAATATTGAGTTCTTTTCCATTAGCCGGATGCAAGCGAAAAATTCCCAATGAAATTTGGCAAAATTCTACAATGTATGTAATTTTTCTCTCTAAAATCGCAGTAAGAAATTTTGAAATTTCTATATTATTTGGCAATTTTTTGTTTGCATCTGACAAACGGAAAAGTACCAAATATTGAGAAGAGACTTCCACATATTTAGGATGTCATCTTTCTTCATAGGAACTCAGATATCAGACAAGAAACAATATTTTTCCTACAAGTTAAATAATATTTCTGTTATAGTTTGTTTTCTATCATGCACAATAAAAATGTTTCATAAATGCTGTAAAAAAAGTGAAGAGTCTTGTCAGAAAGCCAAGTTTCTGAAAGAAGTATAACAGTTTGAGCCTCAGTTTTCAGTTGATAGTTTGAGACAGTTTTCATTAATGAATTAAATTCAATTGAAATAATTGATCTAAACCATATTTTATATTATATAATACATTACATTAACAATTTCAGAACATTCTGGCTATTTTAAGATAAGTTATATCACTGACAGTTTGAAGAATTAAGTCATCTTTACAAATATTTATTCTTTATAAACTGCACCTTCCTTACTTCATTTATTTGTAAACAGATTTATAAAGTATCTCCAAATATTTCAATCATCTGTAAATAAATTCACAGGCGGCGGATTTAAATTTGACGATAAAGATCATCAGATTACACCATTGCCATAATTGGTGGTTTAGCAACTCATTGGTGATGAATTCAAATTTGGCGATAAAGTTGGACGGTTTAATACACAAGTACCGCAAATATTGTGTTTAATAATACAATGGAAGTTCCTCTAAGCATCCCTGAATGACTTAACTTTCTAAATTGCAATAATTCTTTGATGCTGTGATTTAATACAAAGTAAAGCACAAATATTATTTTAGTGTTTAGTCAATATATAATAAAATTGAATTTTCATTTTCTAATGTGTTTTACTGTTAATGTGTTATCTGCTAAAATAATTTTTATAGATTTGAATATTTTCAATTAGCATTTTTTTTTTTTTTTAGTTACAGGAAAGCTAAATATATAAATGCATGTAATGCTATTTTTTAATCTAATTTCAATCCAAATTTTCTCTTTTTTAAAATCTTAAATTAGCCTATACTACTATATTCTAAATTTCTTTTTTCTCATTTCTTGATTCAAATTCCATTTTTTATCCAATTATTTCTATTACCTACTTTAAAAATTTGGTGATTATTACAATTCTCACAATGCAAGGAAAAAGATAAATATTCTTAACATTTATGTCATTCTTTCCTAAGATATCTAACATTTTCTTTCCTGAATGAACACATGTCAAAGAATTCTCTAAAAAAATCTCAGTAAAAGCTTGCAGTAAAAAGTTCTCATGTTTTCTTTCTTCTGTCCCAGAGTGAAAGGATGCATTTCACAGTGATCCCTGAGTAATAAATCATGCTCTTTAATTGAAAATTAAACCAAAACTACATTTAAAATTGTCTTTTTGCTGGCCTGACATCTGGAAAAATATTACACATACATAATACATTAATGATTAATGCTGGTTTGGAACATGCAAATTTAAAAGGAATAAGCATTAAGTTAATGTAATAATTCTACTACATAACTTAATGGTAGATAGGCACTAATGCTGTAGCAATACCTTCTAATGTAGTAGTTTCAGGTTTTTATTCCATTCTTACTATTATTTTCATTCATATGAATTCTAATTTACTCTTATTATTCACTGAAATAATAATTTCTAAATAATGAACTATTTGTGATTCTAAAATAACCTTTTTGCTTGTTTTTTTTATGAATAATAAAATTTTAAGAAACATACATTAAAAAAATCTTTCTTTAAAACTTGTTAAACATTGTATTTCTGGAAGTTAAATATTTAATAAATTGAATTCAAAAACTGATGGAAGAATATATGATTAAAATTACTCTTAAGCTGTTTGGCACATAAATATAATCGGCACTAATGAAAATTGTCACATATGTAGCTGCTCTGAAGTTATAAAAAAGGATCTTTTTTGTAACTTCATGAAAGACAAACAAACTATGTAAAGAACTGAGCTTTCCTAATAATCTTTAAACATATTGATTCCATCACAATATCTCAAACTGAGACATTTATAGCAATTTACAGTTTTGCAAGGCAGTTTCAATAATAATTTCAGCAGCTATTAGAAATACTAATAGTAACCTTAGTTTTGACACATAAGAATAATATATCTTTACTGAGATATATATAAAAAGCCAAATAAAAAACTTGTATTCATATGGTATTATATAAATCATATATATTATATTTTAAATTAAATTGTTGTCATTCCTCTCAATAAAATTTGCATCCATATTTAGTGCTTTGGATAGTCATATCAAATACATACAATTACACAAAATAAATTTAATATAATCAATTCAATGAAATAAAATTTTAAGAAGAATATTTAGATTTAATAAAGTGCCTGTTGAAAAGATGATGCATTAAATTCCGAAATAAAAAAAATTATAATTTGACATAATTACATGATTAATTATAAGATTAAAAGGACTACACATAATCTTTCTCTAGCGATATAGAAAAAGTATAGAAAAGGTTTTCTTTTCTTTATAATACAAATAATTTATTTACAAATTTGTAATACAAATAAATAAATTCTATAGGCGGTAAAATATTATATATTTTATTATTTTATCATTAGTGACTTTTTTATATTTCTTTTTTGATAACAAATTAATTCACAGTTCATTTTTTATGGACAAGACAGTTATAAGATAAGATGCATGCATGAACTGTTAACATCAAAACAGAAGGCACATGACATTTACGAAACTGAAGAGGTAATTTCGTGTTAACATATACACAAGAAAGAGGCACAAATGCCATCCTTCATTTATAAAATTTAAACATATTTCAAGATTAATAAACAAATATATAAGATCGAAATAAAATAAAATTTACAATTAAATACTAACTTAAATATCTGTGAAGGTGAGGCCTTCATCTCCTCCCGAAGAGTTTCCAGCTTTTAAGTGAAAGTAAAATCACACAGAATAAAAGGCGGCAAACTCGTTGCTTTCATAACATAAAACAAATTAAATTTGAAAAGGTTACAAAAATATCGAAAATTTTTACAAGTGTACATTATATCAACATTGACGACAACATTAGATTTCTTTACAAAACATTTATAATGTGATGCCAATTTTCATTTTTATTTCCAGAAAATAAACAATCGAAGAAGAAGGCGGGAAAGAGCAGAAAAAAAAATCGAAATAATAGCAAACTTCTTTATTTATATGTGAAAATGTTGAAATAAATTAGTGCCTTTATATTTTTTATTTATTAACAGATGTTATTGCTTGTTTAGGTAATCATTATTGATAGAGTAGATTCAACTAACTAGTAAATATTCACTGTAACTTTCAATGCTGTGTATAGTTTTGATTTTTATAGGAAATATTGAACTGCCTAAAAAAATTCATAGAAATCATTTTTTGTTTGTAGAATTCATAATACACTTTTTCACTCGTGGAAGTTTTAATTTTGCTTATTTTTTTAAAATATTCATTTGCAAGCAAAAGAAAAAATATCAAAGTAAGTATTATCTTTAATAGTTATATAAAATGAAACCTTTGGGTTAATTTTTTTCTCTTATTTATTAAAAGTGGTTGATACTTACTTCCCTTACTATAAATGGGCAGGGTGGAACCAATTTGGGATTTGAATCTGCTTTATTTCAAGGAGTTCTAAATTATTTATTATTTCTATAAGTAATATAAATATAATTTATTGTCGAATTAATCCCCAAGCCTGGAGAATCTAGGTTGTATGGTATTTCATTTAAACTATTTATATTAATTGTATATTGATCGCATATTTACTATTTATATTATTGATCGCTGTTTTAGCAATTATTTCTATTTTATCATTAAATAACTAAATATCTGTGGTAAAACAATTTGACTCAAAATCAAACAAATCAGATGAATCAAATTTAAATTAAACATTTTACAAAAGATAATGTAAGCACTGTTTGAGAAAATTGCAAATTATATTTTTTGTTAATACACCAACTAAGTTTTTAAATATTTGTAATTCTACTTAGAGATATGTTTGAGGCTTAAGATGACATAGCTTTGAATTAATAGGAAACTAATTTTATCAAATTTGGTTAATAAATTAATGTTTTTACATTCACAATCTGCTCAATAAAATTACATAAAAGGAAATTTTGGTCAATACTTCTTGTTTAAAGCGTGTAATTTGCAGTTAGCTAGCAGAAACCTTAATGAAAATCAATCATCTCATCTGCAAACACTTACTGAAGACAACTATCTACAATATCAGTGGAGGCGAAGTAACTATTGTCAAAAAGATAAGATTTGCTCTTCTTCATTTTATGACCATCTTTAAAAAGGGGTAAAAAATAAATATGGAATTTTGGCCACTTGAGTGAATTAGGAATGAGAAAGATAATAAAAATTAACAATAAAAAATGCATGGAAAATAAATTGATATTATTGAGAAAAGAAATTTATGCAATAATATAAGAAAAATATAATCTTGGTATAAAGACAGGCTAATACTATAACTATTATTCCAAGAAGAAAATGTTATTCATTTTATTTAAGAAATTATTATTTTTATAGATTTTTAATTTTTACTCACCACTTATATTTAGGGTGTAACCTCATTTTATTTTCAGGTTATAATAATTATGTCATCCTTGACTTTCCAACAAAAGCCTTTTTTTCCTTCTCCACCTGATAAGGGAAGCTTTCCATTGGACCATGAAGGTATGTGATAACATCTAAGATTTCATTTTTAAAAAAGATGATGAAGAAGAAGTAATTTATAAGGTCTTTTAAAAACATTTTTGAAATGCTTAATATAATTTACAAGGTAGCATAATCAATTTTTAAATTTTAGAAATAATAAAGTGATACCTAATTATTTTTATATATTCAGTTGTCTTTTCCCCATCCATCCCACTTTTTATATTTAAATTATTCAACTGAAGCTTTGTAAAAAGGCTGTGTCATTGTTTCCATGTACTAACTGAAGGATAGAGAATCGCAGATATAAACAGATTCTTCTAAAGAATCCCTGTATTTCTCTTGTCAAGGTCGACATGTGTGAGAACTCCTGTCAGGATTGACACATGTCAAATTTATTAGAATCTAGTAGTTTATAAGAAAAGGAATAAATTATTTTTTTCTTCTTTACACTCTTTTATACCTTCTGCATCTGTTTCCCACTGTGTGTGGATGTGCCTTGTCCACACTGTTTGTACATAATGCATGCCTCACGGGAAATAAAATGAAAACAAAAATTGAGTATCTCCTCTGTCTTCTGCTTGAAACACCAAATTATGTGTTATATCTATCTATATATATATCAAATAAATATAAATTTGAAAGCTAAAAAGATAAATGCAATCAATTCTGTTAACTCTCCCTATCTCTTCATGTTTCTGAATTATTATTTCCAAGATCTGTGAAGAATATAATATTGTTTCCTTGGAATTCATTGAGTAATTATGGTATACTCTGCAGGAAATATTGGAGAATCCTTTAAATGTTACCAGTTTTTTAATAGAATAATTTGAATTGTTTTATAATCATTTAAAAATATTATAGCAATTAATAGCTAATTAGGAATTTCATTTCTGCATCATTTTCTTATGAATTAAAAATCTGTTCATGTTTAGAATTATTAGATCACTTAAGAAAATATATCCAGTCAAAATTTGTCCAAGATATACAATTTTAATTCCTTAATTTTTAATTTTTCCTTTCAAATTAAAATTGTTCTGAGCAAGATTCTGTTTAATTTGAAGTGTTTTTTAATTTGTCTATAATTTACTTTTATTATTGTATATTTTTATAGCTTTCATTAAAGGTAAACTCTATTAATATTTCATACAAGATTTAATATATATATATATTGATTTTCTTAAGCAAAGAAAGATATGAAACTAATATTTGTGTTTTTGTTTTATATACTATTTAGTTTAATGATCTTGCATAGTATCATTTAAACTTGAAATCCGACAGTAATTAGATTAAATTAATTCTTAAATATGAGTATATAGTAATTATAATATTAATTCTTACTTACAGTTGAGCTTTATTTATAAAATTATCTTTTTTGGCTTGGAAACCTTTTTCACTTTATTGAAGAACAATTGCTGTCAGCTTTGCTGTTACTGTAGCTTTGTGTGCAGTGATTCTTAGGTTTGATTGATTTTAACAACTACCAAATTTAGCATGTCAAATGTATCAGAATGTTTGTGGGCTAGCTTCATAAGCTAGATAATATCTACAATAATAAAGTATGCCTTTAATATTGTGGTTATGTTACTCAGCTACTGGCCTCTAGCATCGCAGGTTTCTACCACAACCTTCACTTGCCACATGTTCTTTGTTGCTTTTTTTATTGATGGGAAACAATTTGATATTTTTCTATTGAATTCTTTTATGACATAAAAATATTATCATTTGTAATTGTCTTACTTTTATTACTTATTCTTTTAATTTAATTTTGTTTTATCTTTTTAGGAGAATGTAAAAAGCATATGTTAAAATATTTACTGTGTCTTAACCAAAAAGAAAATTCTAATGCAGAATGCAGAAATTTATCCAGAGATTATTTACAATGTAGAATGGATAAGTGAGTTATATTCTTTTATTATCTTGGTGTGTGTGTGTGGATAATTTTTCTTTCTGAAGTTGATTATCAAGTCAAATTCAAGTACAATAAAAAATAGTTCCCATTCAGCAATTTTTTTTTTAGTAAAGAGTAGTAATAGCTAAATTGGTAATATAAAATACAAGAATGAATACAAACTCCACATTTTTCTTTTTTATTCAACTGGATTTATAACCATCATAAATCATTCTATTACCATACATTACATTTCATTAAAACTGGCTGATATATTATAAAATTATTTCTCTGTCACAAAATATGTAAAAGAAATAAAATTTTGAACATTTAAAAATCTTATTATCACTGAAATCTTACTTTTTATTTTTGTATGGTTATCTAAATTTTTAAAAAATGTTATATTTTAAGGGTACCTGCAAATGATATGCTATGATATTGTTTGTTTTTAGTTAACAGGAACTACTTTGCTCAATTTTATGTTTTAAAGTTAAAATATTAAGATATACAAATTAGTTGGTGTTTTATTTCTTCAGGAGAATAGAGAAGCATGAGTAATCATAAAATGGATTGAATCTTTTGTTTGATTTTATATTTTTTAAATATATTTTTGAAAAAAAAAAACATGAATCTCAAAAAAAAAAAGTTTTTTGTTTTAGCTGAAATTTAATTGCTTTGATTTCAAACTCAAATTCCAAGAATATGGCAGGAAATTGTTAACTACAATGAACAAGATGATATATATCATCTAAAATAGTATGAGTCACTTGATTTAAAAATGAAGTCTAAAATTATTTTGCTAAAAAAGCTAAATATCACCCATTGTAAAGGTGAATATTTGCAACATTTTTGAAATGCATTAAAATGTTAATCTTATATATCTCTTCCATCCTATGGAGACACCTTGTAATTGAGGATTTGAAATTTCTGGAATAGTGGTTGCTTCTAACCACTCTGGTGGGTTAACAAAAAGGTGGGTGTCTTTTTCCTTCCCATTGATAAGGAACATATTTCTCAAGAGAAAGATTGTACTGTGGCCAGTGACGGCCTTTAGGATTTAGTTCACAGTTCTTACCACTGTTGCTGTTTTGCCAGTTTGGTTTTTCAGATTTTTCTGTGTACCTACCAGCAGGTTGGACTTGTCAAGTCAAAGTTATATATATATATCTTCCTTCTTCAGGGGGGGGGGACGATTTCAAATATGGAAATGAGAAATTTTTAGAATGGTAATTGGTTCTCGCCACCCTGGTGTGTACAGAAATCATGTGGGGTGGCTACCACCTTGATGATGACAGTATGTGCCTTTTATGAGAGAAATTGCACTGTAACTAATGATTCCCTTAGGACTCAATTATAGGATTGAACTAAAAATTGCCCTTTTTTTTCTAACTTTGGAACAATTAACCAAAGTATAAAAAATTAAAATTGACTTCAACCCCACTTCCCTCCCCCCGGTTTTTCTTTTGCTTTTCGCTTTTATGTTGAAAGTAGCAGAACCATTTTCAAATCAGCTCTAGAGACAACTTTTGTTGGGAAAAATAAATGTATATATTCATCATTTTAGAGCTTTTTTCGAAGAAAGTATCTTCTTTTATTGGGTCTCTTTTGGTTTAAAACATTTGATATAAATATTTTAGATGTCTTATTTTATTTTAAATTAATAGTTTTACTAATATAAAATCATTAACCCCTGATTTTCCCCTTAATTAAGTAATCTCAATCAAATCTCAATTGATATCAAAATTGTCATCATCTGAATGCATCCATGCTTCTTCACTCTTAAAATGCAAGTTTGTCTCCTGAATTTCATTTTCTTTCTCTGCCATTGATCTATTGCCAATTTCCTAGTTATTATTATTATTATTTTAACTTTCCTTCTTCATTTGTTTTTAAGACTTTTATCTTAAATTTCATAGTTTTTTTATTATTATTATTACAACAGCTTTTTTTCACGCCTGAAATGTATGCTTTATGGGAGTATCTGTCAAAATAATAACTTGTAGCTTCTTTCTCTCTTTTCTTATCCCATGTATTAAGCCAACCTTCAGTTTTTCAAAAAGTGTAACAGTATGTGGGATCAAAGCTTCTTGGGAAGGTAACAACAACTGAAGTTGAGTGTCATTTCTTTTATGCTACCGGCTTTCTGGCGCAGAGGTATCGCCCCTTCCTCATGTTCTTTTTGTCCGGGTTCGGGCATGGTTATTCTTCTGGGTTCTATCTGTGAGATGTTCGAACATCCACCCTGTAAAAAGGGGTTGTGCTAGCGAATTTGATGAATGTATAGCTAAAGTCATATTCTTGACCCTAGTTGGCACTACATGAAAAAGGTATGCTTACCTTTGGCTTAAAATCTGCTGACGTGTTTTCAGTCCTTGTCCATGGCAAGTGCCATAAGTAACAACAACATTTATTTTATGCCTTGCTGTAAAAAGCTTCTTTGGGATCTATAGGCTTCAAATTTGAACAAATGAAATCCAAAAACCCCCAAAATCACTCTGAAATAATATGTGGATTGAGGATGACCTGTTACATAAATGGGTAAAATTTCTAAATTGGGAAATTTTATGTGGGATTTATTGTAGCAAATGCAAAGTCAGCTGTTATATTGCTGTCAGTGATGGCCAGTGGAAAATAGTTGCTACGATACTTGAGATATCGTAAATTTATTGTTTTTTCAGTATTGTTTCTATGTCATGAATCACATGCACTGTTCATGTATTTCTTTAGCAGTTATACACATTGCTTCCCGAAATTGAAGCTTATGGATACATTGAAATGGAAAACTCAGAGCCATATTCACACTGTCTTTCAAGTTATTGAGTGCTGCAATCAAAAAGTGGGAATCATTTTCTGATAACAGCTGTGCCAATCCTTCCTTTGTTGACTTCATGTACAGGACGAAATGTTCAACAAAGTGTACTACAATTTTCTCTTTCATACATTTTGACGTCCTATTGAGAAAATAATCCCTGAAATTTGCATGAAGAAAAATAAAAAGAGAAGGATTCATGTTTTCTATAACAACAGCCAAAGTGGCTAGACTTCCTCTTTTAGCAGGAGTCATTTTGCTAATCTGTTTAAATCCCAGCCTATTTTACCATTAGTTAGGGTTTTAAAAAATTAAGGCCCCTGTCTCATCTATATTTCATATGTCTGCAACAAAATTTTTTTAAAAAAATGTTGCTATGTTTGTATTATAAAAGGAATTATCCAACTAAAACTCATTGCTTCTGGCCATCTAATAGTCAAGGGAGAGTTCGTTTTAAAAATAAGTCGAACCAGCCCTTGCCGGGTTGTTGATTTTTCTCCAATGAATTAAGCACTTTCCTTTTTAATAAAATGGTAAATTGCTAAGCAAATCTGTGTACTTCTTTCAAACCATCTTGAAACTGAAAATCTAATATTCATTTTACATTTTCTATATGTGCTTCCTCCTGACAGCTGAAATTTTTTTGTGTTGGTAGGTAGCTGAAAGTGAAAAAGTATGTGCCTTCTGCTTTTGAGGATTTTTGGTAGTAGTGTTTTAGATAATGCAAAAGTATCTTATATTTCCCAGCAACCTTTAAAAATGACAATTCTTTATTATATGTCATTTTTACTGCTTCAATATTGTCATCCTATTTCTGTTTTCAACCATGATTCTTAAAAAGTATTAAATAAATAAACCGTCGACATCATTCAAAACACAAAGCCAACCTGTCCCATTGTGCCTTTTTTTTATTTTGATTGCATTTTATTCACAACTATTAAATAAATTAAGACATATTCTCATGAACATTAAAATACTAAATGAACAAGGTTATTAGCTATTGAATATTAGCACAATGAGCTTCAGTGCTAATTTTGTGTACTCCATGGGAAAATCAATTCAGGAATAAATATTTACTTTTCATAGCAAAAAATAATTATTTGACCTCTTGTGTCTGTAGACCCAAACAGCACTGATTAAACACTTTTGAGCATAATAAGTCATAAATCTTGTTCATTTGATCCCTACTTTTAATTGTGCTGTTAGCTAAGTGACAATTTGCTCAGTCTCCCCTATGCTAATAAAATACAGTATCCTGTGTACATACATTTTTTTATAAAATGAAATATTTTTAATGGTAATTATTTAAGGTTGTAAAGTGTAGATGCTAATTTATTTTTAGTGATATCTTTGATGTAGGAAATTATACATATATTTAATATTAATTTTTTCATTTATTAATTAAATGAACATCATAACTTTAAATTCTTGTAAAATACAAGTGGTATATTATTTTTTTTTAAAAGTTGATTCCATAAAAATTGTTTGTGAAAATCCTCTCATTTAATGTCTTAAATTTTTCTATGCTTTTTTTTAAAGAAATCTTATGGCTCGTGAAGATTGGGACAAGCTTGGATTTCTTGAGCAAAACAGTGAAAAAAGCTAATGAACATGTTAAAAAGTTGTAAAAATAAATTAATAAAGTGTTGTTAGTTACAGACATTTCAGCTGTTCTGAAATATAGGTTAAACTATATATTTTTGTTTGCCTATGGTTATTTCTATATTCATTAGTTTTTATAACTAATGGTAAGAACTTCATAGAATTGTATTATGAATATTTACACCACTTTGAAATAAAGTCTTTTTTATGAAAGAGTATTGTTATTTTAAAATTAAAGAAATAAATTGTTTACTGAATTAACAATTTAAATCTTATTACATGCAAATAGTACTTAAGATTATTTCTTCACAAAAGAATTGTAATTTAAAAAAAAATTGCTGTCGGTTATAAACACACTGAAATTCTAATTTATCTATATACATATAACTTTTAATTTTTGTACCCAAATTTTTTGTTATTAAAAAAATGACAATTTTTTTTAATGCATGCTTGCAATTGTATCAAAATATCTATTTATCTGTAGTAGGAAAAAATATATATTAAATGCGAACAAACAAAACAGTAACTCTTTACTGTCTTTTTAATAATTTAGTTAGTAGTACATTTTATTTTTTAATGAAATTTGTATTATTTTTTAAAATTAACAACCATATTGTACATTACAGATTATTTGTAACTTTATGAACATTTGTATGCTCCTTAGCTTTAAAATGCTTGTTTCCTTTTTTTTTTAAAAAAAATAATAATAATAACTACTTAACATTTGTAACTTTATAAGATGGTGATTTTTATTGACTTTATTTGTACAGTCAATTTCACACTTTCAGTTTAAATTGAGAAAAAAAAAAGTTAAGCAATCAAAGAGTGAGTGTGATGAAAACTTTTCCCATGCACATTGGTATACATTTGTCATAGAATAACCAATGATGTGCTTTACTTGTCTGAAGATAAAAGAGGTCACAGAAGTACAAATGATGATTGAAACTGACTACCAGAAGTACAATCTAATGTTGAAAATTGCTTCCTTTGGGAGGTATAAATCTTTTCCTAATTATCATAAAATTATTGGATACTTTGTGCGACTTCACTGAAAATTGCAATGGATTGTTATGATACAAACACCTGTGAATTCCTTGGCAAGTAATTTACTATCGGAATGCAAAGTATTTTTTAAATTTTTTTTATTAATTCATATGTAAAAATACGGCTAATTAAGTTCAAATCAGACAGGCAAAGTAATATATATTATGAATGTTGTGAGACCCATTTTATTATTCATATTTTCAAATGGCATTATTGTTAACTAAAGGTTTCATTGTTGAAAAATATCAGAAGAAATTGTAGCTCTAAGGAAGTTAAATTTACTAATAAAAGCCTAAGAATAATTTTGTATGTAAATGATTGACCAGTTTTCAAGATAAGATGTTTCTCTCTTCTTATGGATATATAAAAATCGTTAGACAAATTCTGAATTTTTTTTTAATTCAACAAATATAATATTTATTGTTCTTTACTGTGGTTATACAAAAGGGTTGAAACAAAGCAAAAATCTTGTTTCATAGATTATTGCCTTTTGCAAATTGAAATGTAACACACTAATCAAGCTTAACATATTGTTTCTTTTGTAAGACTTTCTGATGAAAAATAAATTGTAATTTAAATACATAGTTTGAGTTAATATCATTATTGCTTTAAAAAAACTATATATATTTAGTATATACTCTTTAATTTTAACAATATCTGGCATCTATAATTTTCATACATGTAATTTTTACCTTGAAAAAATTTCCTTATCTTCAATATTCTTTTACTTAGTACTTTTACTATTTTCTTAGTACTTTTATCCCTGTTCTGTTTTAAAATTCCCATCCATCCTTCCGAAAAGCACTTGTGAATATACTAAAATATTGGTAAATGTTTTGTTATATTTGCAACATGTATTTTTGTGTATTGAAATTCTATATGAATGCTCTTTTGAGAAGAATTAGTCCAAGAAGTTTGAATAATGTTTAATAATACAGTTATATATTACTGAATAGTACATAAATTATTTTAACACAGTTATACTGTATTACACATATTGTACTATTCTATTTATAATAATCATTTGGCTCTGAATGTACACTTATAAATGACACATTTATTTTTTGTTTACAGAAATGAAATAATAAAGATTTTATTTTGTATATAATCTAATTTCAAAGATATGGAACCAAAATTACACATTCTAGTATCTATTTGTTCATGATAAATATCTTATTAAAACAACAACCATGATTCTAAACTGAAATACATATATATATACAGTAAATTAAGATATTGGCACTAGTGTTTTCATATTTAAACTTATTTTATATGTAATATAATTCCATTAGGGCATTTATTGACTGTATATTAACTAAAATTTACAAAGGCAACTATATTAATAAAACATTATGGTTTAAATTGGAATCTTAATTGCAAGGCATATAAAAATAATAATTTTATTCTAAAAATATTCATCATAAAATTAATCATATAAATATTTTAATAATATATAAACCTAGATTTTAGCTAATTCAATTAAGATTACTATCTACTAATGCACTAGATATATACTCCTACATCCTGGTACCGAAAGAGCAGCTTTTCTTTATTGATTGTCAATTCCTTTCAGTCTGACGCACTTTAAGCTGAAACATTAATTTATGTTCTGGATTGCTTTAGTAGTCCTTGCTAAAAACACCCAGAAGATATTTATCTTAAAATAGTAACAAAATCACTTTATAAAATTTGAATTTTTGTGGATTATTTTTATTATTTATGTTTTTGAACTAGCCTAAACCTTTCAATAGTAATTGATAAAATTCTTTTGGTGATTAAATGTTATATAACAATGCTTTAAGACTATATACTGATGATAAAAATTTCAAAATTATAGACCCCTAGTTTACTTCCAAAATTTAGGTGCACAATTTAAATTTTAGAAAAATGTCTGATTATGTGTACATTGCTTTTAAGTACTTTATACCATTATGTTATTGTAAATAATGTAACTACTATCCTATTCATTTAAATTTAGCATATTTGCAAATTTCTGTATAAAAATATTAAATTGTGACATAAATGTTAATTTGATCAATGTAAATACTGCATTCTTTTATACTTCTCTCTATATCACTAATATTTAATTAGATCACACCTTTTGTTTTGAAGTTATGTGACCATTTTGATAAAGTTTGAATCTATAAGCACTGGAGATGCTTATAGATTTTAGAAATGAATTACAATTGCTATGATAAAAGTTTATAAAAGCCATTATTTCCTCAAATAACAAAACTGTTAGTTTGGCAATTCACTCTTCAAACGCTGCATATTCGTAGCAAACTTTCCAATTCATTTTAAACTTATATAGAATAAAGAGGATTTTTTTTAAAAAGCCCTTTATATATTTTTAGCATAATAATATACATTTAAAAAATCATTCTTTAGGGTTTCACCCAATATGTTTGCAATAATTAAAATCTTAAAATGCCCCTATGTCACTTAATTATTTCTGGAATTTTTTTTTTATTAGTAGATAAAAAACTGGATATTTTTGTTATTTAACGTGTTATAAGAATTCATACAAAAAAATATTGGAAAATTTACATGCTTTGATATTTTTTTTACAATCATATCTGTTATTAATTAAAATTTCTACAATGCATCTTTACAATTGAAAAAGAAAAAGTAACGAAGATTGAGTGAGAATGGATTAATGAAAATCCATGTTTATTGGAAAATATTGCTTGAAATTTATATGAATGTGACATTTATAAATTTAATAAAAAGCAAAAGATAAGGCTATTTGTCTTTATAAATAGCAAAGTTTGAATAATTTTTTTTTAGTTTGTAAAAAATTGTTCATTTAATAACAACAGATATATTGGCATTGCTCAGTTTAAAAATAACTTTTTGATTAACATTTTTTTTTAAATTAAAAACTATTTTTATTCAAAATACTATAAGACACAGAATCCTTGTCTGAAATTAAACTAAGCATATCAATCATTTTGATAATTTTTAAAAATAGCTGGTAGTTACTTTTCACTGCAAGTGATTAATATAGCCACCATGAGTGGTAAAATTTTCATTTTTCAATGTATTGGTAAATAATCGATTATGTTTAATGTTAATATTTGTTATATATGTACTTTCACATTTTCTCTAATACTAAAGTATAAGAAACATCTTGAGAAATGTTTTATATATAATTAGTTTATGTTTCAGTAGAAATAAACTAATTTATCCTGACATAAATTGTTAATCATTTATTGATTTTTTTTTAATTTTTGCATTATAAAACTAGTAGAAAATGTCAAAAAATTAATTGTAAGAAAAATAAAGGTAGAATATTTTGAAGTCTCCGAGTTGCCAAGGCACAGATTATCTATAAATTTCTTTATTTCAGAATCTTCTGTTTTGATAAAACATTTATTAAATTGTAAACAATTATTCAAAATTTAAGGGAAAATGGGAAATAAAAATGGTACCACAGAAGAAGCAAAATTTTAAGATGGTACAAATACATTTCTTTTTAGATAGTTTACTCTTAATTTATTGTGAAAAATTTGTAAGGTTATGGTTTAATTTCTAATTAATTGAATATTTAATAACTTTTGCAGTAACAAAAATTATATTTTAAAAGCCAGGCTTTCTCCCCCTTTCATTTTGTTTAATAAGTAATCTGACAATACATAGCCACAATCACTTTTTTATATTAATATTCAAAATAATTGTCAGCTATAAAATTTATTCAAAATTTTCTCAGTTTGGAAATTATGCAGAAATTTAATTAAATTTAAAACTACACATCCCATTTTGAAGAGAATTTGAAGAAAAAATGTGAAATGTGATTTATTTACAAAAAATAAAGTTTAAATAAAAGTACCATGGAAATTTTTAACTATACAATGAACTTATTTTTGCAACAGTTATTGACATTTTAATTAAAATACTAAATGCTTAAAATATATTTTTTTCTTCTGTATAATGCTCCCCATTCTTTCATTGTTTCATTAAAGGAAGGTATTACTTTCCATTTTTTATTGATGTTTATATTTTGTTGTAAAGTTCATTTAAGTGAACTATTTGTACTAAAGCAAATTAATATTTTAGTAGCTTAATACTTAAAACAATAATATTAACAAAATAATTCTACAGCATTGGATACTATAAACTACTATGCTGATGTTAAAAAATCTCCAAATGAACAAAAATACTATATACTTGGTTTTGCTAGCATCTGTGTACAGTTAATTGTTAAAATATTTTTTCCCCTCTTTTTAATAAAATTCAAATAGATTCTTTTTCGAATAAAATTTGTTAAATGGGTATTTATAGATATGTGCACAATATTAAGATAGAAAGAATTCTCAGTAGCTCACTTTGTACCTTTTTAATAAAAAATTAACTTTATTTCTATTAAAAAAATTACAGTGGGGTAATGGTTGTTTCAGCCATATTTCTAAAACAAATTTACCAAGGGTTTTATGAAGTGTAAAATGCAATTTACAATAAGCACGCTAAACCAAATTTATTACAACAAAAAAAATTAACCCTTTTCTTTTGCATCTTTTTAAATATAATTGAGAAATGCAAAAAGTGGGACAAATGGTGTAAAATTAAATGTAAATTATTAAATTGTAAAAATGAAAGTAATTTAAAACCTGCTCAAAAATTGATCCCTTGGTGGTCAATTGCACACATTTTGATAAATAACAAAACTTCTTAAATAAATAAATGAATAAATAACAGCAATATTTTGTAATAATTACAACTTATTCTTTGACTACAACACTCAATACCACTTTACTGACTTCAGATACAGTTCACTTAATTTTCAGCTCACAATTCTTTTTCTTTTATATTAAATATTAATCAAAATAGGATGAAACTAAAAGTTTCCATTTTCACAATAAAGCTATTTCAATTTTCTTAACATACTATAATCTTTTTATATCTAATGCTATGTTAATAGTGACATCTATGGTCTCTGTAATTGACGCTAATTTTAGTTAGCAAATATACAGAGAACTCTAACCAATTTGCTGAAGCTATGCAAACTATTTTAGATGTGAATTAAGGGCAAGAAAAATTCCTAATACCCTCCCTGTTCACTGAAGAAGAAAAAAGGTTAAATGTTTGCATAGATTATGAAATGCAAATAAAAATTTCTATCATAAAATTAAGATGTGAATAGGCCATAAAAATTATTGACAATACCAGGTGAAGAAAGTATCAAATTAAAAAATAATAACATCTAAAAACATTTTGAAATGTACATTAAGGAAAATGAAACTGAAAGCATGCAATATTACACATCAAAAATTGTCTACATTTACATATTTTTTTTACTAATTTTCCCTTTGTAGAATAAAACATTTACACTTGTAAAATTGCTATAGCAATTTTAGGCACAAAAATCAACCTGATATACATCAAAATTTCAAATATGTTTCACCACTTAACACAGCTCTAGATTTCACATGAGTAAGACTCTTAATCTATTTATTTATTTTATCGTTTTCCTTTATGAAGAATTTTAAATAAAACTCAACCTCAATGCGGAAGACTAAATTACATATGCTCAGCACTAAACTCCTTTCATGTATATACATTGTATGCTGGTCTAGTGAGCTCTCGGCAGGTGTGGTTACGTGCTTAAATGAAAGGCATACACCAAAACCTTTGTGAGGGTCTATCACACTGAAGTCTCATTCTGATCTCCACTGCCTTTGCGAGAATGTTTTGGCGAGCTGTGAGCAGACGTGACATTAGAGGGTGTTGGTGTAGGAGCATCAATCCTAATCATAATACCACAGTCGTCTTCATCATCTTCTTCAGCCATGGTAGAGAGACGCTTGTGCTCTTCATCGCAGAGTGCATCTTTCTTCTTTCCTCTTTTCTTCTTACTAGAAGGAAAAAATATTTCATTGAAACCATAATTTCTTAGAGATTCATATTATTTTTCTAATTCAATAATATCAGTTAAATATAATATTAAGCAAAAATAATAGTAACTAGATGAAATAATATGCCATTAAAAATTAATGTTAGTCAATGACTTTCAATTTCTAGATTGCTGTTCAATTGGATGCCACAAATAAGACTTTTCTTAGAAAGACAAGCATCAATTCTTTTGTAATAGTTAAGTCTAGTAGAGGTTTAAATGAAGCTTTTTGTGGTTTTCTTTCATGTTAAAATCAATTAATATGCTGGAATTAATTTGGCATAAGTGTATTTTTTATAATTTTTTGTAAAAAAAAACATACTGAAAAGCCATACAATCAAATAATATAAATATTTTTTTATAACGTAGCTAAAAATTGATTGCATCATTTTTTCCAAAATTCAAGATAGCAAATCCATAATACCATATCTCTACCAACTCAATAGCCGTTGAAATAATAGCAAAATTCACCAAAGTCCCAATCTGCAGTTTATCCTTTGCAAATTTGCAGCATATAACTTGGTGTATTTATTCATTTTCCACAATACCTGCTTAGCAAATTGTCAAAAAATGGGCTAGGAAACAAATCTTTTAATGCACTCAATATATTTTAATTACTAAAAGTAAATCAAAGGCAAAGATATTGATTTGATGATGCATTTATTAAATTTTAATGCAAATCTTTATTTTGTCGAAAAGGGGGGAAGATATAATTTTGAAAAGTATATCTCTAATTAAAATTATTGAGTTCAGATAATGACAACTAATTTAATCATAATTATTTGAAATGAGCATTCAGTTTACTTTATTGTCAAAGGAATTTTTTTGGCTATCAAAATTCTATTGTATCTCAAAAGGTTTTTTTTTTTTTTTTTAAACTATTTTCTAAATGTATATGAATTCTTCGATTTCTCGTGGAATTAGAAAAAAGTTTTGTAACTAATAAGTTAGAACAGATTTCATCCATTTCACATATTACAATAGTATACAGCTTGTGATTACATGTATTCAAAATTTATCATCAAGAGGAAGGCAAAATTCAGAAAATTCCATCTAAGAGTAAGCTAACAAGAAATTTATTAAAACAAGGCTAATTTAAATAACAAAAATATAGCAATATGGGACTTTCAGAATTTTCTTACTTTTCTCATCTCAATCTACATGCTCTTTTCCTTCAACGAGACAAAATAATTCTGAAATTCAGATTAAGTACAGAAGATGGAACAAGTTCACAAAATAAGAATAGTCTGCATTTACATCTTTTTATGAATGATGAAATCAAAAATGATGTTGGAAAGACTAGTTATTTTGAAGTAGGCACCAAATTAGCAGATCCTATCAGATTCAATCATCCATATTAAAAGAAAAAATGAAACTTTTTGAATGTAGAAATACATACTCAAGTTTATATATTTGCAAAAATATTACAATATCCTTTTGAAAGAAGGATATTGTAAGGAAAGAAAGTACTCTTTTGAAAATTAATGAATTTATGTATTTACCTGAACTAATTTATAATAATAGGAATCTAATAATTTGATTTAAAAAGTCAAGCACAAAAAACTATCAACTTTTTAATTATTTTATTCAATACAGAAAAAAAATCTCCAATATTGAATTTTTTATTATATACATTTTTAATGGAAATATTAAGTCAAAAAATAAATCAAAAGCTAAGAAATTCCAAATAAATTTGAAAACTAAGCTTTACAAGTCATTTTTAAAATTTTAAGGTTAACATTTAACAAAATGTTATTAAATGTGATTATTTAGGGTTTTAAAGAAGTCAACCTACCAATTGATGGTAATGTAGAATTTAAATGCATAACAAAAAGGTCTACACCATTTTTGAAATTTTAAAAATATCTCCATTTATTAAATTCATAACAGTAGAAAATGTATCAAAATGAAAGGTTAATAATTTGAATTTTTTTATTTACATTTATATTGATTACATTATTTACTTTAAAAATTAAGTTATATTTAAAATTATTAAATTTCAATTCAAATGCCATTAATATTTTATGCCTAAAAATTAAACCAAACATTCAAACAATAAATTGTTTATCCCTCAGCTATACAATACCAAAACTCAATCTACCTAACAACAACAACAACAACAACAAAAAAAACCCACTAATTTTCTTTTGTCAACAAACACTCAAAAAAAATAAACTTTAGTTTGTCATAACAGTTTATCTACTGAATAATCGAACAGATTGCATCAGATGCATAATAAGGTGAATTTCAGGTTTAAAAATTAATATTTGTATGTAGAAACATTTAATAGAATCATTCTCCTCCCATGTAAATGCAAGATGAGTCTTACAAACAATATATATAGTTTGTTTTAGGATACCAAGCCTAGTATTTTTTGACACATGCACTTTGCTAATGGGTCGTACGCTAAAAAGGGAATGATTATTAACTCTGTGAATAATCGCCCTATGGTCAAATATAAACAATTCCTTTCATCTCTCTTCTCTCTCCCTTTTTTTAATAAAATAAATGCCCTGTTGATTGATTACATGGGCAAAAATGCAGAGGGCTTCCAAATGTGAGAATGAACAGTATATTATATTTTATGTATAAATAGAAAAAGAGTTTACATATTTAATAAAAATATTTTAAATACAGATGATTAAAGTCTGTAATGCTAAATGTTGGCAAAATTCTTAATGAATGGGGGGGGGGAGTATGTCTTGAAAAAAATTTCAGAATTTTCATAACTGGCAGAAACCTTGATAATGAAAACTTTGAAATATAGTTTGTATATAATTAAAATCAATTGTGGTTAATATAAAAGTTTATTTTATAGCTTAAGAAAAAAATTATTAAAATTCATAAAATATTTCCTTTATTTAAAACATCTTGCCTTTAAAATTCTAAGTATTACATCTGAAAAATAATTTTTAAAAATTAGTGCTTTAAGTACCAGATCTAATTTGCCATCCTTTCCATAAAAACCACAAAATCCAATTTCTTTCATGTACTGGCAGATAATTATTTAAAGTTGTGATAAAACAGAATACATTTACTTGCATTAGTTGATTGCGATTAAAATTTACTAAGAGAACATAATTTTTTGAATGCAATCATGAATCAACAATGACCAATGCAGCCTTATACAAAAATTATATTGTTCAATTGTGATTAATGAGATCCAAACAAAAAGTCCAATGTCAGTAATTGTAGACTGATAGTGCAATCTCATTAAGCTTTCAATAAAATGTGTTAATATATCTTATTAAGAATCAAACCAAAATATAGTTATGTTTTTCATTTGCAATACTTTTAGCCCTATAATAATTGGCCAAATAAAATTATCTGATAAATTAAGATTGAATATTTTATCAACTATTTATAGATGAATAAAATAAATATAATAAAGTTTTTAAAGTATAATTTTTAGGTTAAGTTTCTAATAAGAATTATCAGAAAAAAACAATACAGAGTAATTTAGTGTTTATTTAAGTTTCATATTCAAACTACTTATAAAAAAGAAAAAAATAATATTTTTCACATTCTTTTTCATGTATTATACAATGAAATTGCTTTGATTATTTTTTACTTTAAAAATTATTTTCTCGTTCTGATTACCAAGTACCATTGCTATAGATTCCAAAATGTAAATAAGGATTAACTGATAAATAAACTTTTAAACATTTAAAAAATGTAATATCATCAAGAATGCACAAGAATACAAAAAATAGTGCATCAGCAAGCAAGTTTGAAAAATTGATTGCAAAATATTTCAAATGTGTCATTAAATAACGGATGCATTAATATTATAAGGTAACATTACTCAAAATATATATCATGAAATTAAAGCAAATAATAATTTTAAAAAAAAACAGAAAATTCTAAAATTTTTGCCAAGTGACTGCTTGATTTGCTGAAATATTTTACTTCATTAGGTATTTATAATTTTTTTTATTAGTTTCAAAATGATTGAAAATTGAATACAAAATTCAGTCTTTACAAGCATCAAACAAAAAAGTTGAATTTAACACTTAAAGTCAACATTAGGTTTAGACTTAAAATTAACAAAATAAAGAATAACATGCAACTTTTTTTCTTCTAATAAACAGATTGCATCTAAAAAATAATGTACTTAATTTTTTTATTTTTTTAAAAATAATAATAATAATAATTAAGAGCTAACGTTTAACTTTTTATTTTAGTTATTTTAAATACATAGTCAAAAATAATACATCACCTTCCATTATTGATATTAATGATTATATTGTTATGAATTTTGCGAAAATTACATGTAAATATTTATGAATTTTTGTGTAAATATTTTATTTGTATAAACTTAATTGTAATGGAATCAGGCATCAGTAAGAAAGGCCGTTCTTGAAGGATTTACAACAGAAGATCGCCATATTTGACTAATTTGGTGATGAAGGTGTGTTGACGACGCAATGAGGTCATTAACGGTTTTTACTACGTACTAAAATGTGTATTAGAAGCTAAGAAATAAAGATTTTTCCTTAGAGAACATTTAACAATGTTCCAAGCTTGCCTAGAAAGAGTGCACCGTTTCTGAGTTTGCCCTGCCCATTTGAGTGGGACGCTATTTAAAATGGCTTAGGGAATGATAATAATCAATCAATCAATCAATAAGGGGAATGAGTTCAATTCGGACTAAGAGTTACATTGGTTGGCTTAGCTTGAGATAGCATCTTTTCTCTCATTGCTGTGCGATCTATAGCTTTGCTGTTATTTGAAATTAGCGGATTAAGTAATGTTAATTCGCTATGAATTCATAGTTTGTATGGTGTATATTTAATACACATTTTCCTAGACAATAAAGTCTGCATCTTTGCATCATTCTTGTGCGACTATTTTTCGTAGCAATATAAAACCTTATTGTGCTTTAAAAAATGCAATGACTATCAGTCCTATAATCAACACTTACCTTTGTTTTAAGTACTTTAAAATAGTAAGTTCTTAATACTCTGTAGTAAAATTTATTTGCAAAGTTGTTTTATCAAACTAAAAATTTTGAATAATCCATGGCATTATCACTTTCTGTCAACTTTCCTTTGCTTATAAAAAATATAAAAAAAATGTTTTTGACATCTGACAACTTTAAATTTAATGATGTTATTTAATTCATTATTAACTATATATTATATAATAGTTTGGATTTGCACGAATTGGATTCAAGACTGCAGTTCTAGAGCTTACAGAATAATATAATATTATAAATTTTATTCTAAAATTGCATTAGTAGAATTTTTTGATACTGATAAATATTTGAAAATTATAAAGAAGTTATATGTATTTTTTTCTTTTATGACATTTCTTAAAAATATCTTGTTAATTTTAAAACTAAAAAAAATCATCACTTTAGATACATAATAATCTGTAATAAAGAACTATTAAACAAACATGTTGGTTAATTTTAAAATCTGTATATGAACTTCACAAGATTTCAAATAATAGAATGTAGAATTCTAACTACAAATGAAATCCTCATACCTCATTTTTAAGTAGTAAAATAGACTATTTACTAATTGTATGTATGAACTGAAATATAAATACTTTTATTCTCTAAAATACCTTTTTTTAAAATTATTATTATGGATGATAAAGCTAAACTACATTCTCACTTTTTTTTCTACAGTTAAAATCTAAGATGGAATATATAACTATTATTCAAAAATTTCTCCTATAAATAGTAATATAGTAATTCTTCAATTATTCTTTTAAAAATTACAAATTTAGCATTTTTTTTCCTTGCCTTATCCTAGTATCTACTTTAATTCTGGAATTAAAAAAAAGAAAAAGAAGAAACCACCCAAACTCTAATTAAATTAAGAAATAAAGATGCATTATTTTATATTTTATTTAATGTTTGTCATCTATCCTTGAAGAAAATTTTTGCTAATAAAAGAATTTAGAGAAATATGTCAGAAATATATATAGAAAAGTAATTTCCTTGTATGAAAATATTAAATTCATTTTAGCACCATATATTTTAGTGTTTAAAACACATAGGATCTTAAAAAGTAATTTTTTTTTTTACTCTCTTTATTTCTTAAGATTTTATTCCTTACAGACATTCATAGAAGATGTTGACTTTAATCATGCTCCAATAAGTAATTTCTAAACTGTTAAAAAGAGAAGGGGTATTTTTTGGCTGGAAGTATTTGCCCGAACAATGCAAAAAGAGTACTTGATTTGAGATAGTAAATATGCAGCTGAAAATAAAAATTAAATTTTAAAAGCTTATCCAATTTTCTGGTCTTATTTTTTAAAGTACTCATGGCATGTAAACAAGAATATCCATTATTTTTCAAATTATGAAAATTAGAATTTCTTTACTTCATACTAGCCAGTGACCATATCAAGGTGAATGCTGAGATAGTTTAAAATAGTGAAATTCAATATCAATCTGTTTTAGATGCAAAAATGTTGAGATATTATTTTTTAAATATGATTGGTGGATTTAATAAAATTATATTTCGATTTTTAAAAACTTTTTATTAGTACATTTGATCAAGTAATATACTATATATTCATGTATATAGTATAGAGCATTTTTTCAACAGCAAGTGCATGCTTCTCTTTAATTGTTTAGAAATGGTTATTGGACCATGATGAGAGTGAACACTTTATATACCCTATTTGCACAAGATATTGTACAATATCCCCATGATGTTGTTTGATATTCTGAATGCTGGTCAATATTGTGAAGATACTGTAACAATATTTTTGGGTATTTTGTGCTAATAGGGTACTAACTGCAATTCTCCTCCTACAAAAAATATTTATAAAGCTAATAAGAAAAGTACTTGTTCCCAGTTTAACAATTCAGCTATCAAAAATTCTACTTCCGAAAAATTATAAAATCAACAAAACAAAAAACGGGATTTTCTTTTTGAAAAACAAAACATCCTCCCATTGCTTGCTTACCTAACAGTCACTTTAGGTTCAACAATGGTAGGCGTGTTTTGAGCTTGTTGATCAATGCTCTGCCAAATTCCAGACTGTGCAAGTTGTTCTGATATGTTGATTGCTGACTGATCTGGTTCATCATTGTTGAATTTTTCAACTGGGACCTTGAGAATGTTGCCATTCGCTAATGTAATGGCTACATTTCCTGAACTGGCATTTGGCATCAGACCTCCCTATAGAGGAAATAAATGTCTAGAAAATTACAATATTTCTCTCAGTGTTCCTACCATTGCCACACTATGAGGAACATTAAATGTTGATCTACCAAAGAGAAAAAAGTATCCCATTGAAAAGGATGAAATGGAAAATTAAAAGAAAAATTTGAGCAGGGAGATAACCCAAATAAGAGAAAGAGAGAGAAAGTATTTTTCGGAAAAAAAGAAAAGAAAAATAGAAGTAATATTTGACATTGATGTCAGATAGTTTGCTTTTCACCATCACTCAGAAAAAAAAACAAGAAATGAAAATTATGGATAAACTCAGACACACAGGATGTTACCACTAAGAATAAATATTTATATAAGCTGATAAGTATAAAGATAGGGAGACAGTATACAGTTATTTAAATGAGTTACCAAATTTATCAACAACACTATATATACAGCATTTCTTCAATTAATCATTACTAAAACTAAAGTTTTTGGCTCATTTATAAGATACATTTTGAAACATTCTTTGTAAATGTCAGTGAGAAAAGGAATTGCAAAATGCAGATAAATATCTGAAGACAATGAAGGCTTTCCTCTAAACAATATTTTAATGCAGGAGAATTAAATCATTAGTTAGTCAAGAATGAGAATTAAATCATTTCTAGTCAAAAACAAGAATCACAAACTACTATTTTCCAATTTCTTGTGCTTCTTTTGGTAAAAAGTAATTAAACATTCTGAAAAACTCGGTAGTTATAAAAAAAATCTGTTTAATATAATAACCATGCAATGCAAACAATTACCAAATAAGTTAGGAAATTTGAAGAATAATTCAACGAAGATGTATTGAGCAAACATAACTAGATATACTATTGTATAGTTATTACTCTAAATTGAGTAAAAAATTTCAGCAAGCTTTTGCTGAATCAATTTTCAGAAATGCTTTTTAAATTTTCAAGAGAAATTTAAATAGCAATTTTGAGACGGAAAGAAAAACATGATTTTTACAATATAAAAAATATTTTGTGTATCTAACAAAATACTAAATTGTCTTACATGCATTTCTTCTTCTAGCTTCTTCTGTTCCTCCTCCTTTGATCTCTTAGCTGATTCTGGCATCACATCATCCAAGATCTTTAATTCTCGTTGGGTGAAAAGAAAATCCAATAACTTTCTCACACCTATCATCACTACCAACTTAAAATAAAACAAATAAATAACATTTAATTCCAAATTTTTTAATATTCAATAATTATAGTGAAAACAATTGGAATGAATAATACTTTAAGTTATTGCTTGAAAAGCTAAGATCTAAAAATATATAATTCATATTTAAGAATGAGCCATTACTTTTTCACCAATGGGTTTCAAAGCTGAACAATTATTTTGATCAAAGTATATTATTATATATATATATATATATAGGAAGGGGAAAAGAAATATTCTTGATTTCTTGATTTTTTTTTTGTGGAATTATAGAATATATTCCTTTTTCTTTTAATATAATTTCCAATTACAACCTAGTTAAAAAACAGCAAATTACAGAACAATCTTATTTCATTCATTATTTTGATAAATATCCGTTTTTAAAACAGATGTAAAAAAATAATTAAAACAAACTTACCATAAGTGGAAAACCAATAGATGTAGGTTTGTAAGATTTTATAAGCCATAAGATCGCTAAGCATGTTAGTTGTATTAGAGTGAAGATGTGGACTCGACGGGTTGGCACACTTCGTAAAAATACATAATCTGGCTGGTATTTTTGTGGCATGAACATAATGAGGATTCGATCGAAAAACTTGAAAAAGAATAAAAATTAAGCATGTATTTACAACTAAAATTAAACAGTAATATGCTAATTACAATGCACTGTATTTTTTTTAGCATTGTGCTGCACTTCACAAATTTTTATTACTAAATAATATAAATTGAATAATAGGCTTAAAAAATAAGTTTTTTAAAAAAAAATTTTTAATAATGCAATGACAAAAAGAAACAATATTCCTTTAAAAAAATGTATGATAGAGTATTTAAATGTGAAACAAGATTTCAAAATAAAGATTATATATATAAATATTCTATTTACTTCTTGAAATCAAATTCTCATTTCTTTAAATCCATTTTAAAAAGAACTTTAAGAATCATGAAATTATTTTCCAAAAACAAAACAAAAAAAGTTAAATAATATAACAGATTTCATTAACAAGAGGAATTGTATTAAGAAATAACAAATATTTCATGTTAAATATCTATATTTTACAATTTATTTTGATAAACTGATTTCATTGGAGCAAAAAATGAATATATTGAATAGACTTTGAACTGAGTCAGAAGTTTTGTATATTTGGACGTATTTAATTACTTATAATGATAAACTAATGCACTTGAAATGAACTTAACATCAAAAGTTTATTATTAATAACAGAAATGGAAAAAGTTTTTTTTTTAAAAATTAATACATTGTTGCAAGATTTTATACTTTGGACAATCCTTTTACTATGAAAATAGTTTTGGTTTTTCATCAAAATATAAAAAAAGGAACATTTTAATATTCTTAATATTAGCATAATTGAAACATTGACAAGTTTTAATAACAGTTTAAGACTGAAATACTTTCAGAGAAAAAGGCATTTAAGAAGAGGGGATGTGGAATCGAATGAATTTTGCGCATTTTTCTCATTTTGTAGTGCTTATATATAAACTCTTCATTGCTTGAAAGTGATTTTAAAAAATAGATATCAATTTGGAAACAGATACAATAACAAAAAAATTCAATCAATAAAATAATCGAAACATAATAAAAACATACCTGAGATCCCTTGAGTGAAGATACACCCATGTATAAAAATACACCATATAAGACTGGCATTGGAATATGCTGCAAAAATATCAGATATAAGAGTACGTTATTTATCAACATGTTTAATTACTGAAATGAATGCAATATTGGGGGGGGGTTAGGCAACGATAACCAATTTTCTAAAAAAAGCAGGATTTAGACATCATTATTTGTCTTAATTGGTTTAAGTCATTAACCAATTTAAAACTGTTTGAAAAAGCAATACTAGCAAAAACAAGTAAACTTTTTTTTTTGAAAATGCATTTGTTTTCAAAGAATACATAATAATGCAATACTTGTAAAAGCAGGTAAAAAAATATGCAAGATTAAAAAAATGTTGATGAATGCAACTATTTATGCTTTATTCATTGTCTACAAAATTTCGAGCTTCAAATATTCAAAAAATTCTAACAAAGACAACATTATGATAATATATAATAGTCATAATTTCTATGGCCTCCAATTATTAGGTGATGGTTATTTTTTTAATTTAAGATATTATAACAAAATGATATTTAAATTCTTCTTGACAAGAACTTTGACTAAATCTAAACTTTGCAGTAAGGACTTTTTTATTTTTAATAACTCTAATTTGCAATAATCCAAAATAATAATGAACAATAAAAAAAGTAGCAATTCAGCTTTAAAATTCTGAATATTAAATATCTTTTTGAAATCTATGCATATATTATCAATTACAATGCAGATAATGCATTAAAAATATACATACTTAAAATTGAATGCATACAGTTACAATATGTTGCAGCTTTACTTCAGTAATGGAACAGAAAACAAAAATTTTCTCATTTTAGATGCAAAAAGTTAGTATAATGATTGCAAAATATAAAATTATTCCAACCTCACATTTTAAGCTCGGTAAAAAAAAATTACCTACTGTCTCTTGATTGATAAAATACATAGACACTTGTAAGTCATAATCCAGTATTTGTTATTAAAAAAATAAAAATTCCACTAAGTTAACAAAAACATTTCATTTCATAACTTGCGCAAAAAATTGTAACAAAATGAATGCTAATGTATTTATGTCCAGACTTTTTAAAAATTTAATCTGCCAGCCAGTTTCTAGTTTTAACTGGCACTAATACTAAATATAAAAAATTTAAATGATCCTGTACTAAATAAAATAATTAAATGTTAATTTTATCAAAAATTTAAATAAAATCATGTATTTAAATTGTCATTTATCCAGTATTTAATTATGAAGCTTTAAATAAAGTGATACATATTTACCAACCTGAAGAACAGAAGTAAAAAGCACAGATAAACCAACTAATGCAAAGATTACTATCTGTGTCACTCTTTGTTCTCTAAAATATGAGGAGAAAAATTTGTTGGAAATCAAATAATACACATATTTCATAACATATAGAACCTAAAAATTCATATAATTAAATAAGGCAATTTCTCTTTAGCACAAAAATAAACTCTTAAGAACAGGAAAAGTTAACTTAAAACTTCTTAATAATAGAAATACAGGGCCGGGATAGTCTGGTTGGAAGGGCATTGGACTTACACCATTTGAGCTGCAAGTTAGAACTTGCCAGCCGAAGACTCTCCATGTGTGTGTGGGGGAGGGGGAATGCTATGGTCCCAAAGCCCTTCATGTCAAGAGTAATACCACAGGATGTACTGGGTCAGAGGAGATTGTTCTCTGTTCCAGATATAAATTATAATCTATGGGTAAATGAAGTCCGCCCCATCGAAAGGGTTTGTGACAAGTGTGAGCTAGAAGTCAGACTTCTGCCCTAGGGTGCTCATGGTTCCATACACTCAGTAGCTACTGTACCCCTCCTTCCTTGTAAAGCAGAACACAAAAACAACAATAGAAAAAGAAATTTAACAGCAAAAATTATTTTTTCCAAAAACTTTTTACTCACATGCCAAATTTCATTAAACATTTTAGATGGTATTCCTTTTAGGAAAAAGATTCCCACACACAGTAATCTTAATTCACATAGAAAAATATAGATCCACCTATTCACTTTCTAATAACTGCTGTTACAATAGTAATAATAAAGGTCTTAGGTATTCTTTGTCATCAAAAGTGATATAAATTTCAAAATAATAAATTAAAAGATGTTTTCTGAACAAATTTAATCAGTAATGTTAAATGCCTGCTCTTATCAAATTAAGAATACAGCTAACATCTCCCGTCCCCCCCCCCAACCACAGGGTGAAACAAGCACTTTGAATACTCATGGAATTCCTGTGATCTATAATGCCCGCAAGTTACTCAACTCATGCAAATTTAGGGAATTCAATTCATTAAGCCTGAAACATATGCACCGACATGCTTTACAGAATACAATTCTGTGTAATGTATTAAGTATTTTTTTCAGTTTTTCAAGTAATTCAATTATCCCACATGGTAATCAGGGCTGAAATGAGCTCCTTAAGAGTTTTTAGACAATTTAATATTCAAAATCTCAATCTTGTCTATCAAAACCCAATATTTTTCTTGTTTCTAACTTAATTTTTAGATAAGCAATTTTAGGAAAAGATATAAACAGGTTTCTAACAAAATGAATGTCGAATGAATAAGATATTTAACTTCAAGTGTAATTTTATAGTTAATATATTAGAAAATATTTTTTTAAATAAGCTATAAGCATTTGAAAAAAAAACCTAGAACAATATTCTGAAATTTTAATTACAATTATAAATAATGTTAAATCAAATACAAACAAAAAAAAATCTCAAGGTTTTGTGACTTTAGTAAACTTGAGAGGTCTTATTTATCTGTTAGATAATTTGGCCCTGATGGGTATTTTGTTTGTAAGATTATTTATAAACACAATATCTGAATCCATTGCAGCATAATAACACAAGATAATATTTATGAAATAATTTTGTGATATAAATGTACTATAATTAAAGACAGGAAGTTATGACCTGTCATCTCAAATATTACTCACGCTGAGTTTACACTTGGCCAGTTATAAGATGGAAATAGACATTTCATGGGTAGAAAAGATGAAAAGCGCTGTTTGGTCAATGGCAAGTAATTTTCGTGATGGGGCAATTATACAAGCCTCTATATAGTATTTTTTCTTACTGCAAATGGGTTTATAAATTATGGCAGTTTTTTCAGTCTGAAAAAATTGTGCATATATCATAGATTAATTCCAATTTTTTTTTTCTCTTTGTTCTTTCGGATGCAAGTTTTTTTTTTTAATTTTATTTACCACTTCTTTTTTATAGTTTTCCAAATTTAAGTATATTGACTGTTTTTTTAAATTTAAATTTTCTTTGTGTAAACAGCCATCATTTTAATATGATACACTGTGAAAAAAAATTCAGGGACACCCAACAGCAATTTATAGCCAAGAAAAAATCATATAAATCAGTTTTTTTTATGCATGTGTTACCTACATGCCTTCTTATAACTGGCTGAATGTAAACCCTGCACCATTCACAACATTTATCAGCCATAAATATCAATTATATAGATGCAAGAAAATATTTTTTCTTCTCTAGTTGCACTTAATCACCACAGTCAGAGAATCATTCTTGATTAATCAAAATTCATTAAATAAGATCATTTTGGATTTCTACTGTTGATTGTAATGTTTACATTCATTATATAATCCTAATCTTTCCCAGATATAGTATGCTTGGAAGAAGCAGATTGTATTAACAGTTTTTGTGCATAAATTGTTATAACTGATCAAAATAATACAGCACTTTTAAGGTTTGCAGTTATCCAACAAGAAATAAGATTTCTGTTTCTTCAACAACTAAATATAAATGTCAATCATCCTTGGATGATTTTTTTCTGTTTTTGTTTTAATCCCATTTACAAGAGCAATTTAATTTCAACAGCTTTTTTTAACCATGAAATAATATTCTTCATTAAACATGTTACAATGGCAATTAAATGACACTTTACCCATTTTGGAGATTCTCAACTTCCTAATTACAATTATAAGTTTTCAGATCATATCTTAAAAGACCTTAAAAATACAATATATATCAAAAAATATTTTTCAAATCAGTCATTAAATAAGCTTTCATATAACATTGCTTGATAATATTTAAAGTAAATGAAATTCATATTGCTTTTAGTACAAATATAAGATATTTTTGTAAATTTAAAATTGTTCCTCAGTGATTAAATAAAATCAGTTGTTTTAACAACAACTCTTAACCAATGTAACACTCTCACTGAAATAACATTCAGAAATATTTTGTTATATAAAGAAAATTTCACAAAAACTAATACAACAGAACATTTTATATATAGAAATATTAAGTTCTCTCCTTACCTCACACCTAAAAACTGAGGCTTTTCTCCTGGGGCAGAACATTCAGATTCCATTCGTAATGAATTAACATGAGTCATGGCAAGCACTGTAGCAGCTACAAACCAAGGCAAACCCAAGATTGAACAGACTGCAATAAGAATGGCTAATACAAACAAGTCTAAGTGGTATCCACAGCCTTTCTATAATAAAATATATTACATTAAAAATTAGTTTATAATTAAAATGTATGACATTTTTTGAGTTAACTAGTTTTATTTTTTCAATACATTGTCATTTTCAGTAATGTAAAAGTAATATTATATTAAACTATATTTAAAATACATTTGCTTTATGCTTTTGCTTCTTTTTATAATAATTAGAATTCAGCAATAAAAATAAATGATATTCGAGTTTTGTATTAACTCCATGTCAATGTTTAACAGTAACCAAAGTACCATGTTAGTACATTGAACAAGTTCATTAATGACAAGTAATTAAGCCAAAAGTTTGTCAATAGTATTTTGACTAAGCCAAAATTTCCCCAGTGGTATACAGCTAAGATTGAAATTTGCCAGTGGTATATGACTGTAATAAGCATTGAAATTTGTAAATCAATATAATTTCAAAGTGGAATAAATTATTCTGCATTCAGTATCTTCAAGTTGATATTAAGTTAACTATTGAAATTTTCAAAAGACAAACTGTGATACTTACTTTCAATTTATTTTCATGCCTGTTAATAATGACTGCAGTTATTTGTTGATCCATAAATATCAAGATTGTAGCTAAGAGTGCTGGTAAAACAGTAACAATACATGTCCACCACGGATTCTTCTTCCCAAAAAATGGAATGAGCCAACCTCGGCCATGCCATGTTGGCTATAAAAATATATTATATAATTTAATTGAAAAAGATATTTAAAAGAATAAAGTATATTTATTTGCATTAAACTAAGCCGCTGTTATTAAAGCTCTGAAAATGGAATTAAAACCATAATGCTTTAATTTATTCAGAAATTTTTCCAATTCTAAATCATACAAATGTAGAATTTTATACATATTTATTTCCAAGAATTTAGGAATCTTTCAAGTTCACCTATGAAAAGAAATCATTCTAGTTTTAGCTTAAAGAGGCAAGGAATTGTATTTTACACAATATCATAAAATTTAAATCAAATTTCTGAATGTACAAAATTACAAGAACAAAAATAAGAACCAGATAAAGATTAAAATGAAATCTTCTATGCATATTTCAATGTATCATGTCAGAATGTAATTTCTTGAAAGGCCAAGCACCATGTGCTCATGCAAGTTAAATCATATTTTTATTCATTTTAATTGTTTCATAGAACGAGTCACTTTAGTATTGCAAAAAACCCAAAAAACTTACTTTTCTTGCATTTATTTATTAAAAAAATATCACATTTCCTATTTATTTCATTTCATATAATCACCAGCACAAATTGACATTTTTCTGTGATTTGTTTGCTGTAGTTCTTAACTTATTATTTTTTTAAAATCAGAGCTTTTGTAAATGGGACGACAACACATTAAAAGCTGGGGGGTTTTTACTTACGGATTGCATCATTTATTATCTACGAATTTTTGTTGACTCTTATTCCCAAAGTAACATTATGTTCTGACATGGTAATATAGTTAAATTTAATTGGTATCTTTCTTTAATACACTCAAGCCCTATGCAAGTTCTAACAATTTTTAAATTCTTTATTTTATTTTTCTAAAGATGTATTTTTGTACATCAAGTTAGGTTTTTGTATTGTAATATTTTTGTAAACAAATAAAAATTGACCTTGCAGTCTAAATTTTAAAGTCAAAATGAATTTAATGAATCATAATCATTAGGCATCACAAAATAAAACAAAGCAGCAATAAGTTTTTAACATGTCATGAACAGAAACAGAGAATGTAAATAAACTTCAAATATTAAAAAGGGGAACAAAGGCTTTGAAATTAATGAAAGTAAAAACAAGTATTTAAAGTATTACTTTTTAGAACCGAAAAGTCTGAAACTTAAAAGAAACAAGAGGTAATTCAGAAATTTTGATAATTTAAAATATAAAAAACTTAAAATAAAAACTCAACCATATTAATACAGTATGATGGAAGTAGTCAAAATGATAGAACTATATTTAATACAGTTTCTAAATGATTTCTCATATTTTCTATTTTTTTGCACAATTATATGATAAATGTCGATCACTACAATAATTTTTCCAGTAAGGAAATGGATAAAACAAATGCTGGAAGGGTTTTTTGTAAACAAACTCTTTTATGTTAAAAGTATAAATTTCTCGAATGCAAGGTTGTTTGATAAAAAAAATATTTAATGATGGAGAGAAAGGTTATGTGTCATAACTCAGAAAAACTTTTAAGAAAGATATTTTTATTTTAACAAAATCTGTTAACCATGTGAACATAAAGGAAACAGTCATGCATTCAATAAATAAAATATTACCTGAAATTTAGCTGGAACCTGCAATTTTGGCGTATTTAGACCTACCCAAGCATCAGCAACTGTCATTGTAAGAATCGAAATGACAACAGCAAAATCACTTATCGTACTTCGTATCTAAAAAAAAAAAAATAACTCTGACAGAACCACATAGAATTAACTTAAAATGATATTTTACAGGATTTAATCAAATCAATGGGAAATCAATGGATTTATATTTAAAAATTCTTGAAATTTATTTAAAACATTCTTGAGCTTAATTTATTTTAAAGTACATTGTATTAAAAAAATGATTTCATAAAAAATATTTAGAAAATTTTCTGTACTACTAAAACATTTAATATTTCAAAATAAAATTACTTACTTTTGATGGAAAAAACGGAGTAAATTTAAATTCCTTCAGAAAAACTGCTATGGAGAATGTACAGGCATACAAAATGATGGAAAATAAGTAGATATCTGGAAAAGTGTTTAAACAGCCAGGCCCTTCCATTGTACCATTGTAATATGTACAAGCAGTGCTATTTAACTGAAACCACTGGACATCTTCAGGAATTTCTGTTGAGGTACCATTGGGTGGAGCACATAAGCACTGACCTGGATATGGCATCAAAGGTGATGACAACGGGTAATAATGTCCAATATCCAACACCTAAAATTTAAACATATAAAAAGATTATATAATAATTGAGTAAATGTTAAAATGTTGATTAGTTGTTTAGGAATTAGTTATTTTGAAAAATAATATACCCATTATCATTACTCTATATATGAAATATATAACTTTAAAATAATTAACTACATTTAGTAATATTTTTCTGTGTGTTCTCAATTCTAAGGCAGAGATATAATTTATGATACAAATGCTTATACATCATACTTGTAAAAATTGTTCTTTTTCAAAAATAATTCATAAGACACTTAAATGAATTAACATTTTTATGAAAAAGGATTTTGTGGAGGAAAGGTTGTGACAATTTTTAGGAATTTTAATTTAATCCTTATTTTCAATGGTTGTTCAATTTTGATGGATAATTCTTGAAGACCATTTTTTAAAATTCTTTTCATGGATACTGCATTTGTTAAACAATAGACCTAAAATATAACTATAAAAACCATCTGGCATTATAAGATACAGATGTTACATTGTTATCTGGGCATAATAGACATACATGGATTTGTTTTATGTATGATTATTTGTAAAAAAAAGTCAACAAACATTTTAAAATCATATTCATTAGTTACATGATTAAAAAAATTGACAGACAACATGAGGACAATATAATTTTGCTTCAAAAGACTTTTCACAAAGAATAATGCTAATTTATTTGTAAAATAACTAATTTCAATTCTTTAACACAATATTCAATCGTAATCATTTCCAGGTATATAAAAAAAACATGTATTTTATAGCGATGCATAACTACTTAAGAATTACATAATCATTTTTTAAAAAAAAAACTATCAAATTTATATGGTTTACCTTTTATTCAAAAATGATGAATTTTCCATTGCATAGAAAGATTAAATTTTCCAAGATTTGTTATACTTAAATATTCTACTTGCTACTATATCTATCTTCACAAAAAATTCTCAGCCATGAACAAATTTTACATAATGGTCATCTAATAAAATAGTAGCAATAATTTTATTACATGCAGATTTTCAATGTTAAACTCATTCAAATACAGATACAATAAATAATCCACTACCTGTCAATTTTGAATTGATAACTTATTTTAATTAAACATAAGAATATCATCCAACATATCTATAAAATATATATCTACATAACATTGAAATGTTTCACTTTTCTAGAATGAGCTGCAGGTTAAATTAATAAGACAGTCTCTTTGAATTTGAAAATCTTTTTATTACAGCAGCATTAAATCAATATTTGATCTCATCCTACTTCTTTTCTACTGATTCAATAATAGAATAAAAAAAGGGTTTTCTATTATTTGTATTATATATATATATATATATATATATATATATATATATATATTGTTTAATTAGATTCAAAATAAAGATATTACTATGAAATAGAAACATTTATGCAGTGTATCAACCTTGGTATTTAAATTCCCTTACCTTTTCAACTGATTTATAAATAAATATGAAAGAAATAAGGGTAGCAAAATTTTCTTCAGTGAAGCGTGTGATGTAGCAAACTAAAGCACTTGCATCAAAAGCCACAAGAATAACTAGAATCAATGTAGTCCATAAACCTATCCAAAGTCGCAATGGAAGGTATTCTAAATCATTATCTCTGTAGAAGAAAAAAAAAATTTTTTTAAGGTTTTCAATTAAAAAAAATTTCAAGACATTTTACAATTAAATTATTCAAGAAAATAAGGTTTAACAACTGTCATCAATAAATTTAACAGCTTCAATTACAGACAATATAATCATACGACAAAAATTATACTCTTTCATTAATATCAATATGTAGACTGACCTGCAGAAATCAAACAATATTGTTTCAAAAACAAGTACAGGACCAGTGCTTCCCAAGACTGTCAGTGGTTGACCACTAAACAAACCATAAATAATGCCACAAATTGCACCAGATAAAAGGCTTTCTATGGCAGCCTGCAAGTAAAAAAAGCACAATTTATAAAGTCTTTTAGTAGGAAAATTACCAATAGAACTTTTTAAAAAATCCCCAAGCAAGTTACTTAACAAATATGAGATTTGCCTTTGCAAGTGTTATTATTTTAGCATTTATAGCAAAATGAGTTGAAAATAGATGAAATATTTCATTGCCAAATGCATTGAATATAAATTAATTACCCAATAAAAGCGTAAATATTTTTTTAAAAAAATGCATCATATTCTTTATTGAAATAGATAAGATTTTTAATAATTAATGCTAAAGGCAGAAAATGGAGCAATTTTGCTAAAAAATATTTCCATTGTTTAATTTAACTTAAACAAGAGCAATTCATGAAATGATGTTCATACCCTTTTTTGTTAAAAAGAAATATTCAATGCAAAATAATGGCAATTTATTAAGTTCCAAACGCAAAAATATTCACAAATTTAAAACAAAGTGAGAAAGTAATTGCTAAGATTCAACAGAAACTGATTCAAAGTTTACTTAAACAAGTAGAAATTTTTTATAAATATTTAATACAACAAGGATAAGATAAATTTTTTTAAAAAAAATGTTATAATAAATATAATCAAGCAAAGGATACAATCAAAAATATGAATAAATTTAATAATCACAATGATAAAATTGATTCATATATTTTTTATAGAAATCGATATTTTACTTTATATCTGTATAAATAATAACTTAGAAAGTAATAATCACTTAAAATGCACAATTTACTACCAATTTTTAGTTTTTGCACACATTATTTTGGCAATATTTTCAACTGTATACAAAGTTAAGAATAAGTTTGCATCTTTAATAATTTCAAATACTTTAATTATAAGCCTCATTTTACATTTGAAATAAATGATACTAATTTATCACAAAATATTATATATTCTTTTCATTACCTACTTTTTTTCACGAATATTTGCAAACAGCAATCTTCAGATTTTAAGGAAACTACACTTATAAATTTTACCAATGGTTCATTAAAATATATAAAGATCAAAATTGCATAAATCCTACATTTTTTTGAAAGATTTTTAGATCTGATGAGAATTGGAAAGAGTTATATTAGTTCCAATAAAAATTTATGATGAAAAGTTTCAATTTTTTTTCTAATATATAACAGATAACAGAAACATTAACTTGGGCAATTAAAATGTAGAACTAACTTAAAAAAATAAATCTTTCAATGAACACATGTACACACACACACACACACAAATTTTGCATATTTGTATTAATTAGCACAGCATTTAAATGCAAAATCTTCTCGCATAACTGATATATATATATGTATCATAATGCTTACAATTCTTTCCTCAGTAGCATCTCCTAATAAACCTCCAAATGTAATTATAGGTGTCAGACAAGCAAAATATAAAAAGAAAATGGAGGCAACAGATTGCAGTGCAAAGGCATCAGTAAAATCACTAAGATACCAAGGAAATTTCCTCTTCACATCATTTATAAGGCCACCAAATAATCTGGAAATAATATAGCATTTAAATGTGTATTACAAGATTGGTTATTATGTAGTGTGATACAGAACAAAAAGACATTAACAATTTTTAAATAAAATCAGTGATTTGTTAAGCAAAAAAGTAAAACATATTTGGATTTAAGGAAAACAGAAAAAAATCAAAAGAGCCATTTGTAAAAATTACAACTATTCAAATTAGAAATAATAAAAAGATAAAATTTTAATAACAATGTTTTTATTAATGTATTAGATTTTAAATGCAATAAAAATTAAGTGTGAATACTAAGGGGGGAATTAAGATATTTAATAATATAGTTCTTACAATGATAGCAATAATGGGAAAATAACGATAATATTGAATATATTTGCATATAAATATTAATAGCGAAATTTTCACATAAGAAAACACATGCATGAACAAAAATAAGACAACCACAGATATATATATATATATATCATCAATAAGTTATATTTATTCATTATTTCCACAACATAATTTATTTCTTTATAATTGCTATGCAATAATTATATTTTAATTTCTAAAAGTTTTTCATAACTTTCATTGATGAAAAGTAAAATGCAATTACTTCAATTAAAATATTAAAAAAATCTGCATGCTGATCAAAATACAATCTTATAGTATTTTTTGTGTTAAAATATTATTTTATCTATCTTAGTACAAAAATAATTTGCAATATATCAAAATTTATTTTTCACATGTTCAGTTCCAAGTGCAAAATTGTCCAATCCAAAAATCTCACCTTCCAGATCTTTTTAATCCACTTTCTTCTCTTTCTTTCTCTTCTTCTTCTTCTTCATCCACTTTAACCTCCTGAGGCTCAGTTTTCTTTCTGGCCTCCTACCAGTTAAATAATTTAAAAGACTATAAATTACAATTTTAATAAAAATTGAGATTAAACAATTCAATATACTGTTTATCTTACAATTAAATATAAATACTGATTTATTTACTTTCATAATTCAAAGAGGTTTCAAAGTAAAATTCACGTCATATTATTTGAATAAAATTACATTCCACTCAAATGTTTTTTTCCCCCTTCCAAAAATGGAAGTGGTTTACAACTGACCATAACTCTTGCTTTCAGTTCTAAATGCAAACTGAATATTATAACTTTTAATGTTTAATTGAAACAAAATGTTTTATTTCTCTTTATTAATTATTAATAGATATATTTTAATACAGAAGATCATAAAAAAAATTAGTCAATTTTACAAACTTTTCAACTATTAAGATTATGCATTTAAATTATAAGATGTGTCCATCTTATTTTAAGTATAGATTGATTTAAACACTTGAAACAAAATGAATCAGCAGCGCTAATTAGTATAACAACTAATTTAGTTTAAAATACCTAAATAGAAGATACATATAATTGAGGGCATAATTTCAGTAATAGTAACTTGAATATTTTGAGTCAATAATTACCCATCTTTGTTTTATAATCTTTTAATAAATATATTTTTTAAACCTTTAAATAAATGAAAAAATTCTGGAAGACATATTTTATTTCCCTTTCTAACAATTATTTAATACTGTATACGTTAAAAATATAGATCCATCTATAATACTTGCAACTATTTTAAATGCTTCAGGAAGTGATCTTTTGTTATTAATTTTGAAAATTATTAATACAGATCTTAAAATGGAAAACAAAATCTAATTAAATGATGCTACAGTAAAGAATATTAAAAAGTAAAAGAAATTTAGAAAAAATACAACTGAAAGTATTATTGCCTTAATTTCCTAATCCTTTTAACTCATCAAAAAAAATTTAAAATAACAATAAATCTACTAATTAAATTTTTCAAGTTAAACATCCATAAAAAAATATGAATTGCTTCATTTCAAAAATGTAAAACATTGAAAATCAATTTAAAATTAAAAAATACTTTTCATTGAAATTAAGTTTCGTATTGAACAAATAACTGTGGACATCAAAAAATTCTTAAATGTGGGATTATTGAATGGATCAATTAACAATCAGATTCTAATTAAGAAAATAAAAAAATTACAAAAATCAAGACGATTAAAAGGAAAAAGACATCCCTTCAGTGCTAGACAGGCCTTGAAGCACAAAGTTTTAGTTTTAGAATTAACAGTAAAACAGTTTTTCATCATTATTAAACATTTATGCATACTAGGAAAAATTTCAAAGCATTTCAAAATGTACATTATGATCCAATTTCAACATTTTTTTAAGTAATAAAAATTTGAAACAATGACTCTCAAAGAATCAAAAACAATAAATTCTTTTAATTAAGGATACCTGTGATGGGAGTTGTTGTGGAGGTTCAATTCGAATACTAGGATCCCAAGCTCCTGGAGGTAGAACTGTAACTGCATCTAAAAATTCATCTACACCAGCAAGTAGATCTTGCCGACTTTTGGCTTTATAGGCAACATCATGGAATACCTTAAAAGAATGAATATAATTAATGAATCCAAAATGGTTCTGAAAATGAAATTCAAGCAGTAATTGTGCTTTAAAAAAACCTATAGCTATTTATTTAAAGTTCGTAGGCTTTTTTCTTCACAAACAAATAATAAAAGAAAATCCATACTATGTAAAGACTTACTAAAATTAAGTTTTTAAAGTAGTTAAAAGTTAAATTTTTATCCGAAGAACAAAGAATTCATTGAAACTCTGAACTCAATTTAGGATTTTAATATTTATGATTTTTAAAGGCAAAATACTTATAACACTTTACATTTAAGCAAAATACATTTAAATAAAATGAAGAAAAACTTCACCTACAAAACAATTTTTATAAAAGCATAAGGAAGCAATTCAAATTATCTGCATACTTAAATAATAAATTGTCATTTTCTGTGAAATTATAAAGGAAAATAAGTTAATGAATAACAATTCAATAAATAATTACATCTGAAAATCAAAATAAAATCAACATTTCTGAATTTCATACTTTAAAATTACAGAATTTTTTTTTATTATTAAAAGATAATAAGTAATCAGAAAAAAGACAGACATATGACTTTTGAAAAAAGTTTTATTTATTAACTTTTTTTAATTACAAAGATAATTCAAAATTTGATGTGGAGATGCATTTTGGTGCTTTAAACACATAGCAAGAATAACCCCTTTACTAATAAAAATACATCATTGCTCAGCATTTAATCCAGATATGCTACCATTACTATATAAAAGCACTGTTTTTTATAAAATATCAAGGAATTTTATATAAAGGTGAAAATTAACCTGCAATGTTTCAACAATTACCCATTTCATATGTAGAATGTCAGGTTTCAAAGTATGATATATATCTCCAAAGCAAGAAAAAGATGTTTCAAGAAACATAGATGAGATTATGTCTGAATGTAGATGAAACCACCTTGATGGTGACAAAATACGTCCATTTCCACCACATGTTGCCTGCACTTAAATTTTTTTTTATAGATTACCTAGTAACCATTTGCCATTCTTTAGAATTTCTATGTATTATAGATATAATGTCTAGAGAAAATTTATAATAATGTTCACATTTCATATTTATAAAAATGACCAGCATGTGACTAAATATTTTCCAGAATAAGTGTTTCATACATTGCCATTAATGAATATTAATAAATATATTTTAACATTTTATAATAGATTTAGTTTTTATACTTCATATTTACTTAAACGCTGAAAGGAATTTATGAAACAGAATACATAAAATCTTTACCTCATCAGACATTAGAGTGGCCATAGCTCGGCCAATTTCATGGTAACGACCCAAATTTCCTGAAGGGCCTAGCAATATAAACAAGAAGCGAGTAGGAACAGGTACTTCCGTCAGATCTCCTAAACTGGTGGCTTGGCTGAGACGGACAAATGCTATAATGGCACGGTCTAAGAAGTCAACTTCTCCAACTAAAATATTCGATGCTTCAGCTCCCGGTGGGATTTTTTTCATAAAGGCTTGATTAAGCTAAATATACATATATATATTTAGTGATGAAAAGGGGAGAAAAAGAATAGAGCAAATATAAATTCAAAACTTTGCTCAAACATGTATTTAAATAAAAGAGCTATGGAATAAATTAAAAAACAATAAAGCATTTTATTTAGATAATTAAAACTTAGCCTTATAATGAGATAGCTATAACATTTTAAATAGCGTCAAAAATATTTATTTAAATGAAATATGTTAATCTAGTTAATCATCATCATGATTCAAAATTATATTTTTTCTAATGTACAAGTAAAACCCTTATTCTATGCATATTGTCTCCTTTAAACTCATAAACAAACTTTAAAAAATGAAATATGATTTATTTAAAATAACTTAAAATTTGTATTTTCTTTAATAGGTTGAATAATAATGCCAGTTTTGCTTCACAAACACATACTAACTTTCCTTTTTTTAGAAGCATATATATATATAACATAACAACTAAATGAAATCCATAGTGGTAACAAACAAATTGATTGAGCAATGAAAAGACTTATATTTATACTACTTGATTTAATTATACTTAAAATAAATAGAGCATATGTATTGACAGTCTATGCACATAAAAGTATTATAGAGTGCAGTTTCGACATTTTTCAAAAAGTCAATTTATTCAATCTTTGTTTCATTCTTATTTTGTATTGAAATCCTCATCTTTAATGAGTTTATCTTAGAACTCTAGGTTCCATTATTTATACAATATATTCCACCATTTATATCTTAATTGACTTAATAAAGTAGCAAAATTACTATCATTACTGAAATTCTCTTGAAAATTCCATGACATAAAAAGTCAAGATTAAAAAACATGCTTATAATGCTATTATTGAGATGATTTTATAAAAATCAATTAAGTTCATATAATAGATCTTGAAATAAACAAAAACATTTTAAACAAATTTGTAATCGAGAATACATAATAAAATAAGTCAAGATTAAAGTTGTTTTTTTTATCAATACCAAAAAAATTTATATAACCGTGTGTTCATTTTAAAAATCACTTTCACATCCTAAAATTTTAACACACAAGATCCCAATGCTTTAATTTTCTAGGATGATCAAACATTTAAAAAAAAAACTGAAAACAACAGAAGAATTTAGGAAGCATACCCGGTGCTGTAAATCAGCAGAACTTGTTGAATTCCCTGATATATCACCTAAATTATGTGAATTATGACCAGATTGGTTATTACTGGCACCTAGATTTAATGAAGAGCAGCTAGGGCTTTTGACTATGGAATCTTGTGCTGCTGTGTTAGGTGCACTGCCTGTAAAATATAATAAAATCAGCAATAGCTTAAAAACAAAAACACTTTACAATTGAAATATATATTTAATTAATATATAAATAAAATAACTATTTGTACCGAAAATTCTATCTCCATATTAAGCTGTTTTAATTATATATCATTAAAGATAATGTTTTTTTACGCAATTTAAATTGGTTAGTAAATACAGAATATCAGAAAATATAAAATTAGATAACAATGAAAAAAAACTATTTTAAAAGAAAGGAAACAAAAGACATACAGAGTCAATTTTAAAATTTTGTAGTATGGGAAAAAAATTTCCAATTCATGTTTTACACATATTAATACAAAAAAAAAATAAAATGATACTGCAATTTCTTTTTATGAAATTAGAATGAAGATATTACTATTTTTTTCAGAAGTTAAAATTCTGTGTTAAGTAGTATTTTTTTCCTTACAAAATATTTAGAAATATGTTTCTAAGAAGAGAAAAAATATTTTTCATTTATTTCCATTAAAAGTATTAGGAGTATGGAAATATAGTAGAGAAGAACTGACAAAATTAAAGTTATGAAGTAATTGACTATCATTTCTCGTTTGTTTAAAGCTAGATTTTAAGCATGTAATTTTCTCCATTGACTTCAGATATGTATTTGCAAGTACTATTATTTCCAAAGATGTCCCAGTAACATTAAAGAATGAGTATCACTTGTGTATTTTATCTCTTCCATTTTTGTCATACTAAATTTGTAAATTTAAGCAATAAGTTAATTTTTTAAAAATCTATAAACAGAAAGTATTACAACAAAATTAAGCATATTTTTAATATGGATTTAAGTACTTAAGGCTATTAACTATTTTAAAAGGAAGAAAGCATATTCAGCCCTTTTAATATTAATTTTAAACATGCAAATATTAAATTAATATTTGTTATATTCTAAGTTTCAGGACAATTTTTTTAACAAATAAAATATTGGTGGAATAATGGTCACAATATAAAGCCAAATCCATATAAACTTTTTTTCTTTTCTTTCTTAATTTCGTTCTAAGTTTTGTAATTAAACTTTCCAACTAAAATTTTCTCTAATTTGAAATAATTTAAAAAATTAAAATGGTCTAAACAATGACAATCTCTTAAACAATAAATTTATAATAAAATGTTATAAATTGATGAATTCATAATACAAAAATAACAATGTGAAATTAAAATATTTCTTGTCTAGTTAATCCTGAAAAGAAATCAGATCCTGGCATTAAATCTAACACTACTGTTTACTGCATGCTACAGAAAAGTAAAGAACTTTACCAGGAAGGCCAAGGTATTTGGCAAAGTTTGGTTTTGCTTCTCCAGCCATAGTAGGATTGACAGGGGTAGTTGGCGGAGATGAACCTGCATCTTTATCTAATTGGGCTGTAACAACGCAACGAAATCACACTGAATAATAAGCAACGTTTTAAAAAACAAGTTGGACAATACTAGATCATTCCTGTGGTCTATCCAAGGATGCTTAATGCCATAGTGCTGGAAAGATCTTGTTGATACCAACTCATTTAAAATTTAAAACATTGGATAGCAAATCAGTGAAATCCCCTTAATTATTGGCATGCAGGAAATACTAGGAGACAAAATGATTGTTTTGCCATTCACGATTTTATTTTCAAAAGGTATCAGGAATTAGGGAAATTAAAGGTTTTGCAAAAGGTTTATTTTAATATCCATAAAAAGTGCCAACATATCTTGTTATTTCTTATAAAAACAAAATACATCATTTATACATATTGTGTCACAAATGAAAATAAATCTCACTATCCTAATGTAACAAGCAGCAATAATTATGCATAAAGGCAAAAAAAAAATCATTAAATCATAATTAAATCCAGAAATATTGCACTTTCATAAAAATTTTCTTGAAAAATATTGCAATGAATGCCTTTAAATTTAGAGATTCCAAATCAATGACTTTTTAAAGAAATGAAAAGTTGCACACATAATTCTAAATGAAAAAGAATAATAAGCCTTTACCCACTTAAATGAAGTTTGGAATAAAAGCATTTCCAATACATTGCATAAATAATTTATAGTTTTAAAATTTGATGAAACAGAAAGAAGCTTCTGAATAAAAATAAACAGAAAGAAGCTTCTGAAATAATATCAACAAGGAAAAACTTGCACAAACTATATGAAAACCAACTCTGCCTTTACAATATTTTGAGAGAATATAAACTAAAATAAGTAACAAAAAATTTTCAAATACAGCAAAATTAAATATTGTAAACTTTTTCATTAAAAATTAATGCAATAAGTAATACATATTTGCAGCCTAATTGATACTTAAAACCAATATTGCCAGAAATTAAAATTGAAAAAGAATAAATAAAATCATGGCCAAAGTTTAAAAAATTCTGCATTTTATTCATTAATCACTTTTTAAAGTAAAGGAAAGAGAAGGAAAGAAATCAAATAAAAAAAAGGAGATCAAAACATTATGCAAGAAAAATATTTTAAAATTCAGAAAAGAATTTATCTCAAAGAAATCATGAAGAAAACACTCCAGGTTCTTTCAAACCAAATAAAACATTTTTCTAGCTCAGATAATTTCAGTTTAATGAGCCATTTTAAATAAAGATGAGAAAAAAAATCTTAATAAAAATTGTCAGATGTTTCAAGAACCGAAATATAGCTACATTTGAAAAATATAAAATACATTAGATACCAATCAACACTTCGGTTTACTTCATAAATGCAACTTTAAGAGTGTAAAATTTTAGACAAATTTAAAATCAAGAGTCTACATAGATCCTCATGCATATCATATCATACTTTAATGTGTAGAACAATTTGGCTTTAGTTACAAATTTTTATGTATAAAAGATTTCATTTCATGATGCAAATTACAAATAGACCAGAGCAGTAATTAAAGATAATGTGCATAGATTTGTATATGTGCAAGATTTAAGGAATGACAGTTATTAAGAACAGCTGGGTGAATCTACAAATAGTATAACTGAAGAATAAAATAAAAGGAAGGCATGCAATAATAAGCTACCTAAACTTAAAGCAAAACAAAATTATTAACTATGTATATTCATTAATACCTTCGAAAGATATATGAAAAACCAAGCAAAAAAAAAAAACAGTTTAATTTTTAAAACATTAAGAAAATAAAAAGTATTTAACGTCCTTTGAACTTTAATGAAAGAATTTTTTTTAATGTTATAAAACCAAGTCAATCCATAGTAATCACAGTTGTCAACTAATTATATCAGAGAGCAGTTTATTTTGTTGATAAACAAAAATTAATATGAAGTTACATTGTTAAATAATGGAATAGCTGGTGGTAAAGATTAATAGTGCTGAAATAACTTGAAAATATAACTTATTTACTTCTTGAGATGAAAAACAATATATTTGAGACTTTTTACTGCAAGCTGATATATGCAATTATTTGTATCTTAATAGCATTTAAGAATAGAATATTATTTATTAAGAATGATTAGATTAAAAAAAATCCATTTCCAAACTTAATTTTACAGTTTCTTTAACGTAAGCATTTAATTTTTCCATTAAAGGGCTAAATAGTACCAAAATATATAATAATTTATAATGCAAAATTATTTTTAAAAATAGAAATTAAAATATATATATTTGTAAAAAGTTTACAATAAAAATCTTGCGAAAATCTATTAAACAGCAATTAAGGCATAGAAGGCCAAATATTTTAACTATTTATTTTAATTGTATATTAATAATAAACAAGACCAATAAAAAGTTTTATCTTTACAATTATTGCATTTCCTCACATTCTTCTACAAAAATACAGACATCTTTTAACGTGAAATGTCAGAAGATAACATTTCATCTTTTTTACCAATTTGGAACATTTAAGATTAGAACAAAAGCCCCAGTTAAGATAAACTAAAATCTTAAAAATTTACTGATTTTTAAAAATTAAGATAGCAAAAATGTTCTATGTATATAAATATATTATTGTATAGTTGCATCTATAAACAGAAAGAAACAACAAAAAAAAACGGGAAAGGAATTTTTAAAATTTAATACTTTAACATTAAATGCCAGATATTCAGTAAAATTTCTATTTTCAGTATCTTGATATTTCTAAGCAAAGTCTTTTGGCTAATATGCATCACAACTGGTAAGCAGAAAGTAGTAAATTATTAATACTTATACATATATTTGAAGGAAAAAAATGTTTACAAATACAATATTTCTGCCAAATTTAAATTATATGAATTAGGTTGAATTTCAAACATAAATAAATTTTAAATATTATTGATTATTTACAATTGTAAAGATCTATAATAAGTAAACAAACAGTTAAATAGGATTGGAAAGTTGGGATTTCTAAACAAAGCAAAGAAAAATTTATAAAAAGGGTGAAATATGAAAAGCTTGAATCACTAATCAGCTTATTTTCCTCAGTTACATTTTAATAAGTAACTTTCCCCCATTTTTAATTAGTTAATCAAAAAGAAATTATATATATGTTTGTTTGTTTGTGTGTGTGTGAAGCCGTTTAGCTATAATGCTATCTGCTGTGTAGGTTTAATTTTTTTTAAATTCAATTTTGCTTTGATAAATATTTGCTGGAATCGTATATGTTTAAAATCTAACACCCATGTCAAACAGTTTTACATTCCTTTAAAATTATCTTGAAAAACTGTTAAGTTATTTTATGGCAAAATTAGAGAAAAAAGGTCAAAATTAATTAAAAACAAATTTAGAATTATTTTAATGTAACAATAAATTCTAAATATACTATTTAACAAAGTAAAATATTTTTTAATGCTGTTTTGTGTAAAGCTATAGCAAATAAGGAAAGAGAGTTATAGATGGAAAACTAGTAGTTTAACACTAAAAATTACAGTAATAAAGAAATAAAACAATGCAGGCAAATTTAAATAGCAGCATGCAATAAGAAGTAAATGTAAGCATGTTATGCAAATTGTGCTAAGCAAAGAGAAAAATGTAATAATACTTTAATTATGACATCTGTAAAGCTTCGGCAACCAGCATCCAAGGAAATACCACCAAAGCCTGCATAAGCTTTTATAAACCAATATTATTAATGTAAATAAACAAGTTATTATCAGTATGTTATAGATATTGAGAGCCTCAGCATTTAAAATTAATAAAAATTATTCAAGTTCATGTTAATCTAAGAATTAAGGAAACATGAAACATTTGAACTTAATTATTAGGTTTCTGGCACCTTTAAGAAGCTTGTCACAACATTCATCTCTTTAAAATATTATTTTCAATACCCCCAACAACTGTTCATCTCATAGTATGCAAATTGAAAAAGGCCACTAGAAGCTTATTTCACCAAATGTATTTATTTAAAGTATATATATATATATATATATCGAAACAGTTTATGAAAAATAAAGGTAAATCAATACAGACAACTGTATTGGTTTTATAACTTAAATATTAACATCTGTATTATGCTCAACACCTATACTTAATAAAAATGAATTATTACCAAAACAAAAATACATTATTTTCACTTTTACTGTTTTTGCTGAGAAAAGTTCTACAATTACAGATAAAGTATTGTATTACCTTGCTATTACAATCCTGTCTTTGACATTTGCTGTCATTAACAGCAATTTTTATTGAATCTCTCGCATTAAGTTTAAATGGCAATGAACGAAAGTTGTTGCTCGAAATTTATGTTTTTTCCCGATTGACATCATTTTTCCATGGGTCCCTTGAAAAGTGTAAAAGGGGAGGGGGGCAATAACATAAATGGAATTGTCCATATTATTTTCAGAACAAACAAGACATCAAATTATTTGTTGGCTTAGTAAGGAAGTAAAGTAGATGTAGTCCTTTTAAAAATAGCAGTCAATTTTTAATTTTCCACAAGTGAGAAAAAAATATTTAGGAAATCTACTATAAATTTTCGTGCGATTTTCTTAGAATCCTATCATGAATCTATTGCTATGCAGATTTTAGATGCCTGATTCACATATACTTATTTGTTCCAAGAGATAAAAGATTTTAAAAAGCAATTAAATGTTGAACATACATTAAAAATTTAATAATCATATAAGTAACACAAAATTTAAAAACTACGAATTAATTTGACATCTTCACAAACAAATTAAGTCAACATTTACAGATGGTTTCAGCAATGCAATTCAAAGAAAAGAATGACTTCTATTTGTTATGTTTTCTTCCCATATTAAGTTATAAAATTAAATAATATAACCCTTTTTTTTAAACATGGAAATCATTTACATTGAAGAATATCAAATAGAAACAAAAGATAAATAAAACTGAAGAGTGTAGAATAGTATTTCAGAATTATCAACAAAATTAGTAATAAGATCCATCTTTATCTTATTCCTTGATACTGCATTCTTAAAATTGGAAAAATAATTTTTGGCATAGTTTAAGAAACCAATAATGTGAACAAAACATTTTAAGTTTATTTCTTGAGTAACATTACATACTATGAAAAGAAAAGACACCAGAATTGAAGAAGTTTTCGTTAAAAAAATAAATACATAAAATAAATCAGAATAAATAGAAAATTTGCATGCAATCAAAATTAAAATATACTTACTGCTGGAGCCAAACATGTTTTTACTTGAATTCCTTCCAATATCAGCTAAGGAACGTATTAGAGGTAATCGTGAACCTTTGTCCACCTTGTCATGTTTCCGTTCATGTTGATGCCGATGACGTCTTAATAAAGCTTCTTTAATGCGATCACGATTTTCTACTTGTAGGTGGCCAGCATTCACAATATTTTCTAACACAAGATCTGGAATATTATAAATTTAATAATAAAATAAAAAAGTAAAAGTAGTGGAAGCTCATTAATATTAAATATACATTTACTCTTCAGAAGATGTTTTTACAAATGATCTACTTCAATCTTTAGTCAAAAATTATTTATTAGCATAATATCATAAATAAGGAAAAAACTCTTAACCAACACTAAATTTTAAAGATTGCAAGAAATCGTAAAATTAAAAATACTTTAAACAAGCGATACATTTACAGTAAATACTTTTAGCATATTATATATTTTGATTTATAAAATACCAAAGAATATATATTAAAAGAAGAGATTTTTTTCAGAAAAAATAATACCAGCACATGAATCATCCTATTTGTTGTTGCTTTTTAAATTGAAAAATCTAAATTTAAACAACACAGACAGAAATGTCAATTTTATATAGTACTTGCATAAAACTAAAACATATTTACCTGAAATTTGATCTAGGTTATTAGCTTCCAAATCTAACATTACAGTTCCATTTAAAATACAGCTCCTCAATTCAAAAAGTGAATGTAACGATATTGTAGCAACATGTGGTTTTGACCACCTGTTCCCTCCTTCTTCCACATCTTCTTCAAATTTAATCCATCTTAAGAAATAAAATTCATGAATCAAAAAACAAATTTATAAACACAAACATCATAATACTTCCTTAACAAGAAAGTTATACAACATTACACAACAACAACAAGAACATTTAAGAGAAAACACTAACACAGAACTGCTATAAAAGCAGACTAATAAATCTGTGAACAAAGAATTGTATCAAAGTTGCATAGTGAGCTTTTTTGAAACAAATAATTTAACAGCTGTAAATAAACACAGAAGCATTTAAATTTTCCATGATTTACTACAGATAATTATATGTTATTATGCATATAAAATTAAAATAAAATGTATAGCATTTTTTAGAAAGCCTTCAGGAATATATATAATCCTCATAATTTAAATGGCAGTTTTTGGGAGCCATGAATGAAAAATATTGAAATATAAATTTCTCTAAATATATATATTATAAAAATAAAAAGAGAAAAGGACAGGGAGGATTGGGTAATTTTCTGTTGGCCAGTTGCAAACAGAAAATTGCCAAATGATGGAGAATTCCGCCAAATTTCGATGGCAATTTTTCGCTTGCGTCCAGCTAACAGGGAAGTAACAAGGATTATTTTGTCAACAAATGCCTTAAAAAAAATCAAATTTTAATTCCTTTAAATTTTCTTCTTTGAATTTTTTTTTCATATGCGACGAAGTAAACATGTGATTTTTTCAAATAATTTTACAGTTCAATTTCTCAAATTTTGAATTTACATAGCATTTATTTTAGATTTATATAATTTTTCAAAAATTTAAAATGCTGTTCATAAAAAAATTAAGTCAGAACCTTGCAGTTTCCCTCCATTCCATCTCATCTCCTTCGTAATGTAGTTCTTCCATTTCACTGAAAAGAGGATGAGATTCATGTGTACCATCCTCATCTTCCCCAAGAATAAAATGGACACGTTCAGCAGGTGGGGTGACTGCAAAATTAAAAAAATAATAATTTAGAATTTAAAAAAAAAATGCATTCTTAAAATATTCAAAATTATGGGAAAATCAGATTATTTGAAATAAAAAAATTTATCTGTAACCCTTAATTTGTGCTCACTATTCATTTCAAAAGAAATTTTGAAACTGTCAGTATAAATTTTGAACAGCACCAAAATTTTAAATAAATTGAAATTAGTTATAAAGACTTTTTTAAACACCCATCACTAGTTCCTAGTAATTTTTCCTTTCAAGTTTACTAATACTTCAGCAAAATCTTGAAATGCTTAACATTTTCCAAAAAGCTTTCAATCTCCTTTTCATAACAGGAAGATTAAAAATATGAAATTCAAATTATACATGAATCCATCTATTCACATTCATTATTTAAAATGAAGAAACCTTACACATATATAATTCATTTCTACATTTGAATGTTTATCTACTTAAGAAGATAAAATCTACCTATCATGAAAATGTTAATAGATTCAACAGCCAAATGAATGCAAAATATGTACCTGCAACATTTTTTAAGATATAAATAAATAATATGGTTTATTAAAATATTTATTATGGTTATAAATAAATTATGGTCATAAATTATATGGTTTGAATCTGAATTTCTATGTTAGGATATTTCTGGCAGAATTCATAAAAATTGAAAATATTCAGACTGTATGATTTATTTGTCATAATATCTACAAATCATCTCTTAAAAAATAACTTTATTTACAGAATTTTGGATCCAAAAAAACATATTAAGCTATTTATACATCATTTTAAAAAATGACATAAATAATTATTAAATATAGTATTATAATGGTTCTTAGTAAATATTTTTTCAAGAAAATCCTATTTAACATATGAAACATTATGCTTATTTGAAAGGAAAAAAAAAAAGGCTATGTACAAGAGATTTTAGGAGAATTAATTTATGCAAGTAGAAAAATGTTTTTATTTTAGTTACAGGGAAGCAGTCAGAGAAATTATTGAATGAAGAATAATCTAAAAAGTAGGACATATTAAGATATTTATCATCAGTATAATAATGTAAGATTATTTTAGATGTAAAGAAAAGAGAAACCCATTATATATATATATATATATATATAGTGTGTGTGTGTGTGAGAGAGAGAGAGAGAGAGAGAGATTTTAATGGTCGATGAAAGCAACTGGAATATCTTTTTTTGTCTATTTAAATGACAATTCTGGTGTTTTGACATACAAGCATTTATATTGACAAGATTTCAAATAACATAGAAACCTATTTATTTGTAAGTTAAACAAGGAGAAAGTAAGTTTTAATATCCAGGAAATTAAACATTTGATAGTTTACTTAATCACTATTTTTAATATTAAACTATTATAATTATTTTTACTCTTATATTTTCTTATTTTCCCATTTTTATTATCGTACATATTATGATTGATAATATATACGATAAATATTATAGTTGTCTCATAAATATTTATAGTTGATAGGTATTTTTATGATTTCAGGGAACTAGAACACCATTTTCAAAAATATTCTAAATTTAATATGAATTATATTATTACTCAGACATTAGTAAATTTATATTCTTTTCAAACTCATTAGTAAATTTTCACTTAAACTGTTTTCTTTTACATGCTAAACTTCATTTCTTACTCTTTAAGCTACAGACAAAGCTTTTGAACGCTGCAAACAAAATAATCAATATAATTGGCATTTCAATGAATATTCCTCAATGGACAAAAGAGAAGAAAAAAAAAATCAAGTAAAAATAGATAATGATCCTTCATTTACAAAACTGGAACAAAAGCATTTTTCATTCCATTAATTTGAAACAGGATTTCACAGGAAATGTAGTTTCTCTTTCTCCAACATTTCTTTGTAAAATATTTGAATTGAAGTTGTTTTTCCTATTTTTTTGTAGTTGAGTATAGTTTATTTGTATCTATTTTTGGTAATTAATTATAATATTCATAAATTAAAGCTAATTTACTGTTGTGAATCGATTATAACATTGAAGATTCAGCTACATTAATATAAATTTAGATATTACCTGGCCTATGCAATTCACTAGGATATTCTGCCGATGTGCCATCTTCTCTTTTTTTGTGACCATTTTTATGGTGATGCCTATGTCGTCTGTGGTGACTTCTTCTGTGGTAACCAGGAACATGCAAACCAACATAAACGGTGTGAGCTCTATGACCTGAAAGATTCAAACGAAGATAAACGTCGGTGGTATATTCAATAAATCCTGATTATTTCATGTTCAATATATTGCCTAACAATAAAAATGACGAAACAAAAAAGTGAAACCATTCATGCAAATGACTTTACATAAATTTTATCAAAAAATATTTTTGTTCTATGTGTAGTAAAATGTACACTGCTTTTAATTACAAATAAATTTGCTACACTAAATAGTAATTGAAATAAACCTATTAAAATAAATTACATGGCAAAGTATCAGTAAATTTTTAAGATCATCAAAGATAAACAGGTTTTTGCTTTCACTAAATATTTTTTGAATTATTTATCAGTTAATCAAAATGTTGCTAAGAAAGGACACAGAATTTAAAACTAAAACATGTTATCGCATTTACTTTTAGATCTAATATAACGTAACTAAATTTTCTTACTTATTTTGCAAAATACTCATAAAATTAATTCTCAAGTTCCTTAAAATCTGCACAAAGTGAATATACAACATGAAAACTTTAATAATTTAGTTAGACAGGGAGAAAAAAAATCTAATAAATTTAAACATATAATCTAGAGAAATAAATTTTAAATATATAATCTGGAGAAGAAAAGAAACGTTTCTTAAAACTGTTTACTTATTTAATGTTTAAATTGAAGCGCGAAAGCGGCGATAGCAAAATAATATTGTGCTGCCCTCTGTTGTTAAGCCATAAACTAACAAGGTAATAAAATGACAGTGAAATTTTTGTTCAAATCCGGGTGAATATCTCACAACAATTTTTAATAAAACAAAAAATTTATTTGAAGTTCAAATAAAAATTTACGAAACCGGAAAATACCACTACGCATTAACAGAAACTAACCTTCGAAATCTTGGTCCGTATAACTATGATGGGTTACACGCACGCCAGGATCCCGCGGGGCTTCATCCAGTACAGCTGGATTCATCTTGTCAGCTGAAATATAAAACATGGATATTATATATAATAATATAAATATAAAGTAATTAATGGAAAATAACTTATTTTTAATTGCTACCTCAGTTCGATATTCAAAACTGCAACAAAGCGTACCACTTTGGCAACAAGAGCAATAGTAAATCGGAGAAAGCGAACCTCTTTCCTCTTGTCCCCCCAAAGCAGCAACTAAATGGGAAGAGGGGTCACAGAAGAAATACAACTGGGCTGTGTTGAAGTTAACGAAGAACCGGTATCTGATTTCCCTCCCCGAAATATTGCAAAACTTCTCTCTCGTGCCAGGCATCTTTTTTCCCTCTTAAAATGGCCTCTTCCGATCCATCTGCACCAATAAGTTCCTTATTTGAACAATTCAAGATGGTAAAATGTGCCTTAACTATTAAGAATTATTACTAAACTTAAAATAAATACTCAAATTAACATTTCAATATTTTTTAGATTTATAAAGTTGCTACGGAAATTATTTGGGTTAATAAATTGCTTCCTGATTTATTTATTTTTTTTATCTTGTAATTTCGTAATTATTTGATTTTAATATCTCTAGGCAGAACAAATATTTAATAAGATTATTTTCAAGTTAAATATTCTTTGAATGGAATTTTGATGAAAATGTTACCAATTTAAGTCTTCAAAAATCATCAAAGCACCATAATATATCAAAAAATTAATTAAACATTTAGAATATAAGTTAAAAATAAATTCATTGTTTTTTTTTCCCCACTAAAAGCCTTAACATGGGGGGGGGAGGAAAGACATTGTATAGAGAATTCAGTGTTTTTTACGTTTCAAATAATAATAAAAAAAAAAATCTAATTAGCCGAATTAGCATCTCAATAAGAAAAATAAATCCTGTATTCAACTTTTTTGCTAACAGCAAATGCTTAGGAATAAAAGGCTAAACAGTTATTCACGAACCTTAATGGTTACTGTTTTTAACACCAACAATTCCTGCTCCCCTTTTTGAAAAATAAATGAAATAAAACTTCTACTTTTCTTCTATTTCCACAGTTTGAAAATCTTTAAATATACGTGGAGCAAAGAATAAAAGCTTGAATAGAATTAAATAATTTTAAAGTAGAAAGGTTTAATGGGGACATTATGCAAAAATTATAAGTTTCAAAAATAACGGAAATCGTGTGCCTTTTCAGTATTTTTGAATATATTTATAGAAGAAAAAATAAAACGTCGCATTGTACCCGGTTTTCTTCTAAAGCGATTTGTCCTTTTAAAATAAGATAACCTATTTTCTAAAATTGGATTTTCATCGTGATAGTATACAAAAAAGCGAAAATTAACTCATGGACTCACAAAAAACGGGATTTCATTAATCTTACATTTTTTTGTCAGGTATTTGTCAGGAAATTTGTCAGGTATTTATTTCAAAAGTAGTAGACTTCTCTAAATATGATTAAATGCTGTCGGATAGACAACTGACATTTTCCTCTCCATAGAAAATACTTATACTTGACTGTTATTAGAGATCAAGCCAACTTACTAATGGGAGGTCAATTAATTATCTTACAAAAACGAAAATTAATTTACTGCTTAAATTTTGAAATATTCTTTGCATGAAGAATTTTTTAAAAATAAAATTCTGCTTATTTTGTTCAATAAGATGTTTTGTTATTTAAAAGAACTCATAAATCTAGAGCTTTTATTAATTTAGCGATTCTTCAGTTTGATACCTGCCGATTTACTGAAAGTATACTGCATTAAAAAAAGCTAACTGTTACAGCTTTTACGCGATGTATGGGCACTTGCACTAAAAGCTAATAGATTAGAAAGGTTATATTAATTAATGCCAAAGATATGTTTGTTTTTTTACAATCTTCGCCACTTTTCATTTGCTCAAACCTTTAATTCATCAATGGAATTCAGTTAATACCCAAAAGCAGAAGTATATATATATATATTTAAAATCGACGATTTTTTTTAAAAAAACTTCCTTTTACATCTATTAACCCTTTCGCTACGGCTGCCCCGTCCACCGAAGTACCGTCACTGAACGGAACCTCGCGCCGGAAAAATGCACAGTGCGCGTGGTTTCTTTATATATGTTGTTCTAAGTGTTAAATAAGAACTGTGCTGAATAAATCAATCATTGCTCTAATGTAATAAGTATATTTACTATATTATAATATATTATTTTATATATTGACATTATTTTATTTATTGACATATATATTTTATTGACATATATTGACATTAACTATATGTCAATAAAATCAACGGAAAAGGCTCTGCCGATAACGAAAAATGTTGTCATCGACTCCAGATGGCACTTGTACAGATATTTTTGATGCCGCATGCATGCGGCGGTCGTACCTAGCAGTCGTAGCGTGGATGCCGCGTATATGCGGCGCTCGTACCTAACAGTCGTTGCGTGGATGCCGCGTATGTGCGGCACTCGTATCTAACAGTCGTTGCGTGGATGCCGCGTATATGCGGCGCTCGGGACGAAAGGGTTAATAGTTAAAATTGAAATATCCAAAATTGCAACATATCTTAATTCTAACCATAGAGGAGTTTTCCTTGTCTGTAATTCTAACAATTTTTTTAAAAAAATCAGACGATTTTTCTTTGCAGTGTAATTGATAAATCACATTATAAATTCATACTTTCCATTATAAAACGGTAATTTCTTCATTTTATAAATAGAAGAATAATTGCAAACAATTTATTGTTATTACATTAATTATTTTTTGTTGTATATGTTTAAAAGGCAGTGATAAGTTTTTAGTTCTTGCGAATTGATACAAATCTTTGTATCAATTGTTACAAAGTTTATATTATTGCTTAATAATATAAACTTTGTAACAAAACTATATTTGTATTCTTTTTACAATATTTGTAGCCTTAACGTTATTTATTTTGCAATAAATACCCAGTTGCATGATAGCCATAAATTCATTATGAATGATTGCTTCAAAATTTCATTGTTTTTGTCTCATAATTGAAAGGAATTTGAAAAGAATTTAGATGAAAATAAATCTAACTTTGCTTCCTCGGTTGCTAAAAAGAATTTAATAATAAAAAAAATATATCATTTTCTTTAACAGATACAAAAAATACGTTACGTTGAGCGAAGCGATCATTTGCACGCATTTGTGTTATTAATTATTCATCAAATTTTCCTTCGAATAAATAAAAAAAAAAAGGTTTCTTTTTGACATTATGAGGCGGATCGTTTTCTTCAACCGATATAAAACGTGTTTTTCTTTCTAAAAGTTCTCATAAGAAAACCTTTCTTCAATTTCTTTTCAACCAAATCCCTCTTTTCTAGGAATCGATTCTCAAACATTTTTTTCCCCCTCTTTTCAGGTAAAACTAAATGCTGTATTTTAAGGCATTTAATTCTGAAGCGGTCCCGCAAGGTTCTCATTGAATCAGTAGTGCATTGAAATTTCGATTCTGTTTGCCGTTACCCAATCATTTACAAGGAATTTTCTAAATTTTAGATCCCGAGTTCGGATTCCTGAAATAAACATTTTTTGAAGAATTCCGAAGTTCTGATTCCCAGTATTATTGTAGCTTGACAATACTTTAGACTCAATTCGTTTATCTTTATTTTTAAAATTTACCCTCAATGAAATGAAAACAAAATACGCACACAAAAAAAGATATATTTAATATAATTGATATGGGTGCGAATATAAATTCAATAACAATGGTAAAGTTAGTTTTAAAGATAAGCTTAAAATATGTTTAAAGATTGATTAGAATTATGGATTTTGAGTAAGGCCCTCATAGAATTGTGGATTTGAGTAAGGCATGCATAGCAATGGCAAATGCTATTTACGAAATATTTATCTTTTGAAAAAAATCTAGCATTTTTAAAGTATCAATGTTTGTGATCAATTCTCGACATGCAGTCAATAAATCAGTGCTAATGAAATCGAATATGCATTTTGAACACTTTTTTTATGGATTGGAACAATGTTTAACAAAGTTCAAGATCACTTACTGAATTTTGCTAAAGCCGTTGCATCTATGTGTTGTAGCATTTACACGCATGCGAAAACACCGATCAACAGGCTGTCAACCCTTTGACGAATAAAGTTCAAAAATCTACATTTTAGACGCTAAGTCTACGTACCAAATTTCATGTATCTAGCTTTATACGTTTTGTAGTAATTAGATTTAAAATGCTCTCGGGTAGATATATTTAATCTTCATGGATTTCGTTCAAAATATGGAAAAAATCTACAAATATGATTTAAAATCTATATTCCAAATTTCATCCGTCTAGTGCAAACACTTTGAATTATTTTGTTCAGAGACAAACAAACAATTCCAAAATTTTGTTTTGTTTTTACTCGGGGGGGGGGGGACTTGAGAAGTAGAGATTCATCAAAATCTTCAGTTCGAATTCTTTTTTCCTGGTCACAATATTTTCTCTTTGTATATAAGACAATAATAAAATTAGCGTGACTGAAAAGCTATTTTTTTTAATATTTTGAAAGGGTATGGTAATGAAGTATACTAATTATTGCACAAAAATAAAAGTTATTTATTATAATTGCTTAAAAAATTCTATTTTTGACTAAATATATTTAAAATTCTGATTTAAAAAATCTCTTTTATAGAGTAAACTTCCTGCTATCCAAGTAATACTGAATTCATAGATCAAAGCAAACGGTTTACCTTATAGAATGGCTTGAACGATATTTGAATTATACATGTGGCAGTTTACAAACGGTATGCAGTCTATAAATACTCTCATGCTAAAAATTTCAAGGTAAGAAAGCTATTTTTAACCAGTCCTGTTCTTAATTGTTTTATTTCAATTTATGTTTGTGATATATTAGATAATTTTTTGCCGATAAACGGAAGGTTTTAATATTTACGCAATATTTTTAAATACAGTACACGAACTCTATACAGTACACTCTCTATAAAAATAATAATCCAGAATGGGTTTTTTTAACAGGCACGCTATTTCTAAAATGTGTTTGAATGATAGTAATTTAATGAATAGTAATTAAAAATATAGCAAAAAAAGCTTCTACTTTCGGGAGTTTGTTTCCAACCTTGTGGGACCTCATATCCATTAACAAATGAAGCACAACATTGTCAATATGATTGTCATTGGTCTAGATCATAAAACTAACTCCGATAATTTTGATGATCAATAATCTCAAGGATATCCTTTCATATAACTAGGAAAACAAACAAGAACAATTCTAGTAATAAAAATTATATGATTCATTTAGTTTCATAAAGGCAAATTTTTATCACAATTAGTCGTTGCATAAAGCTAGCCAAACATTTAAAATGTGTATATGGATGTTAGAATACAAGATAATTTCAGAAATATACGGTAGAAGGCGAGATTTTAGAACATGGAAAGTAATGCTAATGGCGAATAATATTTCGTTAATTCCATGCAAATACAGAATTTAATTGTTATACACTCAAAATTAATTTTGGATATTCCCAAAGAAACGGGATATTCTTTATGCACTTTAGAATTATAAATTCCATCAAAAATTGGCAAATATTAAGAAATGAAATAAATTCCGTAACCCAAAGATCATTTTACTTAAATACCCAGAATAAATGTGTAACCAAAGTTGTCTTATCCGATGGTTTAATCACAAAGGAATGGTGTTAATTGTATAGTAACTGAACAGCATTTGTTACCCAAAGGAATCTAAAAATTGACTGCGTTTATTTTGTTTTAACTTTGAATCGAAAGTTTTATTTAATCACTTTTAAATCCTATTAATGGAAAATTACGATTAAGGTTTGTCATCGATTTTTGCAATGCTAGATATGTATATCGGTTCAAAAAATAAAGCATTCACGCAGAAATAATTAGAAAAATTTAAACATTTCATGAACTAAAAGTTTCATTATCAATGATAAAAAGGTGCAATGATAAATAATAATAACACATCAGATTTAGTTTTTTTAGTCACATATAAGGAACACTAAATTTCTGTCTATTACCACTAATAACAGAGAACGAATGTTTTTGTGGATAAGAAAGATAAATTTGATAGCTCTTAATCAAATTAAGTTATGTATTTTGAGAGAAGGGAAATTTGTAATTTAGAATTTTTTTTCTTTCAGAAATTTTAAGAAGAATTTAAAATAAAAATTAAACTAGATTTTGGCATTTTCGTGAGATAAAGCCCATATTATATATATATATATATATATATATATATATATACAACACTTTAAAATTGTTTTTAATGATGCTGATCTAAATATAGTAAATTTTTTTCCTTAAAGATTAATAATTTTAAAAAATTGTTTTTGTTATTTGAAACAAGAGATTTCATTGTTGGAATGAAATTCAAATCACTCTATTGTTTCATTAAATATTTAATTACGCGAATTTCTTCCATTTCTCAACACTAAGATAGATTTTGTAATCTTATCTGTTTAAACGAGAATAAGAAAGTAATATTATATAGCCGCATAAGTCTACATGAAATTTGAAATGGATTTTCCAAAGATTAAGTCTTTACTACGATGTCTAAGAATTTCCACTCTTTAAGAGAAATCATTATTGGGAGAATCATGAATATCAAAGTTACGCAAACGATATTTGATATTAATTAATCATAACCGATAATCTTGAATGTATTTGTTAGTCGGCGGCTAACTAAGGTTAAAAACGGCTATTTAAGGAATATGATATTAAAATTCGCAAAATTTAATGAGATTTTAAATGCGACAATTTTATTTATTTTGTGAGAATTGCACAAGCTAATTTTATAGCTTTCCGATTCAGTTTCAGATATCTTTTTTGTTTTTAATGCACAGCATTGTGTAATAGATAATGTTAATTATAAAGATGCTGATTATTTTGAATAGGCACCAAATTACAAAACGATAACCAAAGAACAGTTTTTTTAAAATCTAAATTAGTATTTTTCATTTTACAGGATTTACATTAGATTATGGATATTTACATTCTTATTCAGGATTCTGGTGGCACTTTCAATTACTCCATGTCAGGGATCTCAAATTTGTTAAAATGAGGAACAAGTATGTAATAAATGAAAACGATCCTCAAGCTACTAAAGTTTTCTGTTTGTACACGACCTTTCCACTGCTATTTATCAGTTTAAAGATGAATTGTAGTGATTAATCTAAAGAAGGAATTATTTTTAATAAGAACAAAAATTGCTGACGTATCTAATTGACGATTCATCTTCGACCACGAATATTATATTTTTCCCAAGAAATATTCATTTGCAAAATTGTTTCTAGTCTAATGAAAATAGCCTTTTCATTCTTTGATTTTCTGATATCTAGAAAGCAAAATGAGGAGAAAGAAAAGGGATAGTTTCGAATTTTTGGGTCTTTGGATCTTTGTGTTAAATGATAAAGTCGAGTTCAAAAACGCTTCTGCCAAAATAAAAATGTGCTTAAAATAAATATATATTAAAAATTAATAAAAAAATATAGAACATATATATATATATATATATATATATATATATATATATATATATATATTACTTCATGACATTTCTGCACTCGCATCTTCTCCAACCAATCATAAAATTAAAAAAAAAAAATGTTTGCTGTTACCAATGGGGAAATATTTTCTTAAATTTTATTTCGATATCCAATCGTAAAAAATCATAAATGAACAGAATTACGATTTTCAAAACGAGGATAACCTCGGTTTGTTGATCATAAAAAATGAATATAAAAAATCAATTTAGAAATATTATCATCAATTTAAAAATGAAAATTGAAAGCAGAAAAAAAATATTACTTATTTCGGATTCTCTCTAGGATAATTTTAAGAATTTTTTTTTACAGATTTACGCAGGGGGATTTTAGAAATTCACTGCAACGTACTACTTTATTGAATAACTTTAGAATTCGATTCAACGAAAATTCGAAAAGCATACCAATTTCCAATTTCATTGAATTCGGAATTTAATAAGAAAATAGAAGTCAATATTTATAATAGGTAGAATTATTACACAAAAATTCGCTGTTATATTCAAGAAGATCTTTTATTTAAACAGCAAAGCAAACGAGAGGATTGTAAAATGGCATATTTTACTTTATTATAGAAAAAAAGTTTTACCTTACAGTCGAAAATGTATCTAATCATTTAATTCATATGGATTTAGTAAATAGCTGCATTAAAAATGAAATTAAAGATTGCCAGAAATATTAAGATAGATAAGTAATAATTTGAGAAAAACTGGGTACATTTTCTTAGAAAAGGAAAATAAAATTGATTACCATCATTTCCACGTACACGATTCAATTTAAACCTCTCAACTGAACAATTTCTAGTAAAAAATGCAAAGGATAACTTAAATTCTTTCAAAATTTATTTTTGTAAATATTAATTTAATAATAATGACTAAAATGAAATCTCTGCATATTTCAATGTATCATGTCAGAACATTATTTCTTGAACGGCCCAGCACCACGTGCTCGAGCAAGTTTAATTGTATTTTTATTCATTTTAATTGTTGCATTGAATGAGTCACTTTAGTATTGCAAAAGATCCAAAAAAACTTTGTCTCGCATTAATCGTTAAAAAAAATATCGCATTTCCTATGTATTTCATTTCATATAATCGCGTGCTCAAAATGACATTTTTCTAGGTTTTATTTATTGTGGTCATTAACTTTTTTAAAAATCAGAGCTTTGGTAAATGCAAAGGCAACGCGTAATTAAAAGCTGATTTTTTGAAATTCTCGCGCAGATAATAAAATTTTTATTTTTCGCCTACGAATTTTTGTTGAAGCCAAAAACATCATCCTCTGACATGATAAATTCTTTTCTTAGAGTTGTGTGAACGCTTACAGCTCTAAGAAAAGAATTTTTTTTGTCACACAAATGAATTTACCTAGTTCTATATCAATCTTACGGATTAAAAGAATGATGTTCCAGCATTTTGGTATTTACAGAAGTTTTATCCATAATATTTTGTTGATACTAAATGCAGATTCAACAATCAGTGTGTGACTATAGCAATCAGAACATAAGTGTACATTTTTACATTATGGGGGAAAACATTTATTGAGGCGACAATCTTTCTTTATAATCATCTTTTCTCTTTTCACACGATATGGCCTCAAACAGATAAAATTTTTGAACTACTGTCACTATACAAACGGCTATAGCGAATCTAACTATCATTACAATGACATAAACCGAATCAAATGCCATATAACATCAATCATCAGCTCAACAAGGTTCAACGAAAGGATAAACAAAAAGTTCATGTGCAAGAACAGTAGAGCAAAACAACTAAAAACATTGATTGTTCAATTTCCAGAATGTTTTGAAAACCAATATAAGTTTTTAAGGAATTTAATTACATGGAAACTAAAAATCAAAATTGATGCAATACATGTATTTACCCAAAAGAATGGATTTTAGTATCAATTTTGGATAATTAACTGTAAGTTTAATCTTGTATAAAAATAATTTTCCTTAGTTGAGTGAAAAATATAACGTATGAAGAATTGTTAAAGAGCATGGTTTTTTTTTTTAAATCAAAATTTGACCATGGAATATGATGCATTTTACATAGTATGCTGAAGACTTGTTTAACCTACGGTATATTTAAAAATCAGGAAAACATCAAATTTTACATGAATATTTTTAAATGTAAATACATTATGGCATGCAGCTCAAATCTGGATTTAATTAGAACTCTAAAACAAGATACATAATGTTTGAAATAGATAATAAATGAGAGATACTGCTTTTGAACCAAGCAATTATTTTGAATCTTATTAAGTTTAACCTTATATTAACCTAATTGAGTCAAGAACTATAATGGTTATATTAAAAATATAACGTCCGGATAAAACTAGCCTCAAACATATAATAATAAAACTTCCATAGTTGTCAACAATGTAAGAATATCACGGTATAAAAAATTTGATGGAATACAGAAAATAGTTTGAATTTTAGCTGATTTTAGTAATTGATTAGTGATATTTTCTAATTTAAAAAAAAAAAAACTGACAGAATTTTTGAAAAAAAAATTACACAACGATTAGATTGGTATCACTAAAATATTTCTGTAAATTTTAAAACGATATAAATTTTTGCAGTTGTAGCATATTTGAAAGTATTGGAGAAAAGACAGGTTTCGAATTAAATATTTTATTGAATAAAAAATCTCATTCTCCAAAATATATGTATGTCATTTTAGATAGTTCTATAAAAAGACCAGAAACTCTAGAGAAGTCCTTCAGACACATACACACACATAATTATCTTAAAACAACAAGTCTAAGTTCAATGTTTTTTTTTTATTCTTTAGGAAAAGGTATAAACTTATTCTACTGAAATCTATTGTAATAGCAGCTCTCTCTCTTCCTTTCTGAAACTTATAATGCCAAGTCGCCAAATCATTTTTTTTAATTTAGAAAATGCTGATATAAAAAAGAAAAGATATTTAATTTTGTATTTTTTTATAAAGAAAATTTCGAAAATACAATTAGAAAGGTTAATTTTCAGAAATATGAAAACAATTCGCGGTAAATACTTAGATGTAATATTGGAAAATGCAGGAAAAGAAAGCAGTTTTTTCCAACAGTAAAATAATCTCTAAATCTATTTTTCAAAATAATTTGGATTTATATGAAAACCGTGGGGAACATAAATCACAAACGTGAAAAATAAGCTAAACAAAACCATACAAAGGGGAAAATGTTATTTCTCGTTTTGAAATCATGTTACTTCGTTAGAAATATACCTTAATTATTTCTAAGAAATTATTCAAATTAGCTGACATAATGTAACAGCAATTTCAATATTATCAAAATATTAATTAGAAAATTATAAGTTCTTTATAATATTTAGTCAAATAATTATTAAAGAACTTACAATTTTCTAATTATTATTTGAATATTATTAAAATTGCCGTTACAAGGTATTCCGTAAATAAAAAGAAACAAAGTTTATCTTAAAGTGGTATATCAATATTGCCACATCACAGCTAAATATTTTTTTAAAAGTTGACGTAGGAAAGCAGTTTACATATTTAAAAAAATTCAAAATACTCTTATGATATAAAAAATGAAAACCTTTAATTGTTCTGTCTCGTAATAATTTATCAGCCGATAAATTTCAGATATAATTCATAGGGCATTTTTTAGATGCATGTTAGGACAAAAACTATTATTTTTATCACTAAATAGCAGCACGTGTCAAGCGGTTTCAGCAAATCGGCTGAATGTTGTTTACATGCCTGTGAAAAAAACTGAATTAAAGTAGCAAATGTTACAATTAATTTTTTGTCTCGTGAGTTTTTTTAAACAACTTCACAGTCGCTGTACTGATTTAATAGAATTAGCGAGCTGAATAAAATATCCAGTAGATGCTGAAGTCTTGATTATTTCTATTTCACGCTATTTCTGTTATTTCTTAATCAAGCAACCTATAGAAAGAATAATTATTTAAAATGAGTGTGAATAATTCACGCTCATAATAGTCTATTATGTTGCTGACTCATTTAAAATTAATATTATATAAATGTATGCATGTGTGCGTCTTAATATTTTCAATAGATTTGGTATTACATCAAAAGGTTCTCATCTTAAACTGAAGGTGGATTAAGAATAAAATTATCCACCGGTATCTAATCTTGTATCTGCGGTCACAATTTTCTGAAAATAATTTATCTTTTAATTCGATTTTTCTCTTTAAATTAATTGCTTTGATAATTTATTTCTATTGAAAATTAATTACCAGGAAAAATCCCTAAACCTTAAACAATAATCACATAAGTCTATTAATTCCTTAACAATTTTTTAAAATTCTAATTGATTTTGAAAATTAACAAATATAACTGAATACTAGCTATTTCTCTGAAATGTATAAGAAAAAAATTGAGATTAAGAACAAATTAATAGTATACGTACAATTAATCATATTTACCCGTTTAAAAATGTACCTTCAATGTACATTTTGATTTTTTTGATAATCGAATGAAACAAGAAAAAAATATCTACATTTAACTTTCTATGCAAATAAGAAATATTTATATTTAATGAGCAAGCTCATGAAAAGTATGAATACTCAGATTTTTATTTTGAGAGTGCCACACAAGAGCATTTTGAGCCTCCTAAGATAGCTGGGGAAACAAACGCATTTCGGACGTCTTATTGTTTGCTAACAAAAATCAGTATTTAATAGTCCAATAAAATATGTACACGTACAAGATTAGACGTACAGAAAACTAATAGAAGGGTTTAGTAAGATTACGTACCAAATTTTATTCAATCAAATCAAAGCGCTTATATATCGGATTTCCGTGTATGCGATCGTGCAGTACAACTCGATATAGTCAAACATGATGATAAATAGGATTGAAATTGGAATTTAAGCATCTACTTTTCAGATGCTAAACCTGTGAGCCAAGTTTTATCCTACTAATTCCTTATGCTTTATATTGATTGGCTTCATTTACTCAAAGAGACAAACATATAAACGTTGGAGAATTGATTCCAACTAATATTTGATAGAAATCTACAAATTTGATGCAAACATTGGAAGCCAAATCATGCGCCAAGCTTCAAGAGTTTCAGGGGCCGCGATGGCCTGATGGTAATAAGGTCTCGGATCGTGAGCAATCGAATTTCAGTTCGAGACCCGGTTTATTGAAAAATTGTCGTGTAAGGGAGTCTGTTGCATGTTAAATCCATCAGGACCAAATATCCCCCCGCTGTTGTGGTGTGGAGAAGAGGATGTCAATTCAGGTGTCCTCCTCGTCATTTGACCATGGTTGAAAATTAGATCCACTCCATGGTCTTTAGAACTCAATGGTCCGGTCCAAACAACAATCGCACTATTGTTGTTTAACAACGAGACGTTATTATAACTAAATTAAACTAAAGAGTTCGAGTTAATGTTTATAGGTAGCCACAATTCCAAAATGTGTTTTTCTGAACCTGGAAACCTAGAGATTTATCAAAACCTTGAGTTTGAACTTTTTGACAAGTAGGAAAATCAATTTATAAAACAATGATTCAATTCTCTAGACATTCAATTCTCAATGACTCTAGATTCAAGTGTAGATAATAAAAGAAGACTAATAGAATGGTTACTCAGTATGCTTTCAGGCAAATACATCATATGAATATTGGTTACTGCAATGGTTCTGATGTCGTAACTTCGAGAATTTTTACATTCTCACTCACTCTCCTGATAAATTAAAAAATGCATATTGTTGAGTATTATATGTAAGCATTTTGTTGATTCTAGCTTGTGTGTATTATAATTAACTGAATTAATTCTGTTTAGATTTAATAGATAAGTGATCGGTTTCAAGTATGGTAAAAATCAGCCAGAAGTTAAGGACAGTAATATTTAGTTTTAGTTATATTAACGTCCCATTGAAAAGAAACACTAGGGCTAATTTGGAACGTAGTGTTGAACCACGGTCAGATGACGAGGATGACATTTGAACTGTTACCCCTCTCTTCACACCACGTCATACCAGCGGGAGGACGTTTGGCCTGACGGATTTAACGTGCAACTGAGCCCCTTACACGACGATTCCTCGGTGGAGTTAGGTTTCAAACCTGTAACCCTGCGGCTCACGAGTCGAGACTTTACCACCAGGTCACCGCGACCCAAGTTAGGGCAGAAAAGTCGTAAAAATGAATAAATGTAAGGGGATGAAGATAACTATATCTTGTGACATCTTTTCGGACAGTTACTTTTCTTCTGTCCTTCACTCTCATAATTATGACTTTAGTGAAATTAGAGGAGAAATAAAGGCGGTGGGTAGTCATATTTTTTTGAAATTTTTATTTTTTAAAGGATATACTATCATTTTTCAGCTTAATGATAAGAATTTTTCACATAGCTTATCTTGTAATTACTGTAATATTAAGCCTATGTTTATTTTTCTTTAAATATAAAGAAGATATTAACAACTTTATTAAACGTCTGAATGAAAAAAAGAAGCTATTTTTAAAGATTGTTCCGGCATATTAGAAACACAAGGTTGTTTTCGAAATTAGAGGTTGTACTCGGGATTTTAAACCATGATCTGATGACGAAATTCTCAACAAACTTTCGAACCCTCAAGAAGAAGAATATTTAATCTCAAAGAATTTAACGTGTATTCAGTCAGCTAATTCAGCGGTTTTTCAAAATGTAATCCAATTTTGAGAAGTTTTGCAATGATAATATTCAGGTTATTCGTATATTAATTCAACTACAAATAAAATCATTCAATTAATTTTGTAATCATTTTCTATCTGATTGCATATATTTGTTACACTTATAATATTTGTAGAAAATAATTCTCTAAATGAAATCATACTTGTTAGAACCTACATAAATATATATTTCTACCTCTAAACCATACAAAATTAAGTTATAATAACTAGTTTGAATCAAAATACTTTACTAATATTTTTAAGAAAATATTTTTAAATAATATATTTAATAATTAAAGATGCCACTAAAAGTCGATATTTTGGTCTCGTGTTTATCAAAGCGAACTGACATTAACAAAAAAATTTGGACACCTAGTTTTAATTTTTTTTGCCCTGATTATAAAAATTATAAAGACAGACCGATATGTTTTGTATTTATATTGGGAATTTAAAAAAATTAAAGACTTCATCGACTTTTAATTATTGTTTTATATAAAAATTTGAAAAAAAAAAGGATTAAATAAGTTTAATTGTTAAAAATTAGCTTCTGGAAGATTTATGCTTTGAAATTTCTACTACAAATTATAGGTTCAAATTGCAATTCCTTACAATGTCGTTGATTTTCAATAAATGCAAAGTTCTAAAGTGACAATGAATTGCCTGTATTAGTTCAGTTTTCGACCCCTTGTCCTGATTTAATCCTCCCATTTAATGTTTATAGGATTGAAACTCGTAAAATATAGTAATTTTGATTTCATTAAAAAATTGATAAAGCATAAATAATAAATGTAAAAATTTGTTTTCCTATTAATTTGCAAATCAGTTACGTGTTATAAGAAATAGGTCAGAGTTAAACAGTTTATTTTACTATTAATTTTCATTTTTATATGATGCGTCTTGATACTATAAAGGCATTTATTATAAGCTAGAAAGCCCGACATAGTTCTTTAACAATTAATTCTACTATAATAGATTGCTTCCACTTCTAACATTCGGTGATTAAACGTACCGACTGAATTTCCGCTCCATCATGCGGAAGACTGGAAGGTGGTTTGGCCCGCCGCCAGAACGTGTTGGCCACGTGATGGGGAAGACCCGCGCTGAAAGAGTTTCCCTGACCACGTTGCTTGAGGCGCCCGCTCTTAGACAGAAAAAGCTTTCTCCGAGCTCAGAAATACATCATGCAACATAGTACATAATTTAAATCTAATTTCTCACCATATTCTCTTATTTGCATTCTGTTACAACAATTTTTCTTATATTAATTTACTCTAGTTATAAAGGAACATTCAGATGTATTAGGTATATGTAATTGCAATATCGCCTTTTTCTACAGCAATAATAATGACCAGAGGTTAAGAACCTTTGAGTCCAAGAACTCTGACAATGCAGCTGAATGTTAAGACCTTGTTGAACCAAACGTTGCTAGTTTAGCTCTTGAAACAGTAACTAAATCGGGCGAAACAACTCGTGATTTTATTAAAAGTAATCTCTCCCAGGTTTATTCGGGATAGTGCGGAATTTTATCAATTTGTATCATATTACCTTGCTTTTTGTTAATCAGTAAACAGATTGTATCCGAGAAAGATGCAAATTTAAGAACACCAGATTCCGCAGAATTCTCTAACGCAGATTTTTATTTTTCTCTGCTTTTGGTCATCTAAACATATGACAGAAATCGAATAATTTACTTGGAAGAAAATAATAAAATTATGAGTTTCCCTGATTTTAGATTTTTTTTCTGAATTTAAAAAAATATAGTGAACTGTTTCATAACTAGAAACATCTAATCGTTAACGATCGCCAAACCCCAGGTTCCCTACATGGAAATTGATTCATTCTCTCTTTATTATTAAATTTATTATACATCCTAGTTCTATTACTAAATAAAAAATATGTTGCTTGAGTTTTATTGATTTGCTTTAATGTTTTAACTTAAATTATCACGAAATAAAATTTGGACATTGAAAAAGGTCATTTTCTTAACTTCGTAAACATTTAGAAGACAAACGGAGCATCCAAACGAAATTAACAAAGATGACGATGAAAATTAAAGTAATGTAAACAATGTTTCAAGATTTATATAAAAAAATTATATAAAAGTAAGATTAAATTTATTAGTAAATAATTTTGTTAAGATATCAAAGCGTAATTATAAAAAAAGAAAACTTGTGCAATAAAAATATTAAATTGATTTGCATTTAATGGTTTCACTTTAATTAATTACAGTGTCCTATAATGATATAAGCCATAATAAATTGTGTTGTATGAAAATAAAATTTAATAGCATATTTGATATGAATTTTGAAACAAGGAAGTTCGATTCCAGTTGGAATATTTATTCCTGCCTAAACATGATAATGTAACATCGTATTCATAAATATATAGCCAGGAATTATTCGTAAATAAACAATTAATAGTTATAGGATTTAGGTGAAACAGAGCATAGAAGCTTTCTTTAACATTTTCTTGGCTAAACATAAGATTAATTTTCAGACGTCACAGTTAAATTATTTTGGAGCGATCTCTAGCCAAATGTAATCCTGTCAATTCTTTATAACAACCTTAAAAGATGTGTATTACCATCTATAAATATAAAGTGCTAACTTTATGCAGTCCAGAAATCGCCTCATTCGAATAGTAACAGTCAAAACATTAATATATCTCTATGCGAATATTTTAGATTGGTTTATTTTTCACAGTTGCGCTTAGTTTTTATTTAGTCTCCAATTAAGGAATGCAATATTATTTAAAATGCTCATGAGAAGACTGGATATGATTCTAATAACTCCCATTTAATGCGAGGAAAGAGGATGTAAAAAAATGAAGGTTATGCAATTCAGTTTTTAGAATTATTTTAAATAATTTCTTCACTTATTTTGTCAATTCAAATTTTAATGTCTTCTATTTTTAAAAAAATCCTAAAATTCAGTTTTCTTACTACAACATTGATTGGTAAGTTGAATAGAAATGAGTCAAAAGGGTAAAAGTCATTCTAATCACGAAAATATAATACAAACAATCGATGCGCAAAAACAAAAAAAAAAAAAATGAATGAAACGAAAGGAAGTAAAACAACTAATCATTTTAGATGACGTAATGGGTTTTAAAGCACTTTGTCATGATATTTCTTTATTTTGAGACGTGTACACGTATAGAATTCTAAAAGCTGAATCAATTCATATACCTTTTGCTAAGAGGGAAATGCTGTAGACTTTTGAATGGCTAATGAAATACAGGAACTCATGAAGTATTTACGCAAGAAATAAATTGATGGTTACAAAAGACTACTTTTTTTATTTGTGACTCTTAACGATATATTTTTTAAAAGATTAAAAATTAATTTTAATTTATAAGAAGAAATTTCGAAATGATTACAAAGCAAAGAAATTATAGGATCCGAAGGCAAAATTGCACGTTACAATGATGGCTGAAATAGCATTAGCATATGTAAAGGTTTCAGCATTTCAGATTTTTAAATAATTCAGGTAAATTAATTTTTATAATTATTACTTTTGGTAAAATTATATTGCGTAATATCTCTTCTCTATTCAATAAGAACTTACGTCATTCGTCTTGGCGTCGTCTAATGTCACGATGGCAAAGGTTTGCGCCCTGCATCTGCTGAAATCGGTGTCAATAGCATCCGACAAAATCAAGGTGAGGTTTTGCTTACGTCATGGAGCCGTCGTTTGTTTCATCAGTAGTTACCTTCTCTACGTAAGAATTAGCGGATGGCGTAGCAAGGGTAAGTGGTCGGATCATTTGGACAGAAAAAAAATCTTTCGCTTTCCAATATGACTCGCCCATACAAGCAGCCCATTAATTTCAAGTATTCTACAAAACTTACTATAATTAATGCAAAATAACTCTTTGCAGTCATAAGTTGTTAAAAGAGAAGGTTATTGACTAATCATTGATGTAACATGGTAATGATGTGAAACCAGTGTGTCAAAAGATATCATAACCGTGTC